>CM067369.1:217717269-217859769 GCA_034401795.1 Chaetoderma sp. LZ-2023a | reverse complement strand
TTAGCCAGTCGAACTTGACCTAGGTCAAGTTAACTAGGTCATTTGATAAATAGCTATGCATATTACAACCATGACCTAATATAATATGCAAGACGCTTGACCTACTTCTATGAACTGTCTATCAAGAAGACACATCATATTGCGGGCATAACATCAGAAAATTTATCACGAAAATAATTTATGCTGTTCAATATTTTGACACAAATTTCACTTGAAGCTGTAGCTTCTTTAGGGAGCAACAGCTTCTAATTAAATTAGTCTTAAACTATTCAGCATGATAGTCATCACATAATACTAGAAGTTGTAGCTGCACCCATACGACGTCACACACTCTCTTGTGGATACAAAATGGCGGCAACCACAGTACAATGTAGCACTTTATCGAGATTAGTATCCCTTTAAGTTATTGCATTATATTAAAGCCGATTATCTTTTCCACCTGATCGTCAAAATTAATGGAAGGTTCCCGTTTATCCATCAATCATATGACACCATAATCAACTATGTGACGTGGAGGATGACGTCATAATCAATTACATCATGAATGATTTCGTCACGGACGCTTAATTGATGGCGAACTTTATAAGCGTTGTTGTACGAATTGTATGTCTTTACTATTTAATAAACATGCTGTTGAATATTTTGAAACTAATTTGATTGGGCTCTATTGCTGCCATAGCAACAACAGTACCCAGTCAAATTAGTTTCAAAATATTCAACAGCTTACCTGTATAGTTTTCTGGAAATTGATGGTCAGGGAGTTCAGGGATCCATCGATCGATCCCACCTTCGGCGAAGTGTGTGTGTGGAGCTTAGCTAAAGATGGGCGGGGCATAGTTAAAACTGGATTCCTCCATTATGTAGAGGCTGGTGTTACACCACCATCGACCTGCACCAACACAATGTAGGGCCTACTATCACCGCGCCAAATCACAACGACCACCATGACGACCACCAATTGATGGTTATATATAGAAAATCTTCTTTTCATTCCTATTTTACTTACCGAAATTGCGGCCTTTTGGCTGATCTGTGTTATATCAATGTGATATAGCGCCTCAATTACAGAGTATACCTGATAAATAAGCATACATATATACAATACAAGCCACATCTATCACCTGCTCTCACGACGACGACGACGACGACGACGACGACGACGACGACACTTTGTTTAAGCAATAATAAATTAAAGCTTAGCGTCGTCGTCGATGTTAATGATGAGGGTCTCTTGGTCGAACTTGAGGGAGCATTTAAGTGGTAAGAATGGACATCATAACAGAGCCCGATTTTCAATCTGAATCTAAAATACCTCATGAGATCAAACACGCTTCCAGTAATCTCGTTCTTGGCATTGGGAAACACAGTCGCCTTGCCACGCACCCCACTGTATCCCAGTGTTAGTGTTACAGTTGTACCCATTACACAAAATCCGTCTGCAGGTGTGTTTTCATATTCAGATAGACTGTGGCTGATTGTTGAGGCTTAGGATAGGCCTATGATCTCATCCGAAATTATTAGGTAAGAATAGGTGTAGGGGAAGGCTCAACCTATAACAGCAGTTACATAACTAGTTATTATTAAGAATAATCCTAACGGAGAATTCTTTTACAGTTAAGCGATATAGTAATATAACCAAAGTTAAGTCTTAACTAGATTGATCGGTCGATGAAGCGTCATTGCAAATGCACACGTTCACCGCTTTGAACTTTTGACACACACCCACAACCCACCCCTGGGGGCAGAGCCAAAATGTAAATGTACTTTTGCACTCCGCAATCATATGGGTAACTCACATATCAAATTTGGTTGAATTCCGTCTAACGATTTCAGAGGAGTTGCATTAAAATCAATTTCATGACCTTTTAAACCCCATCCCATACCCACTGGGAGCGGGGCCAAATGTAAATGTGCTCATCCACTCCACATTGAGATGAGTAACTGACATAGTAAATTTGGTTGAATTCCGTCCAACAGTGTCAGAGGAGTTGCATTACAATCAATTTCATGACCTTTTGATCCCATCCCCGTCCCTACCCGGGCCAACTTTAAATGGGCTCCTCCACTTCACTTTGATATGGGTAACACACATAGCAAATTTGGTTGAACTCCGTCCAATGGTTTCGGAGGAGATGCGTTACAATCAATTTTCGCCGGTTAAAATTTGACCTTTTGACCCCACTCCCGCCCCTGGGGGCGAAGCCAAATCTAAATTGCCTCTTGCACTCCGAAATCATAGGAATAACTCAGATATCATATTTGGTTGAGTTCCGTCTAACGATTTCAGAGGAGTTGCATTACAATCAATTTCAAAACGTTTTGACCCCCATCCCATACCCCTTGGGGCGGGGCCAAATGTAAAAGTGCTCATCCACTCCACATTGATATGGGTAATTGGCATACTGAATTTGGTTGAATTCCGTCCAACAGTGTCAGAGGAGTTGCATTACAACCATTTTTTAAACCTTTTTAGCCCCCCCCCCCCCCGCTCCCAGCACCCCACCCCCTGGGGACGGGGCCAAATGTAAATGTACTCATGTACTCCACATTGGTATGGGTAACCCACAGACCAAATTTGGTTGATTTCTGTCCAACCGTTTCAGAGGAGATGCATTACAATCAATTTCCACAGGTTAAAATTTGACCTTTTGACCTCTCCCCACCCCTGGAGGCGGAGCCAAATCTAAATGACCTCTTGCACTCTGTAATCATGTGGGTAACTCAGATATGAACTTTGGTTGAGTTGCGTCTAACTGTTTCCGAGGAGTTGCGTTACAACTGATTTGACCTTTTGACCCTGTCACGTTCACTGGGGGCGGATCCAAATCTAAATATCGTCTTGCAAAGCGGAATCATATGTGTAACCGACATAACAAATTAAATTTAATTCCATCCAATGGTTTGGGAGGAGATAGCGTGACGGACGGACGGACAGACAACGGACAGAGCAGACGGATGGACGGACGGAGGCGATTAAAATATCCCCGACGTTTTTTTAACCGTGGGGTTAATTATGCATATGTGACTTATGTGATGGACGAATGTAATGGTGGTCATGAAAGGAGTATTTATTGATGAATGTGTCTATTGATGCCGTCCCGAGATTCCACACTTACCGGGAAACTAGCGGGCCAGCGACCTCTACCAATAGCCAATCCGAGCTCATATTATGTAGGTTTACAATGGAGGATTCCAGCTTCTCAGTCAATCATATGACGTCATAATCAACTACGTGGCGTGTATGATGACGTCAGAATTAATTACGGGATGAATGACGTAGCCAAGTTCGCCACGAACGCTTAATTGATGACAGACTAAGCGTTGTTTGGTTTGACAGGTTGTAGAATTTATATGCACTTTCAGGTACATTTTTCACTTTTCAGGCAACATTCCTCTAACATAAAGAAATGTAAAAATTATTTTTTCCATCTTTTCTGTCACCATAACAGCCGCCATATTGATTTTCAAAATGGCCACCATTTTGATAATACTTTAAGCTATATCTTCGTTTCTAAGGCTTATATAAACTTGATTCCTCTCATATAATCAGATACTGTAATGGTTGCCATTCGGAATTAAAAAAAAATCTGGAGTGATAAAATTGTTGTCAGCCATCTTGAATTTAAAAAATGGCTTTTGACTGTATCTTCCGACCAAGATAAATTGAATTCCTAAGGAAATACTGTCATAGATGCATATGGTTGCCATAATTAAGAAAACAAAGAGAATTATGTAATCCTGACATTTTGCCAACCATTTTGGATTTCAAGATGGCCGCTGTTCCTGCATCTTGCTTACTAGGCCGCAGGGACACTTTCCAAGGAATGCCATGTATTGTTACCATTCTCAAATTAAGACACTACAATTGAGCTTTTAACTAGAGTCAGCTTTCCTTGATTTCAAGATGGCTGCCACTTATTGCCTATATCTCTTGCTATTCTAATTAATATAGATCCATCCTTTCAACCAATTTATCCTCAGCATAGCAGCAAATCAGCTTGCAATGTGGAATACGCCCAAAACTACGAAACCCATTTTCATGAGTCCACTTGCACACGACCTGAATATATGTTTAAAAATATATATATATACACCTGTGCAAAAGTTAAGCACCAGCAAAAACAATAGAACGTAGAAACATGATGGTACAACTAGGCTGCCATACTTTTTGTCCCCGCGTTAGCTGACATAATTCCAAGTACGAAATGCACATGCATGCATGACTTCACGCCGCTTGTTGTCCGTGCGTGGCGGGAAACAGCACACGTGTTCAGTTATGTAAAAGTCCAGTTTGAGGTGTAGAACATTACATACAGATTTAGGCGACAAGATTAGGAATTTTGTGTTCATGACCGTGGTTTATTTGTACAGAGAGAATTAGCTCTTGATTGTGAACCGCTATGGCAAGACGAAGGTTAAGTGATCGTGTGAAATGGCAAATCATAGGCATGCATACCACTGGTATGTCATGCAGAGAGATTGGCAGACAGCTGAACATTAACCATACTGTAATCAGTCGTTTGATTGCAAAACATGGGCAAACTAACGAGGTGAAGGACAGGCCTAGATCTGGAAGACCGAAGAAGACTACTGCCCGTGATGATCGAGCCCTAGTACGCCTTGTTAGGAGATCTCCATTCACCAACAGCAGAGTGCTCAGCCAGCAATGGGAAACGCGCAATAGAGTGTCAATGTCCACCGTCAAAAGGAGACTGTATGCTGCTGGCATGAAAGCTAGGAGACCTGTCAGACGTCCTCTCCTCACTGCACACCACAAAGAGGAGCGTCTGAGGTGGTGCAACGAAAGAAGACACTGGAACATGAGATCCTGGAGACGGGTACACTGGTCCGATGAAAGTCGGTTCCTGCTTCATGCCACAGATGGTCGAACTCGTGTATGGAGGTCCAGACGCACGGCGTACGACCAACGTAACATCATGGAAGAAGTTCCATTTGGTGGAGGTTCCGTTATGATATGGGGGTGCATCTCATTTGATTGTAAGCTGGATCTGTTGACTGTACCTGGAACACTAAATGGACAAAGATATCAAGATTCCATACTGGATAGAGTTGTGGTCCCTCATTTTGTAAATCATGCACCTGGAACCCACCCTATATTCATGGATGACAACGCCCGACCACATCGTGCTAGAGCTGTGCATGAATACCTCCGCCAGAATGCATTCGAAACCCTACCATGGCCAGCAAGGAGCCCTGACATGAACCCTATTGAGCATATCTGGGACATTCTGGGAAACATGGTGAGAAGGAGGGATCCTCCTGTGCAGAACCTACAGGAATTAACAGACGCACTCCATCTTGAATGGCAACGAATACCACAATGGCGTATCAGTCGGTTGGTGACCAGCATGAGACGTCGTGTCCAGGCCGTCATCCAGGCACAAGGTGGATATACCCGGTATTAATAATGACAGTCTCAAACTCGTGCACAGATGTTAAACTTCGTTTTCAGACACCATTAATGACAATCTAGCCACGTGTGTCAACTGTAGGGCAATAGTTGTCAGTTGTGTCAACGTAACCATATTCAGGCCTCGTTTTCAAGTTCAAACAAAAACATACAGTGTTTCCCCACCATCATAATCAGCATTCCTCTAGTTGCATTATTACCTCTTGCACTAAGATGGATGGGTACATAAATGATTATGCTATTGCTTTCTTCATAGCACATGAATATACCCTCGCATGTGCGTAAAAATAGGGTGGTGCTTATCTTTTGCACAGGTGTATATATAAATTAGGTATTTACTAGCACCATAACTGAATCAGTATTTGAATATGAGTAATGAACCTTTCCATTTTTAACTATGACCCGCCCATCTCTAGCTAAGCTCCACCCACACCTCGCTCGTGTTGGGATAGAACGATCTCTGAACTCACTGACTATCAGTTTCTAGAAAACTATACAAGTAGGCTGTTGAATATTTTGAAACTAATTTGACTGGGTGCTGTTGCTGCCTATGGCAATATCGGCTCCAGACAGTTGTTTTCTTTTATCCAGCCGAATTTGAGATGGCCTGGCACTACAAGATAGAGAATAAGATCATGCTCCCAAACAGCACATTATCAGCGAGCCATTATGATGCGTTCCGTTCAAGCTCTAAACCTTGGGCTGAGTAATCCCACACCGCTTTCTTTGTTTCTTGAATAATATCCGCGTGGAGTTGTCTGGCTGCGTGCTGTTGAACCCCTTCTTACAGAAGAGGCCTCAGAAGAGAGGTATTCCGCAACCCTTGATAATATCATCAGAAGGCTCCCTCCCGATTCCCAGAGCCGATATAGATGCTACAGTACTAGGATCTGTTTGCAAGAATCTCTACAACCACGTCTTTTTTATCTACCTCTGACCTGGCCGGTTGTGTCGTATCCGGCCAAGAATACTACGTGCACAATGTCAAAGCTTTATCTGTAGTGCGATGTGTATTGGTTGCATCATAGCTAGTCAAACGTCCATCGCTTGTGCCTATCAGCATAGCTACTTTTTTTCTCTCTTTTTTTTTTATAAAGAAGAGGAACACGTCTTAATGCAAGACGCAACACATCTGTGCCCTGACTGTATATATGAATCGCAGCCCCAGCCTTCACCGCTTCACCAGCATGTAAGATAATAAAAGTGTGGGTCTCTTTGGTATGACGTTCTTTTGCAGCAATGATGACTATTTCTGTATTATCTACAGACACCTGGTCAGATAGATGGTGAGAGATTCTTTAGTTGTGGTGGATCCATCAAACGATTTCGTATCTCGTGTTCGTTGCATCCTCAACTTATATATCCCATTATGAGAGCTTTACTACATCTGCGCCATTGTCGGGTTCCTCCTTAAAACGTTTCAATTATTTTACTCTTATTTAAGGCTTGATGATCAGTGCCATCTGGATTCGTCAGAGTGGCATTCGTTATCGCAAATTCATACATGCCAAAATTACCACTTCTATGTTCACCTCACGAGATGAATGTACGAGAATAAGTAATCTGGACATGAGGCCAGTGATTGTGTTCATATTCAAAGCTTCCGTTAGTTTCTTTAGTTGAAGAGTTCTGTCAAAAGAGCGTAGACTTTGCCATTTTATTACAGAGATCCCATTCGTGTTCTCGGGAGATCTCCTACGCTAACGGGAGCGAGATAGCTTCATAGCACGAAGCCACAGCTCTATGTTTAGATCGCAGAGATCCGTATAACCACATATCCTTTCCTCCACAAATTTCTTCATGTTTCAGTTGAGATGATGCTATCATGTACAGGATTGGTACCCTCAAATCAAAAATGAACCTGAGGAAGCTAAAGATTTTGGTTGAGGACAAGACACAGTGGAGAGCCGATTGATGTCTCAAACTCTACAGAATTCACTGACACTTGACTCGTACTTTCAGCTTGGTGTCTGCAAGTAGTAGTCTCACTAGTCGTAGCTCACCTTCATTACAACTGGCCTGGCGTGGTGCATCTAGCATCTTTGAGCGTTTAATTGTGTCGAAGGCTCGTGACATGTCAATGTCCATTTTGTGGAAGTCCCAGTGCTTGGACATGACTACTGACACAAGCATACGTTAAGCACATGCAATGTCTGCACAGCTGCGTCCACGTTTGAAGCCACTTTGACATGATCCGGTGAAGTAATCGATCTTGTCTCGGATGCGGCATAGAGTAACATTGGATAGGATTTTCCATATGCTGTTAAGGAGCACAATGGGCCGCAGATTGGCTGGGGGCCCAGGTGGCTTCTTGGGCTAGGGTAGTGCGATAAGGGTGCCTTGGCCTACAGCGTCAAATGGGGTGGTGGTGTCTAAAAGCTGAATTGATTAGGTGCGTGATCGGTTTTGAGATAATGTCACTTGCATATTTGAATAGTTCATTGCTCATGCCATCAGCTTCAGATGCATGTCCATTTTTCCGGGCTTTAAGTGCCTTCTCAACTTCTGCTGTTTTAGTTGGTGTTAGTAATGGCCTGGGGTCTCCCGAGAACGGGTGCAAGGGCTCATCATCGTTGCCAGTGAACTGTTCCTTGAACCATTCTCGGATCGCCTCGGCTTTTCCCTGGTCAGTCCCGATAAAGTGTCCTTCAGAGTTGTGTACAGTGAGTAGTGGTGTGTAGCCAGTACCTCTCAGGGCTCGGACTGCCCGAAACATTTTGTGACAGTCATCCATGGCAGTGATTTCATCTGCTAGGGAGTCTGCCTATTGAATAGCAAGATCTTTTAAGCATTCGCTGATGTGGCGCAGAATAATATTGTGCTCCCGGCGTAGTTTGGTGCGGTCTTCACTTTGGCCACTCTGAAAGATGCGCAGCCACAATGCTTTCTGCTCTGCTGACAGTTTTACTACTAGGTGGTCGTCAGTATACCTAGTTTGTTGTTTTTAAGAACACCTATGGTGCTAGTAGCAGATGATTCGATAGATTTCAGTAGTTTGGTTAGGGCTTCGTTTGGGTCGCAGCTGACATCGATGTTAGTTATCTGCTCCCTGAGGGCTTTTTTGTATAACATTTGAGTGTCAGTGTCGCTGATGAGTTTGGGTAGGTTGTAGGTGACTCTAGCCTCTTGCCTGGTATGGTGTTTATACATTAGGTAGAGATCGTTCATCTGAAGGCGTGTAATGACTAGCTTATGGTCAGAATTGAGGTCTGTGCCTCCATACGAACGAGTGTTCCGAAGTAAGGGTTTTGCTTTTGTCTTGCATAGTATGAAGTCTATTTGGTTGAAGACAGCTGTTGTAGCCTTAGAACTGTTTGGGGCTTGGCGATCAGTAATGTGTCCAGTCCATGTGGTCCGGTGACTGCATGGGATTTTAAAAGCCGTATTTGTGACAAATAGGCCATTGGAACTAAGAAATGCCACCAGTGCATCTCCATTGCTGTTGCGTATGCCCTCCCCATAGGATCCCATGCATAAGCCAAGTCCTGAACTTTTGTCCGCAATTCCGAGTTTACCCAGCATGGAGTTGAAATCCCCACACACGAACAGTTACCATCTAGCTGGGATTGTAATGGGGGAGCTCAGTTCTGCATAGAAGGAATCTAATATTGCTGGATTCTCTTTGGATTTTTAGGTAGTTGGGCCGTATGCGTTGACAATTCGACACTTGGTGGCGGTATGTTTTCACGTAGGTATAGCCAGGCCGATGAATGCAACGCGATCACTGACGTATCCAAAACTAATGACATGATCCAAGACCCTTGGTCCGATTACGAAGCCTAAACCCAGGTATGTGGCCTGTTTTTGCTCCATGAGCACTAGCTTATGGCCTGTCTGTAGTTGCTGCTCTGAGTGTTTAGCTACTTTAGTCTCTTGAATGCATGCAATATCGATGTTATAGGGTTCACAGTCTGCACCTAAGGTTTGCCTCTTTGATGTTGCACTCAGACCACATACATTCCACGTAGCTATGGTAAGCTCCTGTGAAGATTGTATCGTCCGAGGATGACGAGCACAGTTTCTTGTTTGAAGAAGGGTCGACATAATCAGAGTTGCATCTGTATGCGGATGTCAGCCCGCAATCCTTGATGACTTAGTTTCCCAACAAAGTTGGTACTTGCGGAGGAGACTGGTGTGAAGGTGTATGCCGCTTCTATTATTGCAGCCACAGAATACAGTAATCCATCATACATTGGGAAGCACCTCCTTTCAAGTCCTTTGCTACTAGCTTGAACATATGGTGTTCATCTGGCATGAATATATAGCCAATACATCATGAGGGCTTGTATTACCACGCTCCTCTCTCCCAACTGTTGCCTGATTAAGAGAATGACGTTTCAGATATGACAAACCAATCATGGTTTCTGTCTCATTGGCTATTCGTGCAAGCTCTGATACGTACATGTATAATTTGAGAAGCGTGTCAGTCCTATCAAAAGCAAAGTAGTACAAACAGGTTGAAACAGTTTCTTAAGAGATGGCAGGTGGAAATAGCAGTCACTCAGTCGAGGAAGCTCTTTGGAATTGTAATAGGGTCATCGTTGACATCATATGTATGCGTGTCCATTGAAATATAAGATTTCCGGTGTCTAGTCAAACTCAGCTAACTGCTTGTTGAGGTTGAGAGACTCAACTGTAACCAGTAATCATATGCGCTTCATCTGAACACCGCGTTTAGATGTACACGCATGTATCAGCGATCGAACGCTGTCTTCTAAGGCTACACGTATTGCACAATGTTCTCAAAACAATTCTTCTATCCAAAGATCAAAGAACACTTGGAGTGTGATCTCATGGTCCTCCACACCACTTTTGTGGTGATTACGCGTGATAATTCGGCGTACGGTAACAGACCTGTACAGACCAGTTTCGACTCAGGCATCATGTAAGCCATGAGGCCCCTACTCTCTATAGTTCTTCCTAAGCATCTCCAAGCACACATTGATGTATGGAAATCTACGGGACATATCACCCATTTATTTTGTATTGCTAGTCCAGATGTTTTGAGAGGATCATATAGAATATAACTACACGTTTCTTTCCGTACTCTGAAACTAATTCAGTCAACCTTTGTGATTATAATGTAGCTGAAGTTAACTCTTCTATACGTCAGCACCGGAGACCACAATTTCTTTATGATATAGGAAATTTTCTATTAAATATTTTGACATTAATTTAGCTAGAAGCAGTTGTTGCCTTATATAGCATAACAAAGCATTAAATGGCAACCATTTTAAAATCCAAAACCGCTGCAATTTACACACCAGGCTGAATTTCAGAAAAGTCGCTATGGCAATCGCTGACCATAAAGAAGTTATTGCCGTTGGAATCAGGGTTTTATGTCGTTTAGATACAAAGATACAACATAACATAACGTTTGATGGCGGCCATATTGAAATAAAAGATAGATGCGTCGTGTAATCTTCAAGATAATGGTATTGCAGCAATTTAGAATAAGAGTGACAATCCTAGACCCATAAAATGTTATAGTCTTTAAAATAACGTTTCTATATATTTTTCTGGAAATTGATAGTCAATGAGTTTAGGAATCGATCGATCCCAACGCAGGTGATGTGGCCGTGGAGCTTAGCTAAAGATGGGCGGGGCATAGCTAAAGCTGGACTCTTCCATTTTTGGTAGGCTGAGATAAATAACCAGAAGAAAGTAACGACGACCTGCACTTTTGTTGGGCACTCTCCATTGATCAATGTCGCAATGGTTCCGTGCATCAGTATGTCTGTTCTCGCTGTGAGATGGGCTAAAGAAGCGGATATAGTCTGTACGGACGCCAACGCGGGTGGATCGCCCTGTAGTACAACGTATTGCAATGGACATTTCCAGCTTTAGCTGTGCCTCGCCAGTCCCTAGTTACGCTTCATCCACACTTCACCTGTGTTGGGATCGATCGATCGCCGAACGCACTGCCAATCAATTTCCAGAAAACTATACAAGTAAGCTGTTGAATATGGCAGCAACAACACCCAGTCTAATTAGTTTCAAAATATTCAAAAGCATCTTTATTAAATAGTAAAGCCATACAACTCGTACAACAACGCTTCGTTCGTCATCAATTAAGCGTTCGTGACGTACTTATCTGCGAGATTCATGACGTCATAGATCATGACGTCATCATACACACCATGTGCTTAGTTATGACGTCATATGATGGATGTATAAACTAGAAAGGTCCATTGCAATGGGTACTGTCAGACGATAGTCAACGACGTAGAAACCGGGCATGTTATTTGGCATAGCGTGTATGATTACTGTATTCTGCGGCTGTAGTAATAGAAGCACCCTACAGCTGCAATCAGTCCTTCTTCGCTTTTGACCACTGTGTCTTGTCCTCAGCCGAAATCCTTAGCTTCCTCAGGTGCAATTTTGATTTAAGTGTAGCACACTTAACAGATGTATGCAATGGCGTCCTTTCTTGGCTTTGTATTTTCTGGCTTCCAGTAGAACGAATTCCAAGGCTCTCTGTGCTGGTGTCTCTTCTGGAATCCTTAACATAAGGGCCACACATGGACCATCTTTGCTGGACGACTTTTATAGATAGCGGCAACATATTACACATCTTATAAAGTGCATAATTGGAAATTATGCAGTCTAGCCATAGGTGTCCAGTTATTGTGCGTAGGTGTTTGCGGTGGCAAGCATCAAGTCAGTCTAAAGCTGCCTTTGGAGCTGTTCAGCTGTTACAGTTATACAGCATCAAGGATACGCAGGTTGTATTGTATAAACGTAGTTTGTTTGTTAAGGGCATCTTTGATCGACGAATCCATAGCTTCCAGAAGGACATGACAGCTGTGTTCCCCATGACCCAGTGTGCAGCAATGTGGATTCATTCAGAGATTCTCAATTTTTAGTTTGCTTGCAACTATTGGGAGAAGTTCGTTTGAAGCCACTTTCACATGGTCTGGTGAAGTCATCGATTTTGTCTCGGATGCGGCATAGAGTAACATTGGATGAGATTTTCCGTATACTTTTTAGGAGCACAATGGGCCGCAGATTGGCTGGAGTGGGTGGCAGGTGACATCTTGGGCGTGGGTAGCGCGATAAGGGTGCCTTGGCCTATAGCATCGATCGGAAAATGGTGCATAAACGCTGAATTTATCAGGTGCGTGATCGGTTTTGCGATAATGTCACTTGCATATTTTAGTAGTTCATTGCTCATGCCATCATGTCAAGATTCATGTCCATTTTTTCAGGGCTTTATGTGCATTCTCTGCTGTTTTAATTGGTGTTAGTAATTGCCTGGGAACGGGTGCAAGGGCTCATCATCAGGGTCAGTGAACTGTTCCTTGAACTGTTCTTTGAGCTGTTACTTGAGCTGACGTCGATGTTAGTTATCTGCTCCCCGATGGCATTTTTGTATGACATTTGAGTGTTAGTGTTGCTGATGAGCTTGGGTTGGCTGTAGGTGACTTTACTCATGTGCCTGGTATGGCGTTTATAGATTAGGTGGAGATGGTTCATCTGAAGGTGTGCAATGACTGGCGTATGGTCAGAATTAATGTCTGCGACTCCATAGGAACGAGCATCACGAAGTAGGGGGTTTGCTTCTGTTTTGCATAGTATGAGCTCTATTTGGTTGAAGACAGCCGTTGTAGCCTTAGAGCCTTTTTGGGGCTTTTCGATCAGCAATGTGTCCTGTCCATGTTATCCCCCGATGGCATGGGTGTTTGAAAGTCGTATTTGTGGCAAATAAGCAATTGGAACTAAGGAATGCCACCAGTGCATCTCCAGTGCTATCGTGCCCTCTCCATGCGATCCCATGCATAAGCCAGGTCCTGAAGTTGTGTCAGCATTGGCGAGTTTACCCAGCTTGGAGTTGAAATTTCCACACACGAACGGTTGCCATCTGGCTGGGAGTGTGATGCCGAAGCTCAGTTCTGCTTAGAAGGAATCTGATATTGCTGGATTCTCTTTGGCTTTTTCGATAGTTTGGCCATATATGCGCTGACTATGCGACACTTATTGGTGAGGCGTATTCGCGTTGGTATAGCCTACATGGTGCAATATTATGGAATGGCCTTGCTGTTGAACAATTCTTAAAATTTATAAAATGTATTAAATTTAATAAAAACGCATTACTTACTTTATTGTGTATCCGTACAGCCATCCAACAATGGAGTAGACATGGCCCTATGATGGTGACAGCATTGACCGACAACCAGAAAGTGGCTACTGGTGTGTTTGTCTCCACTAACTGAGCATGCATCAATATGCAGATCAGGGGAATTATTGTCACCATTTCCACAGAAATGACTGGAGAATAACAGCTATTCAAAATGTCGAGCAGATCACAGCAGTCCTCATAACGTATACGTATAGCCTCTATCTTCTCATTGCTCGTTTCTATCATACTCGAATTGCTGCAGGGTCGCCCTAATGGGTGCGAAACTGGATCTGGTTTCTCTGTTTCTTCCTCCACCACACATCCATCACGCTTCTTTAACGCTTCCACAAGATATTTAATATCGAGATGACATTGGTTAAATTCTCTCAATAGCAGAGCACATACAAAGTAGAAGGCAATCAAAGGTAGTGTTATGGCGTTGATGAAAGCTACTGTTCTAATATGCACTAACATCATAATAAGATCACGAGCGTAAACAGGCGAGTCTGCAGTCAGGGGAGCAATAATGCAGTATTCCTGCAACTTCTCTACATGCGTAGCGATATGGGATATTGCTGAAGCCAGCACACCACACGCCAATATAACAACGCCCAAACCAAGGAGCTTATTAATGCGACCTCTCAACGCCTCAAGAAAATCTAAATCTCCGAACCCGACTTTAAGATGGTGCGCGTCTGTCTGCTTGAGAAATCGCACCAGTTGATCAGACACCCAGCATTGGTATGTGGCAGCAACAATTGCTACTTCAATGTCCACTAAGAGAGTTGAAGCTTGAGTTGTGAGCACAGTAGTTGTTAGCTTGAGAATGAAGCAAAGGGAATTTCTGATAATCGTCCACCACAATATTAATGTCCAAAACACACAAATTCCAATCTTCAGGCGTCCGTTCTTTGAATGTAACTTAGCTCTTATATTGGTACAATACACTCCAGTGTATGACATCACACGGGCCAGTAGATGAAACACTGTGTAGACTGACATCGTAGAAGTGTCGTTTCTGTCATTCATTGTCATTATGTTACGTGCTCAGAATCACTTTGAACACTAGCTATCAAACTGCAGCTAATGCCAGCTATGACACTTCTTCACTAACGAGTATAATGGAGGAACCAGTTTTAGCTATTAGCCCATCTATTCTAACCATCACCCATACGATCTCTGAACTCTCTGACTATCAATATCCAGAAAATTATAACGGTAATTTGTTGAATATTTTGAAGCTAATTTGACGGAGTGCTATGCCAGCAACAGCGCCCAGCCAAATTAGTTTCAAATTGTTCAACAGAATGTTTATTAAGAAGTAAAGACATACAATTCGTACAATTTGACGCACTATTGAGCGTTTATGACGGAGTACGTCGCATCATTCATGATGTAATTGATTATGAGGTCAACCTGTACAAGGCGTATACACTAGTTGATTATGACGTCATATGACTGACTGAGAAACTGGATTCCTCCATTAAAGTATCAAACAGGTCAGTAGATCTTTTTACAGTCTCCGAAACCTCACCACTGTCATCAAATCACCATTATTGAACGATTCGATTCTATACCTTTGTCGTAGATATATCACATGATTGTTTAAAAGCTGACTATTTTAAATACAATTCCACTGAAAATACCGAATTGCGTTAACAAACATGGACATGCAGCATCGACATTACGTCGAATTGTTAACAATATTTAGAACAAGTCTTTCCCATTGATTTTCTGTAAATGAGGATGTAAATGGCTAAATCGATCAATCGGATAAACATGCGTTTTTAATTGCAACATTTCGGAGTTAATGACTTGTTATTTCCGCCTTCTGGATAACCAATTTCCGTGTGAATTTACTCTCGTATGTATCGTTTATATATTAAGTTATAATATTATATATAATTAATAACATACACAAATCGTATTACTTGACGGGAAACATACAGAACAATAGCTAACATCTTGTATATATGGTTTTCAACGTAGCACGAACTGTCTACATAGCACAGAACACCATTCACGAGTCGCTATCTAAGTGGTGATAAAGCATGTATGCTACAGTGATGAACTGAAGATCGGAACTAAAGGTTTATCCTCTCTTGGGAGCTTGGTAAGCAAAATGAGTGCTCCACTCGCTTAGCTATAACTTGTTGCGTGCGTAACCCGCCATGACGAATAATGTTTCCTACCTTTGTTAACTAATGTTAATCGTGTTAATATCTAAACCACTTACGATGATTGTACTATTTCAATATTTGCCATTACGATAATGGATATCAGGAGCCTAAGCCTGTGAATAACCGAGCCGCAGTTAACCGTGAAGGAAATATATGTATGGCGAAATAAGCTAGCAAACGTACACTTTTCAATATGGGCGTGTATGTGAATGTCGCATCGCAAGACCAGTGCCCAGTTTGAATGTGAGGTTACTGGAGGCCCCTAAGGGGTTGTTGTTTATGGCCGCAGCATCTTTCATCAACCCACGACCAGCCTGAAGATAGCAAACTCCATAATCAATAAAGCGTTAGCATTCACGAGTACATCGCACATTTTGTCTCCTTTATCGCATTATCAAACAGAAGACCCAGAACTGCTAAACTAATGATACATGTCTGCATCCACGGAAATAGTTGTCACATAAAACACATAAAATCAGATTCCCGAGTCTAAGAAACGCGGGATGTGTGGTTGTCATTTGTAAATTATGTGATGTTAAATGTGCACATTTGATAACATAGCATGAAACAGAATTACTGCTCAAATCACAGTAAAAAACTAGATCAATCAGCCCCATATATCCAGAATTTGATCCGAGCCGGATCCGAATTCTTTTATCAGGATCATGGGCAAAGTCTGGAAATCCTCATGCACTGCAAGTTCCTTCGTTCTGTTAAAATTTGAAACAAATCTGATCAGTATAGTCTGTTTAGCTACAGCTCTGAACAGACACCCACCCACGAACCCCTACCCCCCCCCCCCCCCACCCACCACCACCCCGGGACGAGGAATCAGTTACTGTTGAGGTTAATGCTTTTCGACTGAATATGTTCAGCTAGAGCACCCAGTATGTTCAACGTATTCCGTCAACTCAGAACGCACTCCAACTGCATCTTCGACAGGCCCTGTACCAAGCATCGATCTGGTCTACAAGTCATCCGACGCTTTCCCCGGTGGAAGACCCATTTTCTTCCCCTGGCAGGGAGTAGACAATGGTCTTTTTTAGCTGTGTGGATATTGCAGGGCACGGTCACTCAAGTAGTTAAGCGCCGTGTTAAATGTGGTCGTCGCAAGTTGTGCGCAATGGAGGAATCCAGTTTTAGCTATGTCCCGCCCATCTCTAGCTAAGCTCCACCCAGGCTTAACCCATGTTGGGATCGATCGATCCTGCACTCTTTGAATCTCAATTTCCAGAAAGCTATACAGGTAAGCTGTTGAATATTTTGAAACTAATTTGACTGGGTCCTGTTGCTGCCTATCAACAGCATGTTATTAGATAGTACAGACATACAATTCGCACAACCTGGCGGACTATTAAGTGTTTAAAACGGACTAAATCGAGTCATTCATAACGTAATTGATTATGAAGTCAGCCTACACCGCACGCAGTCAGGGGCGTCATGCAAGACCAACATGTGGGGGTGGGGTTGGTGTGGAGAAGGGGCGGGGGATGGGAGGGGGGGGGGGATGGCGGGGGCGGGGGGGGGGGCACAGATGGAAGCTACTCCAGGTGACAAAATTGGCATGTTAAAATAGCTAAAAAAATAGTGGGGACCCAGCAGATGGGTATTCATCGTGTTCCCACCTCCACCAAAAATCATTCAAATGGATTCTCTCAAATCTCTTGTATTTACAAAGATAAATATTGATAGACGGTTGCCTGAAAAATTATCAAGTGTATGCTCAGTTTCTCCTGAAAAATAGTTGTCTAAATTTAGAAAATCTATATGCCATCAAGCCAGATCCACATACAGTTATAGCTATTAAGTCGAACGTATGGAAAGCTGAATATCAACAGCAATGGCACGCGACTCAAACAAGTGTCTGAATTCAGGTATCAGGGAAGCAGCTTCACAGGAGACTAAAGAATTGACCGGGATATTGAGACCAGAATCCAGAACCCACACACCATTGACACACGCACGCACGCACGCACGCACGCACGCACGCACGCACGCACGCACGCACGCACGCACGCACGCACGCACGCACGCACGCACGCACGCACGCACGCACGCACGCACGCACGCACGCACGCACGCACGCACGCACGCACGCACGCACGCACGCACGCACGCACGCACGCACGCACGCACGCACGCACGCACGCACGCACGCACGCACGCACGCATTAATATGTCAAAATTCTAATTTTTACTGTGTTAATGGCAAAGAAACTGGTGTACATCTTTCAACAATTTTGCTACGACAGCGACAGCAACATCCTCCACCAAATTTGTTGATAAATGAACACTGGTTCCTTGTTTAATTTAATTTAGAAAATAAAAATTTTGACATCAGTGTTATGAGCATTAAGATTAGAACTCTTATTATGAGCTGCTAAGAAAGGCAGTAATGTCTTCGAAGAGAACTCAGTCATAAATCATCATCATCATCATCATCATCATCATCATCATCCCAATTCAGTTCTTTCTTTGAAGTAGATATCTGCGTTGTTCGCGAATGATTCGACTTTTGTTTCTTAGATAGGTCTCCTCGAAACCGTCAATATTTCAGTGACATTAGATTTAAGATATTAGCTCTGTTTTTGTGGAAATGCTGTGACGTAGATGGGTGTTCCCGCGGCAGCTGTGGTGTGCCGCCTACACGCGTGCTTACACCCTGCTGCGCCTAGCATTTGTTTGTATATTCAATTGTGGAGGCCGTAGTTGATCTTATTGCCGCTGTTGTCATTTTCTGTGATTATCGCTATCCGAGTCTCCTCTGCGCTAGTGTCTCTTAATGCTATCACAATTAAGTGCAGACGTGGAAAGCAGAGACCTATCTACCGGCAATTGGAATCGTTACTAAGCATGTTCTTGCTACTCAAAAAGTTCAGTCCATTGTACTGGCGGAAATGTAGTCCGACTTGTGATGGGCTGGCATATGTGTGGCCGGTTCTTTCGAATTCAAATGTTCTTTCTTTGACGTAGATATCTAGTTTGTTCTTGAATGATCCGACTGTTGTCACATCGGCTATTGTCGCTGGAAGTGAATTCCAATGTGGTACCACTTATGACCCCTGGCCTGTGTAATATTGGACGGTTCGAAAAAGTAGTCTTTATCAACATTATGTAGCTCCCTGATGAGCTTGAATGTTTCGATTAAGTCTTCTCGAAATCGTCTATATTTCAGTGACATTAGATTTAGAGCTTCAAGTCGCTCCGTGTGGCTATACTCTCTGATTTGCAGGACGAGTTTTGTTGCTCGGCATTAAACTCTTTCTAATATCTGTGATTGCCTTTTCAATCTTGGTGAGTATGCTGGGTTACAGTATTCGAGAATAGGTCTCACTTGAGACTTGTGCAAGAGCGTGAAAGTACATGGGTCAATTTTAGAAAATGTTCTCTTGATTAGTCCTATGGTACTGTTTGCCTTGGATGCAATATTACCTATTAGTATAGCAAATGAGAGGTTTCTGTCATAGAAAGCCTACGTCCTATTAATGTGCAATTACCTCCCGCAATTCTTTGTATCCTTATTTGTTAACTAACAGCCTAAACTTCGAGCGGCATGAAGGATTACACGTTATGCATTAAACAACACTTTTTGTAGGAACTGTGACCGCCCTTCTCCATTCCTCACCATGTAATCCATCATGGCGCTCGCATAGATTACTGTTAAGCTCAGCCAGCGTCCGATGCCAAGAGAACGGTGAAACGGCCTTGATGTCTGCGCCGACGATGCCGACATGGACACTATTTCGGTGATTCGATCTGAACGACCACCTTTGTCCTTTATCGATCCATAATACGATGTTTCAAGTATTCACTATCGCATTAGCGAACCGATTTTGCAATATTTGACCAACGGGAGACATTCTAACCATGTATCAAAATCAGTCGACGCAAGCACATTTCGACATAACAAGGTGGCGTAATCGCACCTGAGTGGCTGAGTAATCATATTTGCTAGGTTTATCGGCCAGAATCATTAGTGAACGAATGCATAAATATTGTTGACACATGACTCAAGTTTATGCTCGCTATCTTTCTTTATGTACTCAACTCTTAAGCCAATGTATGTTATGGTGGTATTAATAAAGTTTATTCCATAATATTTCGCGGTGATTATGCGGTAGACCTGCAGTGCTCGTGAATAACGAGGAGGGTAGGCGCCGTAAAGGCAAAAATCTACTAATTACAGGCATCGATCGTGGCAGACATTGTCAGGGCAGACAATGAATGCATCCATTATGTATGATTACTGTATTCTGCGACTGTAGTAGTAGAAACATCCTAAGCTGCAATCAGTCCTTCTTCGCTTTTGCCCATTGTGTCTTATCTTCAGCCGAAATCCTTAGCTTCTTCAGGTCCATTCTTGACTTGAGTGTACCGAGTCCCGCTTTCTTGAGGTCACCTCGTAGCATGATTAGCAGATTTGTGCAATGACGTGCCCTCCTGGCTTTGTATTTGCTGGCTCCGAGTAGGGCGAATTCCAAGTCTCTCTGTGCTGGTGTCCCTTCTGGCATCCTTAGCACATGGCCAAACATGGACCATCTTTGCTGGACGACTTTTACAGACAGCGACGACGTATTCCACATCTTGTATAGTGCATCGTTGGAAATTATGCTGTCTGGCCATCGGTGTCCAGTGGTGGTGCGTAGGTGTTTGCGGTGGCAGGCATCGAGTTTGTCGAGAGCTGCCTTTGGAGCTGCCCAGCTGTTACAGTTATACAACATCAAGGATACGCAGGTTGCACTGTATAAACGTAGCCTCTTTATCAAGGGCATCTTTGATCTACGAATCCATAGCTTCCAGAAGGACTGGAACGCTTTGTTCCCCATGACGCAGCGTGCAGAAATGTCAGCAGTACTGCAAAGCAGTGAGCCCAGCACTGAGAGTTACTGACTACACCGTGCACCACTCACTGTACACAACTCTGAAGGACACTTTATCGGGACTGACCAGAGAAAAGCCGAGGCATCCGTTATGACAGTCAAGTATATGACGTCATGATCAATTACGTCACTTGGAGACCAACGTCACAATTATAATTGACAAGAAACACTCCGTCATGGACCTGGTATAGGCCTAGTCCGTCACTTGTGCAAATTGCAGCCTATATCTTTACTATTTAATACACATTACGTTAAATATTTTGAAATTAATTTGACTGGCCGCTGTTGCTGCCGTAGGTTCGCTGTATACTCTTCATAAAATTGAGATTCTAAGAATTCAGCATTCAAAGTATATAAATCGGTCGCAACACGTAAAGTATGGGCGGAGATTAGCTAGAGATGGGCGGGGTATAGCTAAAAGTATAATAATCCATCAGCCTAATTCTGATAAAAGTAACACCGAACAGATAAGACCATGTGTGTTCTCTTGATTGTGGTTCAGGAATTGATAAATAATGACGGCGGGCCTTGTTGAATATCGGTATGGGAACATCATAACACACAACTATATACCGTCTATTCAGAAAAATTACTAGACAATTTCTAATTACGGTCCTGGAGGTTAATGCCTTTGTATGCGTTTGCTGCAAAAGAATACCGCATTTCATCATAACCAGCACCAGGGGATATATAATATTTATTCAGTTCTGACGTCATAATGCCCAAATATAACCGGCGCGATCACAGCTAGACAAACATTACAGGGACGATGCAGGGAGATGGCAGCTTGAATGAGAGATGCGAACAGGTGCCAAACACAACACATAACAGCGCATGATGACGCCAGAATCAACCGCTCAACTTTCCACGAAAATGGATGAATCCAATTTTAGCTATGCCCTGCCCATCTTTAGCTAAGCTCCACCCACACTTCACTCGCCCGTGTTGAGATCGATCTATCCATGAACTCCCTGACTATCAATTTCCAGAAAATTATACGGGTAAGCTGTTGAATATTTTGAAACTAATTTGACTGGATGATGTTGCTGCCTATGGCAGCAACAGCACCCAGTCAAATTAGTTCCAAAATATTCAACAACATGTTTATATAATAGTAACGACATACAATTCGTACAACAAAGCTTAGTCTGATGTCAATTAAGCGTTCGGGACGAACTTATCTACGTCATTCATTACGTAATTGATTATGCCGTTATCCTACACGTTGCGTAGTTGATTATGACGTCATATGATTGATGGATAAATTGGAATCCTCAATGTTTTCATTTCCAAATATATCCATAACTGTTTATCTCAGATGTCGTATCACAAATGCAATATTATCACACATTTTGTGGGCGGTCGACTTGGGGTTCGTGATCATTTCACATCCCTATATAATACTTAAAGCAATGCTAATCTTATCGCAAATGTTATATTGGACCGAAAGATTGTGATTTAGATTCCACATCATTCTTATCCCGTCACATTTCCTTATCCGTATCACAGGTATCTGTTTTGTAACATCGCGTAAATGTTGAACAGTTACCGCCCCCCATTTTGTCTCCTCAAGCGATAGTGTGTGATGTCATTAGGTGCCATTGCGTTACATTCTTTATTATGTAATACTAATCTCGTTGAGGATTTTGAAGCTAATTTAACTGGAAGTTGTTGCAGCCTATGCATCAGCTTAACGCGATATTTTCATACGTCGTAGAGTTTGTTGCACCCCGTGTCTTGTTCTCATATGTGTCCTTGTAAGAAAAATTACCACCGCAATGCAGCTTGAGAGCCCCATATGATTTGGTAAGTGGTTACTGCGACCCATCAAAATAGAGTGATCAATTTTTTGTTATGCTCCGCCCATTTCTAGCTAAGCTCCACCCACATTTTGCGCTTGTTGAGATCGATTTATACACTTTGAACCCTGAATTCTCAGAATTCAATTTTCAAGATAAGTATACAGGCAAGCGGTTGACTATTTTGAGCGCAGTCAAATTAGTTTCAAAATATTCAACAAATGTTTATTAAAAAGTAAATCCATCAACCATACAATTCGTACAACTGACGGACTTTTCAATGTTCATGACTGAGCTAGATACATAATATTCATTATGCATTTTGATTGTTACGTTAGCCTACATGTGATGATGTAATTGATTATGACGTCATACACTTGAGTTGCCCGTCGGATCCATCCATTCTGTATGATTGCTAGACATTGGCTAGTTATATGTGAATGTTTATTGCATATTTGAACCTCTTACCACCAGCTCAGGATGTCCAGATTTGAGATGAAGGGTGGAAAGGACAGCCGAATAGAGGTATTCATTTCTAGCTATGCCCCGCCCACTTCTAGATAAGAGCCACCCACTTTTTGCGCGTGTTGGGATCGATTTCTATACTCGAGACCTAAATTACTAGAATCACAATTCCAAAATGTCAAAAACAGGTAAGCTGTAATACATTTCGAAACTAATTTGACTAGATGTTGTTAATTGCTGCCTATTATTTTTACTGTTTATCTGAATGTTTATTAAATCGTAACTAGACATACAATTCGTACATTTGATGAACTATTCAGAGTTCGTGATGGAACTGGTTACATCATGCATTAGACATTTTGATCGTGACACCAGCTTACAAGTGATGTAATTGATTGTGACTTAAGTGACAGACTGGACCCACCCATTGTGCATGATTGTTAAATATTGTTTCGTTATATATGCTTTGTGCAGATTTCAATCTGTAGATATCATCTCGGGATGTCAGGATTTCAAATGGAAAAAGTTGACGTGCCATGTAAAACATTATCCTTGTCCGTAGTGCTGAGCGGCTTAACCCTTTAATGGCTAAATTTGCTCTAAAAATTAAAATACCTGCTTATTTAATGTCAATTTGCAGGCCAAGAGAAGACTATTTTTTTAAATTTACCACTGGAATGGAATTACCTGCCATTCCAATGGCACCTTTTTAATAATAATCTCTTGGCCTGCGAATGGACATTCGCCGCGACCACTGCAGAGGCCAGTTTTGGTCAGCTTCGCCATGAAAGGATGAATAAAATAGTATTTATTTGCCACGCTGATTAATTAACAGTTCTGGGTTAATTATGTCCAGTAGGCATAAAGTAGCTAATCTTTAACAACACTATTTTATGACTGTGTTACAGGTTGATATTTATTGCACTTACAGGTGGATGTTTCTGGATTATTTTCAAAAGAAATGTGGCAATACTGCCTGGTATAGAAAACACTTTCATTATGAATGTTTTCAGAAATACTCAGTAGATTTCATATCATGGCTCTGTTAAAGCGATTTTCTAGACATTCTGTACATAACTGGTTAGTTAATCATCTGCTAGTGTGTAATTACGCTATTTTTACTCGCTATTACAAATCCTTGGAAATTGTGTGTAGATCCGCATTGATATTGTACGGGCCATTATCCGGGCATTTCACTCACGTTGGATTAACATACATTTTTTTAAATTTTCCTATGACCCTCTTAAAAAGAATTTACGCGGCCATTTTGAAGCTCAATATACCCGCCAATTTAACTTACTTCTCTACGATATTTGCTTCTATTTAACTTGGAAACGTAATTTTGGTGGCTACAAGTAGATTTTAGGCCAAAGAATTCTGATATCATTTTTCTGAAGAATTTGAGCTCAGTGATCACACTCCGTCTGGCGTCTGTATGGTCAACGGTCTGGGCCGTGTCAACAAAAATGGCGTGTTTTGTTTTATCCCCACGTTTCTCAAGGAAAAGTAGGGAATTTGGAATGGAGGTTAAAAAGTCTAATCGGTTGTAACGCAACTCCTCCAAAAGCATTGGACAGAATTCAACCAAATGTGGTATGCGAGTTATCCATATGATTGTGGAGTGCAAAAGGCTATTTACGGGGGCGGTGGTGGTGGTGGTCAAATGGTAGAACATTAACGGGCGGAAATTGATTCCAAATTTGGTGTGTGAGTGACCCATATCAATGTGTAGTTCACACGAATGAACGCACGCACCGACGCACGCACCGACGCACGCACCGACGCACGCACCGACGCACGCACGCACGCACGCACGCACGCACGCACGCACGCACGCACGCACGCACGCACGCACGCACGCACGCACACGAGGGTACTTAGGAAGCTATCAACAATTTCTTTGTTTACATATTGTTCATCGATTCCTTCGTGTCCTGGAGCCATTAGCACCACTACAATAATGTGACACTCGCCTCCCAAACGCTAGGCGAAAGGTGCCATAGAATCGCCAGGTTCGAACCCCACTCGGGTCGAAAAAATTGCAAAAGGTACAATTACATTCCAGATGATGAATGAGCTAGATCCTAGTGTCAGTACGTCGTCAAAGACAGGGTTCAAAGAACTAATGCTTGACAATAATAGAAACTACATACTTGCGAGTGCCTAGTGATCAAGCAGGGGATCTCAGAAAATGTAAAAGCAAGAATATCTGGAATGTACACCATCAAAATTGCAGTCAATTCGTGTGGTTGTGAGACGGGTGGTTGAAAGCCAGTCCGGTGAAAGAGGATTATTTTGTCCTCTTGATGTTGGTCTGTAGGTAGAGCACTTGTTTGACAATAATAAAAACTACAATAATGTGACATGTATCCGCTGCTGATAACAAAACACATGTCTCACGAATGACTGGGCAGACACATTTTTGTTTATGTAAAGGCTTTGCTTAATGCGCTGTCCCATGTTACCATAGTAACTAATTAAATATTGTTCCTCGCATCATCTAGCCGCTTGTGAGAGCAATGGCATGATGCTAATCCTTGGGCTTCTAGCCTACAATCCATCGTCAGCTAACGCAAAACACATCGTGAGGCTCTAAACCACTATGCGAGGCCAATACCGAATCATACACGTTATAAAATTAGTCAAATTAGATTCAAAATATTCAATAATTTACCACGGAATTAAGATTCTGGCTTCAATGTCTTAAAATGGAAATTGATCCCGGTATGATATTATATATATCTGGCAAATATTGTGTGTTTATGAGAACCAGCCTTTTATACTGATAACGTCGGTTACAGGGCCGGTACTGAGCCAATACGGGGTATAGGCCCAGTAACGGCCCAATAACCTGAATGATCAGGATATCGATTACCTACTATTCTAATGGACTTTTCCAGTTTATCCATCCATCATATGATGTCATAATCATTTACGTGACGTGAAGGATGGCGTCATAATCAATGACGTCATGAATGACATAGATAAGTACGTCACGAACGCATAATTCAAGACGGATGAAGCGTTGTTGTACGAATTGTATGTCTTTACTATTTAATAAACATTCTGTTGAATATTTTGAAACTAATTTGAGTTTCTGGAAATTGATAGTCAGGGCGCTTAGGGATCGATCGATCGATCCAAACACGGGCGAGGCCTGGGTGGAGCTTAGCTAGGAATGGACGGGGTCTAGCTAAAACTGGAAAGGTCCATTGATGTTGTTTCTGATTAGGGTGTTGATAAAAAAATGTTTCTGACACAGCAATGACGGATAGAACTGCCGTTATCAAACACAGCCCAGAGCTTTCAATAATTGTAAACATGGATAATCATATTGCTAATGTTGTATCATATAGATTAACACAGGGTGATTAACTCTTCAAGTACGAAGCCGGCCAAAAATGGCCCTTGCAGTGGTCATGGGGAATGCCCATTTGCAGGCCAAGAGAAGACTATTTTTGGAAATTTACCACGTGAATGACTGGCTCGATAACCGAGCCAGTCATTCCAGTGGTAAAATTTCAAAAATAATGTTCTCTTGGTCTGCAAATGGACATTCAATAAGTAAGTATTTAAATTTTTTCAACAAATTTAGGCATTAAAGGGTTAATGATGTATGTATTTATTGCCATAAAATGTGCCTCCGCGGTTTACTGATAATATAGTCCCCTAATGTCCATTATCGTAATTACCAGTATTGCCGTGATAGAGTTGGTTTAGGACCCTATAGGCCAACCTGATAGCACAGGCGGGCTATAAAGAGGTCGCGCATAAGCACGTGAACGTAAAAATTGTCAACAGATTAGAACAAACATTTGTGTTTGGTCTAGGAGATTGTAGATTTAATCTCAGGTTTTCATGTTTACATTCTATTGTTCTACACAAATGATTCCGATGCTGTCAGTAAAACACTCACCTCTTGGCACTAACCCCAGATGATATCATCATCGTCATCATCATCATCATCATCGTCATCATCATCGCCGTCGTCACCGCCGCCGGCGTCGTCGTCGTCGTCGTCGTCGTCGTCGTCGTCGTCGTCGTCGTCATCCATTAGATACAAAAACAGTCATTCACTAAGTTCATTAGTACCGAAGTATTATAATTATAGGGGAAGGCGTTAGGGTTGGGGTTGGGGTTGGGGGTGTGGGTGGTGGGGGGGGGGGTACTACTACTACTACTACCATCCGCCACCACTACCGCCGCAGCCGCACTGCCACCGCTGCCGTCGCCGCCGCTGCAGATGACAGTGGCAGCGACGGCAGTGGTGGTGGCTGCAGCTACTACTACTACTACTACTACTACTACTACTACTACTACTACTACTACTACTACTACTACTACTACTACTACTACTACTACTACTACTACTACTACTACTACTACTACTACTACTACTGATAGTACTACTACTACTACTACTACTACTACTACTACTACTACTACTACTACTACTACTACTACTACTACTACTACTACTACTACTACTACTACTACTACTACTACTACTACTACTATATAATGTGTTTTCCCACTGGGGTAAAAAGGGACACCCTGTCCCATTTTGCCCCAGTCGTGGGCTAAAAATGGATTTTTTGAAAAAGTAATTTGACATTTTTTGTCGAAAATTTCGAACTCGTTTTTACTTATTCCTGTATAGCACCTAGTCTGGAGTGCGATTAGCCAAATTTTAAAGGGCATAAGTTTAAAACATTAAGAAATAAAAGGGATAGTATTTATGTGGCCCACTTTGTCGCGCCTTCCCCTCCGCTTATATTTATCTGATGAATCGATTTAACCACACATATTCTGAGCTCCCAGATATATGGATTCATTAGAACTGAATAGCTTATGAATCGTGCTGAATATTGTACAAAACATATTGACTGAGTATTATTGTTTTTCTAAATCAGCAACAATGGACCTTTCCAGTTTATCAATCCATCATAAGACGTCATAATCAGCTACGTGACGTGTAGGATGAGGTCATTATCAATTACGTCATCATGAATGACGTAGATAAGTTCGTCGCGAACGCTTAATTGATGACTGACCAGGGGTGGAGCAGCCTTCTAAAAGTGCCACGGTCGGGGAGGGTCAGGGAGGGGAGATGTCATTTCTACAAAAGGGGAAATTTTGAAATCTAGATGCTCTCAGAAGACATCTCCCGCATTCTTAGGGTCAGTTTGAACCTTAAGTTGGCTGAGAAATTATTCTACTTTACAAAATTTGTGCATGAAATTTTTTTTAATGGTATTAATATTACACTACCACCATCACCGCCACGGCCACCTCCACCACACCCACATAATTTCGATGATATTTAATAATAACCATTGGAAAGACGTTAGATATTTTGGCGTGTCATTATGCCGAGTTGACCAATTTAAGCATTCTATTAATGTAGGTTACAGCGGTTCACAGAAATCTGAGCTGCCAATTGTATATCTATAATTAGCATGTAATATTAAATTAATAAATTAATAGAGTTGGAAACTAAATGGTTGCGATACATAACTGTATTAAAAAAAATTTGGCTAGCTCAAAAAGTGAAACGGCAGTGCCGTGCTGCCGTAGCGCGCACGCCGGCCCTGACTGACTAAACGCTGTTGTACGAAGTGTATGTCTTTACTATTTAATAAACAACCTGTTGAATATTTTGAAACTAATTTGGCTTGGCCATGTTGTTGACATGTTCAAACGTTTACCTGTATAGTTTTCTGGAAATTGACAGTCGATCAATCCCAACACGGGTGAAGCGTGGGTGGAGCTTAACTAGGGATGGGCGGGGCATAGATAAAAACTGGAAAGGTTCATTTCACTTGAACGGATGAACCCACTTTAGCTATGCCCCGCCCATCTCTAGCAAAGCTCAGCCAATATTCGGATCGATTTATATGCTCAGAATCCAATATTTAAAGTAACTATACTGGTAAGCTGTTGAATATTTTGAAACTAATTTGAATGGGTATTGTTGCTGCCTATGGCAGCAAAAGCGTCCAGTCAAATTAGTCTTAAAATATTCAACATAATGTTTATTAAACAGTAAATAGTAAAGACGTACAATTCGTACAGCTGACAGACTATTCAATGTTCATGACGGATTTAGATATGTCATTCACTACACATTTCGATTACGACGCCAGGCTACGCGTGACTTAATTGATTATGACGTCATACACATAACTGACAGATTGGATTCATCGATTGCAATCAAAACATTGCTTGGCTATTACACTATTTCTACGGATATGTACGATACGAGCGGCGAATGAAATAGTTCGATATTGATGACTCGAAGCCTCGGTACTGAATATGCGCTATAGACGACTTGTGTGCGGTTCCAGCGATTGTATAAAGCTTTTCTGACTAGTTTGATAGGTTAGATAACCATTTATGGATAAATCTTAAAACAGGTTAATACATTGAAGACGTATCCTATGGTTGGACGCTTTCTCACATCGTGCTTAACCCTTTCATGACGAAGCCGCCCATAACCGGCATGTGCAGTGGTCTTGAGGAATGCCCATTTGCAGACCAAGAGAAAACTATTTTTGAAAATTTACCACTGGAATAACTGGCTCGATAACCGAGCCAGTCATTCTAGTCGGAAATCTTCAAAAATAGTCTTCTCTTGGCCTGCAAATGGAAATTTGATAATCAAATATTTTGATTTTTATGACAAAATTTAGCCATTAAGTGGTTAAAATATATTAAGATTTGACAATAATTGGACACATTTTCACAACTTCTATCAGTGTTACAATTTCGATTTTAACCCACTATAAAATTCAATCATCAACAACATAAGTATAATTCACCCGATGACGTCATGTCACAACAATCATTCAAGCGACAAAGTTACGCCACAATTCTAATAGAAATTGAATAAATTACTTTCCGTGGCAAAATTTGGTACGATATTTTAATTTTTTTTAACTTATACCTGTTTGCGTTCAACGTCAAATGCGGCATTCTGATTGGACTGTTTTCTAATATATGACTGGGCTTTGCGTAAGCGCTTTGTGAAATTGACCCTAAGGAGTAACTCATATATCGTTGCGATTCCAGAGTCTACATTCCAACAGGACAATGCAGGAAAGATGTCGAATATATTGAAACTAATTTTATTGAAGGCCGCTGCTGCCAACAGCACCGAGTCGAATTAGTTTCAACAGAATATTTTTTACATCTTAAAGAATTTCTCATTTCTGGTTTACGTGGTTCAAAGGGTTCACCGGAAGAGTTCAATGTGAGTCTGGATAGACCTACAAGAAGTGTAATAATGACAACGGTTGGTGTCAAGGTCATGTCTCCGGTGACCTCACCGTCGGTTTACACAGTGTTTGATGTACTGGCGCGGGTGATGTCATACGCTGGAATGTATTGTAACGAAATAAGACGCAAGCTACTTTCAAAGACAGGATATATGAAGATTGGCATCTGTGTGTTTTGGACCGTGATATGGTGGTGGTCAATTATAAGAAATACACTCTGTTTCATTTTAACACCAACAACACTGCAAACAACCCAGATCTCGTCACTGCTAATGGACATTGAGCTAGCCATTGGTGCAGCCATATCTCAATTGTGGGTGTCAGAACAATTGGTGAGATTTCTCAAACAGATAAACACTCGCCATCTTAAAGATGGATTCGGAGACGGAGACTTTCTTCTGGCATTGAGAGGTCGCGTTAATAAGCTCCTTGTTGCGGCTCTTGTTATATTGGTGTGCGGTATGATCGTTTCTGCAATATCCCACATTGTTTCGCCTGCAGAGGACTTGCAGGAATATTGCATTATTGCACCTCTAACTACAGACTCGCCAGTTTACGCTCGCCATCTTATTATGGTGTTACTGCACTTTAGAACCTTAGCTTTCATCAGCGCCATAACGCTACCATTGATCACCTTCTACTTTGTATGTGCTCTGCTGTTGCGAGAATTTGAGCAATGCCATTTCGACATTCTACATCTTGTTGGAACCTTGAAGAAGCATGCCACATGTATGATGCGCGAAGAGAGAGACAATCATATGACAACAGTATCCCCGGTAAACACGATCTCAAATTCAGTTTCGTACCATTCAGTGCGACCCTACAACAATTCGAGTATGGCACAGCAGACAAATATGAAGATAGAAGCTGTACGAATACGTTACGAGGACTGCTGTGACCTGCTCGCCATCTTGAATAGCTGTTATTCGCCAGTCATCTCTGTGGAAATGTTGGCAATTGTTCCTCTGATCTGTATCTTACTGCGTGCTCATTTAATGGAGACTAACACCGCCATTGCCATGTTCTGGTTGTCGCTGAATTCTCTCATCATCATAGGACCATGTCTATTGCATTGTTGGATGGCTATTCGAATACACAATAAGGTAAGCAATATATAGTTTCTGAAATTGAATCCGTATTTGCAATAAAAAGATTTATTTAGCACCAAGGTATACACAATCCTAGACCTTTCACACACAACCTGGCCATAACTGGGGTGCGTTCAGGAGCGCGAATATTGTCAGTTCGCCGAACATTTTGTTCGGTCACGTGGTACCGTGGTACCATAGATATCTATGGACGAACCTACTACGTGACCGAACAAAATGATCGGCGAACCGAGAATATTTGCGCTTCTGAACGCACTCCTGCTTTAGCAGTGGTCTTGAGAATATCCGGATTTGCAAACCAACAGAAGACTATTTTTAAAGATTTAATTTCAATAACTAAGCCCATTATTCCAATGGTAAACTTTCAAGAATAATCTTCCCTTTGTCGGCAGACGGGAATCTTCTATGATTTAAATTTTCGCAAAACAAATTTGTGCGTGAAATGGTTGATTAAAACCGATCATATCCACTGTATTGCTTCAGAGATGTTATATTAGTGATGCTATTGAAGACTCGGAAAGCCAAGATATAGCTATCCTCAATTCACCTTTCCAGAGTACCCACCATCATATGACGTCATAATGAACTGCGTGATGTGTACAATGACATCATAATGAATGACGTGATGAATAACGTCGATAAGTACGTCACGGACGCATATTTGAAGACGGTCTATGCGTTGTTGTACAAATTGTTTGCTTTTACTATTTAATAAATATTCTGTTGAATATTTTGAAACTAATTTGACTGGGTGCTCTTGCTGCCATAGGCAGCAACAGCACCTCGTCAAATTAGTTACAAAATATTCAACAGCTTCCATGTATAGTTTTCAGGAAATTGATAGCTAGGGCATTTAGGGATCGATCAATCCCAACACGGCGAGGTGTGGGTGGAGCTTAGCTAGTGATGGGGGGGGGGGGCATAGCTAAAAATGGAAAGGTCCATTGTTGTAGTGAGTCACAAAATTTTGTGACTAGAGTCGAGTCGAGACATTTATAACGCTGTCACGAGTCGAGTTCGATCATTTTGCCGCCATGAATCGAATCAACTCGAGTCAGTTAGATGTTGAGGTCGAGTCGAGTTGAGGCGAATCGAGTCATTTACATGTTGAGGTTGAGTCGAGTCGAGTCGAGTCGAGTCGAGTCGAGTCGAGTCGAGTCGAGTCGAATCGAGTCATAATGAATGCTCTAATGGGGTCGAGTCGAGCCACTTATCAAGTGAGTAACATCGCAGACTGGTTGTTATTATCTTTAGCCAGTTTGTATGCAGAGAATCTGAAGTCAACTACTGCTGGTAATGTCCGTTTTCCCTCCACTATTTCATATGCTATAAATTCTTTCAAATTATAAAAATTACTGTTCTTAGATCAAAGCAATAAAATTAAAATTAAAAGGTTAGAGGATAATTTATATCGTGAATTTGACCTTGCTTAAAGAAGAAAGGACTAGCTTATGCAGTTATCATCAAATATTATATATATAGACATTAGGGCCGGGCACGTGTACACGTGCACGCGTTCAGGTGACGTGTACACGGTTACAAAAATCGAAAACGTGTACACGGGGAAAATGTATAAAATATACGTAGTTTTGCTAGCCCTCAAAGAAAATGTATATATTTTTTGACAAATTAATTCTCAGAATTGACCGCCACTGTCTATCTGTCAATGCTGTCCGATTTCCTAATTAACCCTTTAACACTCAAGCATGCCAAAAAACCCGGCTCCTACAGTTGTCTTGAGAAATGTTAATTTGCAGTCCAAGAGGAGACAGGTTTTGTCTTTTAAATTGTACCACTGGAATGACTGGTTCGATAACGGAGCCAGTCATTGCTAGAGTAAATTTTCAGAAACAATAAGCTCTTGGTCTGCTCATGGGGATTTTTATGTGAAAAATAAAATTTTCTTGAACAACTATGAGAGTCAACGTGGTTATCACCCGCACGTAGCGGCGACGTCGGGGCACAGGTATTCCTTTGAATAAACAACAACCTAGTGAATTACTGTTCATGCGTGATCTTATCAACACAGATTATCATTATGAATGCCGTGACGTGTGACACTTATCTAAGTTCACAGCGGACTGATCACCACCAGCCTTTGGCCGTTGACACTCATAAATAGCCAAGCCGGCATAAACGGTCTCTATAGTGGCCTTGAGGAATATGCCATTATTGAAAATCTATTCGCATGTCGGAGGAAGTCAATTTTTTTTGGTAAATTTATCGCTGCAATGACTGACTCACCGAGCGAGCCAGTCATCCCAGTGGTAAATTTTCAAACGATTGTCTTATCTTTGCCCGCAAATCGACATTTTGTAATGTCAGATTTCGATTTTTCTTAGCCAATCTTGACCATCAAAGGGTGAATCGTTGTTGCTTGCCGTTGATCTGTCCCGAACAGGGGCCAAATACGAAATTTTGTCAAAAGCTGGTAAACAAGCTTTCGCCCTCTTGTGTCAACTTAACCCTATAATGGTCGGGATGATCAAAACAGCCTCTGCAATGGTCTCTATAAATTTCTATTTGCAGACAACGAGAAGATTAGTTTTGTAAATTTACCACTGCAATGCATGCCTCGCTAACCGAACCGGTCATTGGTAAGTCATTTCAGTGGTAATGTTTAAAAATAGTTTTCTCTTCGAATGCAAATGGACCCTGATGAAGCAAAAGTGCGGATTTTTATTTTCGTTTTAATGTCCAGGTCGGCCTAAACATCATCTAGTGCTCTTGAGAAATATCAATTTGTATGACATCAAAATGCTCTTTTTGTAAATTCCAATAACAATTTTACAAAACAGTCTTCTCTTGATCTGCATATAGAGCACACATATTTAATATTTAGTATTCGGTTAATCAAAATGAGTAGCACGTTGAGCGCTTAGAGACGCTGTTAGTAGTAATGGGTGGGGCTGAGCGTTATTGTTCTTCCCAGCAGGGGGGGGGGGGGTCTTCGAGAACAATGGGTTTTTCACGAGAACAAAAGAAAAGCTTGCGGAATGGAATGTTGAGAACAATGGCGTACAGCGATACACGCCTTCTAGAGAACAATGATGTACAGAACGTCACGTTTTTCTCGATAACAATGACGTACAGCCACACACGTTTTTTTGGATTTGCAACACTCTGGAATGTTCTATTATTTTGAATTAGTTAACCCTTAAAAGTTTAAAAGTTGTGTATTTTACGTTTAAACGTAGTGGCGGTGCGCCCCCCTCCGTGGTTATCTACCGTGGTAGATAATGTAAAAATAATAGAGTTTGATGGGTGATAATAGTAGAGAGTAATGTAAAATAATAGAGTTTAAGAGGTGGTCTGATAATGGAGGTCGTAGGAGGATGATGATGAGGAGGAGTTTGAGGATGAATGCAATGCCGGCCGGCCTTCGCCTGGCGCTGTTCTCTGTGCGTATTTAAGCACGCCTGTTTAGTTTGATGTCACTATTTGTGCTTTTATAAAGAAACATATAGAGATTTTAAGAGAATATTTTTTTAAAACATTTTATATTAACGAGGAGTAAATTGCGCTAAAGACATAACAAAATGGCAGATAATTTAAGCGCCGATATTAAAGAATGGCAAGATGCTGTTAATGTGATTTTGCAGCAGATGCATGACGCAGATGCGGCAAGATTAAACGTGGATCTATCCAATTCACCTGATGAAGATGTGGATCACCTTTTAAATCTGGGTTCTATGTTGTATGAACCCAACTTTTCAATTCCGCACGTATCTGATGAACATAACGTCATAGCATTACGCGAAGTCATTCCTGAACTGTCTGATACCGATGCTGATTTTTTCAATCATTTGGACGATTTATACGATTATGATGTAATCATACCTACGCAACCTGCTTCTATCGATGATCAAACCATACATACTATAACTGAACAATCTATTCCTGATCTGAGTACCGTACCATCATCATTTATTAATTATCCTCATAACGTATGTGCCGTAATTGATTCTAATTATTCGACTGATGTATGTGATGGACACGATCTAAATTTAATTGACGTAGTGCCTTTCGCTAATGACCTATCTCAGGATTTAGTATGCCTTCTGAATGATTACGATGTGAATTTATTCTACGATGCACCCCTTCTTGACTTTCTTGTGCCTTCATCTAATGACCTATCTCAGGATTTAGCATGCCTTCCTAATGATTCTGGCTTAAATTTATTTGATAACGTGCCAGTTCCTGTACGTATTGAGCCTACTGCTAATGGCATATCACAGGATTTAGCATGCCTTCCTAATGATTACGACCTAAATTTATTTGATAACACGCCAGTTCCTGTATGTATTGAGCCTTCTACTAATGACATATCACTGGATTTATCATGCCTTCTTAACGATTCCGACCTAAATTTATTTGATGCTATGCCAGTTCCAGACTGTATTGTGCCTTCTGCTAATGACATTTTGCTGGATTTATCATGTCTTCCTAATGATACCGACCTAAATTTACGTGATGATGTGCTGGTCTGTATCGAGCCTACGGTTAATGACTTATCTCTGGATATAGCATATCTTCCTAGCGATTCCGCTTATCGCATCGATGATCCTACTCATCAATCTCTTATTGACACGCGTGCAAATCATACCACAGATGAAATTAGTCTCATCACTGATGAAATCAGTTGAATTATATCAGAAAATATAGTACTTACAGATGATCTACTTAATCGTTATTTACAATGCATTCGCCATGAGCACGCTCAAATCGGAGGGTCGGTAGTTGATTATACCGACTATATATCTGTGGAGACTGTTCGCAACTACCGCAGTAAAAAGTTTCATCTCGAAGGTACTGAATATAATGTATCTTTTAAAAGTTATCCTATAGCCGATACACCACTTTCTCATTCTGAGTTCGTGTCAGGCGTATTTCAATCTTTGCTCGATACGTATAGCGAATATAGTAATGTTCAGCCGAATGATCACGTTAGAATCGAGTTGATTCACCCTTCTTTGGAAATGCCGATAGTGATGGATTTTAGGCTATGGAATGAAATTACACCTGACATAATTTTAGAATCAGTGGAAAAAGTCATTCAGTCAAATACTGATTGTAGGTTATCAGAGGATTTTGAATTTCACGTTTTTCGTGTAGAGGACTACAACTCGGGTGGGCGAAATGATACTCTCTTAGGCGCGAGTGATTCTAGACATTTAAATTTATTAAATTTACATTCATCCGATTTAGATGTGTACATGTGTATAAAAAAATGTATTATACCCATATGCGTCGAATATCCATTCTGGTTCGCGGCAGGAATATTTTTAGGAATAAAATTTATTGAGAAAATGAGCAAATTAATCTCTGCAAAAGAATGGGATAATTTTAGACGTAATAAAACATATATGACGCATATGGCACATGAATATCATACAGCTTGTAGTATTCCTGAACGCGAAATTAATAGTACTGATTGGAACAAATTTCAGGAACATTTTCGCAACCAATTTTCTATTCAGGTCTACTCAGAGTCAATGCATGAACGCCTATTCGGTTGCGCTTCCCCGAGTTTACCACGCATAAATCTTATGCATTCAGAACGTGATAATCATATATCCTTAATCATGTCTATGGCTGCATTTCTTATGGTACGTAATTACTGTACGCGGTGTAATGCATCATATTCTAATGATCACTCATGCTCTGCGCGCTGTTGTAGTTGTCAGAAACTTTATTCTGATAAACGATCTTGTACTTCTACAGATGCTACGCATAAGATAATGTGTACTGATTGTCATCGTAAGTTTTATAACCGTCAATGTATGTCGAACCACCTCTCTAATGGGACCTGTGAAATGGTTACGGCTTGCCCCCACTGTTTCAGTCGCATACGTAAAGCTGACGATGAACACGTATGCGGTATGACAAAATGTCACACGTGTAAAGAAAAGTATGATATTACTGAAAATCATACGTGCTATCATAAAGTAATTGAAGAATCTATTATGTCATTATCCCATGCACGCTCTATGCATACGAATGCCGACAATTGTAGTTACGAATGTTTTCAAAAACACATCATTTACGATACAGAAACATATTTATCGCCTATCGACAGTAGCAATACTAATATTCTAGCCGAGCATAAAGTCAATCTCGTGGTTGCCAACATACGTTGTGATGCGTGCCTTGAGCAACCGCTCGAAGACGATTGCTCTACATGTCATCGAGGCACGAATTATGGATATGTTCACTTTCATGGGTTAGACACGGTGGATCAGTTCGTTAGATGGCTGACACGTGTTAAGGCTGCGAGTGTCAGTAAAAAAATCGATAGAAAATATGTTTTCTCTGACTACTTGGTGATCGCACACAACGCTCGTGCCTATGATTCTCTTTTACTCCTTCAATGCATTTGCAAAACCACTAATACGCATCTTAAACCTATAGATATTATCATGCGCGGTCATTCAGTTCTCTCATTTGACGTAGGTACTATTCGGTTTATCGATTCCATTAACTTTTGTCCCCCTTTCATTACGTAAGGTGGGCGATGCTTTTAATCTTTCTGATCAAAAGGGGACATTTCCCCATCAGCTCAGTATGCCTCAATATTGGGGTAAGGTAATACCATTTCCCGAGAGGGAGATATTCTGTCCACAAAATATGAATGCGAATGAATTAATCAAATTTGATCGATGGTACAACGAGCAGATATCTAGACACGAGCGCTACGATGTCGATAAAAATCTCATCGAATATTGTAATGATGACATGACCGTATTACGTTTAGCCATGTCTAGATTTAAGACTTTATTTTCTGAATCGACGGATGGTCAAAACCCATTTGTAACAGGGATAACGCTAGCCAGAGCATGTAATGCGGCCTATCACGCTTTATGGCTTCGACCTGAGAGCATACAGACTATACCTGATTTCTCACTAAGAGCAAAACGTGCTTATGGTGTTTTGGGTGTAGAATGGATGGAATGGGTCAGTCAATGCGAGGGTTGCCAAATCGCGCATGCTCTAAATGGCGGTGAACAGAAAATATGCGGACATTATGTGGATGGAATTGATGTATCTGAAAATATTCTTTACGAGTTCTTAGGTTGTAAATTCCATGGACATGAGTCTGCTTGCTGCGGTGATAAGCGTGATACGACATATACACCATATGGCGATCAGACATATGAAGAAGCATATTCCGTGCTTCAATGTCGCATTTCTTTATTTGAATCGCACAGATATACAGTGAGAATTATGTGGGAAAGCGACTTTAAGAAACAAGTCGCTGTTTCCTCCGAGCTAAATGATTTTATCACCGAATTGGACTTAGCACACCCAATATCACCATGTGATGCGCTATTCGGTGGCCATACATCCACAATTCGTTTATTTATGGAAGCGGATGAGCATACCACACTCGAATATTTAGACTGCGTTTCCATGTATCCTTCAGTGATGAAACAATGTAGTTTTCCAGAAGGGTCATAAACGGTTCTAAGAGGTGATGACTTGTGTGATAAGACGGTGCATGACTTCTTTGGTCTTATTAAATGCAAAGTCCTTCCACCTCGTGATTTATACTTTCCCGTGCTACCTGCTCGAATAAATTCATGCCTCATGTTTGTACTATGCGACGAATGCGCAAAAAATGAACAATCTTCTGTATGCGAACATACGGAAGAACAGCGCAGTTTACGCGGAACATGGACCACTCCAGAGTTACAGCTAGCTATACACAACGGCTATGTAATAAAAACAATGTATGAAGTATGGCATTCTCACGCGTCATCGCAATATGAGCCGCATGGCGATGATGGGTTATTTTCAGAATACATTAACCGTTTTCTGAAAATTAAACAGGAAAGTAGCGGTTATCCTGATTGTGTCGGTAGTGTGAGTGAAAAGCCGAATTACGTGGCTGACTATTATAAACATGAAGGAATACAGCTCGACCCTGCCAAAATATCGTATAACCCAGGTTTGCGCTTTGTCGCTAAATCCTGTTTGAATATTTTGTGGGGACGATTTTCTCTTCGTGATCATAAAAAGAATAGCATGATATCAACACGTAAAGGTCTACTATCCCTTCTGAATGATAAACGTAAAACTGTAGGCTCCATTACATTCCTGAACGATAGTCTTCTAATGGCCTCCTATTCAGTCAATTATGAGTATGTTCAGTCACCATTAAATACCAACTGTATTCTTGCATCTTTCGTGACAGCCTATGGCCGAATAAAACTGAACGAAGTCTTGTCCTTACTCGGACGCCGCGTAGCCTATCACGATATGGATTCTGTGGTATTTACTACACGTGAATGTGAGCCGACCATTCAAGATCGAAGTGGGTATCTAGGTTCTTGGATGAGTGAAATCACCTCCGATTACGATTTAACAAGATTTTGCACACTTGTCCAAAAAACTATAGTTATGAAACGAAGCGTCGAGGCGATCCATCGATCATTAAACAGGTGACGAAGGTTAAAGGTTTAACGCTCGGTACCCAACAATCAAAACAAGTTAATTTGATACAATGAAAAAATCCATTGAACAAATTATAAATGCTGGTGGAATTACGGATGGTAATAGTGTACTATTAAGCTATCCATCAAAGATCACACGCTCCGATCATTTTAGAATTCTTTCAGTAAATAGCAGTAAGATTTCCAGACCCGTCTTTAAAAAACGTATTTTGAAACTGGGAGATTTATCATCAGTACCATACGGTTACACTAGTGTAATATAAATAGCAACAGTGCACTTTTTTCAGCCAGTACGTAAACAATGTCAGTGTCATCTATGTCCGCTGAAGCCACACTAGCTGCTCGCGCTATGATATCAAATATTGCTAGTCTGTGTAACGATGATAAGGATAAGATGCGTACATTCATTATGAGGAGCATGCGGTTCACTTTAAGAGATGACAAAATTAATGCCGGAAGAATTATACTCATGTCTGAAATTAGCAAGGGTTTATTAACTGAATATGGGATAGACATAGTGCATTGGGTTCGCGTATTATTGCTGCGAAGCTACATTAATCAATGTCTTTCTCATTCATAACATATGCTTAGTTATTGCATGCATTACAAGCCTTATATTACCGCAAAAATATTATGACTGAAAGTTGTTGTCATCCGCCATGAACTTACAGTCAGATAGTTTTCAAAATATTTTGTACATCCAGCGATAATATGCGTTGACTTTAGTGTATCAAGTCTCTCAGCTGTGTAATTGTTAAAAGTTGGTCATGCGTGTTATTGATCATAAAGTGTGCGATGATAGAAGATGGTGTCTTGTACCGCATGAATATGTACGTTATTGATCCAACAAATGCGCTCCATAAATTCAAATTAAGCGTGTCTATGTACGTCATTGTAATGCACGTGCTCCTCTGTACGCCATTGTATGCATGGTATTTACGCCAGATGTCATTCAATCCGTGTGCAGCTGTACGCTATTGTTACTAATGATATATAAATGCAGCAGTTTCACACTATGATTATTCGTTCTCCACGATGTCGTCTGATCCTAGCTTTAAATATTTAAATCGCTCGGCATTTTGGTGTGATATTGGTAATACGCATAAAGTGCAAACAATATGTTTTGGCGAAAAGTGGTGTATCGATCTACGGCAGTTTCATCCTGACGGTTATCCCACTAAACGCGGTTTATATCTCAGCGTAGCAGCGTTTAATCAGCTATTACAGATCATACCCGATCTTGAAGATGCTGTAAAACGTGCATGCAAAAAAGAAGGTGTACTAGTTACATATTCTTTGGACAATTCTGTTCGTATTTCTATCTGTGATGAATTTCCGTGTATTGACATACGCTATTTTTTCTGCTCTGACTCAGAACCACATGCCACACGTTGCGGATTATACCTGCAAGACAATGAGTGGGAATTATTGAAACAGAACGCGAGTAATTTGCTGGCAGCGTTACCTAACTTTTACGTGCCACCCAACGTGAGCGGTGACGAGTTGTTTAGCACGATACCTCAGTGCTTTTACGGTGTGAAAAAGCGAGAACATGAATAACATTCTAACCACTAGTGATTCCACAGAGATGTCTAATCACGATACGCTTACTACAGACGCTATATACCTCGATGAGGTGTTAAGCGATGACGAACTAAATCTTGTCGATGACGATACCGTAAAATTGTGTCACTATTGTAAAACTATGGGGCATCCACACCATTATTGCCCTACGGATCATGTGCAAATGATTAGTCAGAAATTATTCGCATCCATGCTGTGTGAAAAGATACATTCGTTGGTTGTGCGAGATTGTTATGGATGTCTAGTAAATCATCCGAGTCAACGTGAACATTCATGTTTAGGGATTGATGTTGTCGTTAATCTAATTGACAATTTTGAACTGTATAATGAGGCAGCATTATTAGAAATGGACGAAGACGAATATTGTGCTCGACTAGCCTACCATTACTATATATGCGAACATTGTACTGATCTGTACCATATGTGTATGATGGAATGGTATAGGTACATTGTGGATGTAATATATGAAAAACAGATGTTGTCGCCATAACTATAATTAATACTAATTTATTTAGTTTTATTTAAAATTAACCGTGTCTTTAAGCATTAAAACACGAGGATAATTTTTAATAAAATCAAATACGTATTTTATTTTTAAAAATAACATAATTAATTGTTTTATTTTGTCAATCGTAGCTTTGTAAAATATGTTGTATTTGGTGTGTTTTTTCGTATCTTTGTAACGATATGTATTATTGATGTCTGTATTAATAAAAGAGTTTTAAAATCGGATTTCGCTTGTGCAGTACTAGCACCTAGCTCTCTATCTCTTTATCTGTCGCTAGCGACTCGCTATTCACTCCCCTGCCTCCTCCGCATGCATTGGTATGCCCGATTTTCACTTGACAGAGGCACTTGATGGCGCGTGCCATTGCTATTCTTTAGAGAAGAATGGTTCAGGTGAATGAATGATAGAGTGAGCTGAATAGCGCATACTTAAATAAAACACCGTTTGATGGTTTTTGTTCAATTTCATGACAAAATATTCACTGAATATCGTGTTTATTTTTGTAACTATTTAAAGATGTTATGGATTCGTCGCACAAGTATCTGATGTCATAATCATACACTTAAATGTTCATTGCATTTCTGCTCCAAAGCGTGTATATGACGACACAATTCTTAAACATACATAGCATTTCTCCTACATCGCCAGTATCTGACGTCGCAATCATAGTATTTCTCCTAATTTTATGATACAATTTTTAAATGGACATAGTATTCCTCCTACGTCTCGAGTATCCGAGGTCACAATCATAGTATTTCTCCTAATTTTACGTCACAATTCTTATATGTACACAGCATTTCACCTACGAGTATCTGACGACGCAATCATAGCATTTCTCCTAATTTTACGTCACAATTCTTAAATGGACACAGCATTTCACCTACGAGTATCTGACGTTGCAATCGTAGCATTTCTCCTAATTTACGTGACATTCTTAAATGGACATAGCATTTCTCTTACGTCACGAGTATCCAATGTCACAATTCGTAATGTTCGCTAACCGTCAAGCATTGATAAGGTATTCACAGAAGAGTAACTACATATTACATCGTAGTGACGGTTCACACGCATCCACATATGCCTAAGGTACATATATATACACCTGTGCAAAAGTTAAGCACCACCCTATTTTTACGCACATGCGAGGGTATATTCTTGTGCTATGAAGAAAGCAATAGCATAAACATTTATGTACCCATCCATCTTAGTGCAAGAGGTAATAATGCAACTAGAGGAATGCTGATTATGATGGTGGGGAAACACTGTATGTTTTTGTTTGAACTTGAAAACGAGGCCTGAATATGGTTACGTTGACACAACTGACAACTATTGCCCTACAGTTGACACACGTGGCTAGATTGTCATTAATGGTGTCTGAAAATGAAGTTTAACATCTGTGCACGAGTTTGAGACTGTCATTATTAATACCGGGTATATCCACCTTGTGCCTGGATGACGGCCTGGACACGACGTCTCATGCTGGTCACCAACCGACTGATACGCCATTGTGGTATTCGTTGCCATTCAAGATGGAGTGCGTCTGTTAATTCCTGTAGGTTCTGCACAGGAGGATCCCTCCTTCTCACCATGTTTCCCAGAATGTCCCAGATATGCTCAATAGGGTTCATGTCAGGGCTCCTTGCTGGCCATGGTAGGGTTTCGATGGCATTCTGGCGGAGGTATTCATGCACAGCTCTAGCACGATGTGGTCGGGCGTTGTCATCCATGAATATAGGGTGGGTTCCAGGTGCATGATTTACAAAATGAGGGACCACAACTCTATCCAGTATGGAATCTTGATATTTTTGTCCATTTAGTGTTCCAGGTACAGTCAACAGATCCAGCTTACAATCAAATGAGATGCACCCCCATATCATAACGGAACCTCCACCAAATGGAACTTCTTCCATGATGTTACGTTGGTCGTACGCCGTGCATCTGGACCTCCATACACGAGTTCGACCATCTGTGGCATGAAGCAGGAACCGACTTTCATCGGACCAGTGTACCCGTCTCCAGGATCTCATGTTCCAGTGTCTTCTTTCGTTGCACCACCTCAGATGCTCCTCTTTGTGGTGTGCAGTGAGGAGAGGACGTCTGACAGGTCTCCTAGCTTTCATGCCAGCAGCATACAGTCTCCTTTTGACGGTAGACATTGACACTCTATTGCGCGTTTCCCATTGCTGGCTGAGCACTCTGCTGTTGGTGAATGGAGATCTCCTAACAAGGCGTACTAGGGCTCGATCATCACGGGCAGTAGTCTTCTTCGGTCTTCCAGATCTAGGCCTGTCCTTCACCTCGTTAGTTTGCCCATGTTTTGCAATCAAACGACTGATTACAGTAAGGTTAATGTTCAGCTGTCTGCCAATCTCTCTGCATGACATACCAGTGGTATGCATGCCTATGATTTGCCATTTCACACGATCACTTAACCTTCGTCTTGCCATAGCGGTTCACAATCAAGAGCTAATTCTCTCTGTACAAATAAACCACGGTCATGAACACAAAATTCCTAATCTTGTCGCCTAAATCTGTATGTAATGTTCTACACCTCAAACTGGACTTTTACATAACTGAACACGTGTGCTGTTTCCCGCCACGCACGGGCATCAAGCAGCGTGAAGTCATGCATGCATGTGCATTTCGTACTTGGAATTATGTCAGCTAACGCGGGGACAAAAAGTATGGCAGCCTAGTTGTACCATCATGTTTCTACGTTCTATTGTTTTTACTGGTGCTTAACTTTTGCACAGGTGTATATATATATATATATATATATATATATATATATATATATATATATATATATATATATATATATATATATATAAATATATGCGCATGAGCATATACCATCTTAGTCGTTCATGGACGGACGTGTGACGATGCTATGGCATCAACGCTTGACTGTAATACAACGTTACATCACCCATTTACTATGATTGTCTGCGGTCCAACACAGTGCGGTAAAACTGAGATGATAAACGCACTAATAAGCGATCCCTATGCCATTACGCCCCCTCCACAGAGGATTATGTACTGCTACGGTGCATGGCAAGATGGGTAAAACGATTTGGCAAAAGAAGTTGAATTTAAAGAGGGTTTGAATGTTGAACTAGACAGAAGTTACAGAACATTGGTGGTGCTCGACGATTTGATGAATAAATGCGACGAGAATGTAGCTGACCTATTTACAAAACGTTCTCACCATGAGAATTGTAGCGTAATATTTGTTGCACAAAATCTGTTTCACAAGTCTCGCAATCAATGCGACTTATCAGTTAAATGTCACTACATGGTATTGTTTAAGAATCCCCGGGAAGCGTCATCCATTCATTCTTTATCTAATCAGATGTACCCAGGCAATACAAAGTATTTGATCGAATCATATAAGGACGCTACACGCGAACCTCACTCATATCTACTCCTAGATTTGAAGCAGACGATACCTGACAATATCAGACTCCGTTCATCTGTTCATCCGAAGGAGGGGTGCTACGTTTACATACCTAAGAAAAATGGCATCACGTAAAACGGAACGCCATTTACCTATGCTGCAATATTTGGCTAAAGTAAAGCCTTCAATCAGAAATGATGTAAACAAACAGTGTTCGAACGAATTGGTGGATGTACTATGCGAATCATGCCTAAACGTATTACATGGGAATGTTCATCTCACTAAAATACGATACAAGCAGCTGAGTAAATACAAAGCGAAAATGCGTACGCTGACTAGTCATGGTGTGCCATATGCACGTAGAAGAAAATTGCTACAAACAGGCGGATTTTTAGGTGCCTTATTACCAGCGGTGATCAGTACGCTAGCACCATTAATTGGTAAACTGTTCACGTGAAAAGATGGAACATACACGTAAAATGGCACTAGTTCCTCACGAATTGATAGGTAATTTAAATGAACAGAGTAAAATATCATTGCTACAGACAGATCCATCGATACGTAAAGCTATTAATCTCGACAACGAGATATCCAATATATTAACCAGACACGATCTGACTGAAAATGAAAAAGCAAAATCATATTCGCAAGTATTGGATAAGTATAGGCATTACTATCAGCAAACGCAAGGACAACAACAACAATATCAACAATTACCTCTACAACCCATAACTAACTACGATGCACTGCCTGCACAAATACTTGAATGTATGATGAGGGGAATACCAAAAACGTACAAGACAAAAGCCAGTGGAGTAATTGATATTTTGCGTTCGGTTCCTGAACGTTTTCACGTTAATGATTTGGGCGAAGTGACAATAGAGGGTACCTTTTCCCCAAAAATTATGTACTCGACCTGCTTACAAACGTAGTAGCGCATGGGCGTAAACCTCTTATGGCTGGTATGTGTGATCAAGCGGAGGGAAAGTTTCTTAATCTGTTACACGACCTAAACATACCCCGCAGATTTGTAGGGCAAGAGAAAATGATGAGACAGATATATAATGGTGCAGAAAAGGATGTTAGCGCCAGTGAGTACACGTCTACGCCCGTGAGCAAAAGAATACGTAGAAAGAGTACTCTAGCGGACATCAGGAAGAAAAAGCGACATTCAATTCTGGTGTGGGTAAATTTAGATAAGTCATGAATGATGCTAAATTGGCGAAAGTATATTTTGATCCGAAACATTACGCGTCTTTTGGTGGGAAAGAAAAGCTATATAATACGTTCAAAGGTAAAATACCTCGCAACTACATCGACAAATGGTTAAAACACCAAGAAGTATATACCCTACACAGACCATGGAGAACAAAGTTTGACAGGCGAAAAATAAAAGTTTCAGCCATTGATGAACTATGGCAGGTAGATCTATGCTCGATGGGCATGCTGGCAAAAGAGAACAACAATGTGTTATATTTGCTATGCGTAGTTGATGCCCTTTCAAAATATGCATGGTTGGAATGCATGTTTAGTAAAACGTCGTCAGCAGTCAAGAAAGGGTTAGAATCAATATTGGAGCATACTGTGCATCGACCACATGCTATTCAAACAGACAAAGGGGTGAGTTCGTAAACTGTGTAATGAAAAAATATTTGAAAGATAATGGAATACATTTCTACACTTCTCAAAATGAAACGAAAGCTGCAATGGTGGAGCATTTTCAAGGCACACTGAAGGGTCGAATATACAGATACATGATGCATAAAAATACACGAAAGTACATCGATGTATTACCCGGTTTAGTCACAGCGTACAATAACACAACACATTCCAGTGCGCACATGGCTCCTACCGAAGTCGACCATAGTATGGAGTTAATTGCGTGGAGAAATATTTATGGAAAGAAGACGAAGAAACGCTCCAAATCTAGAAAACAGCCCTACTCAAGGCGACCATGTTAGAATATCACAAGCAAAATGCCATTTGAAAAAGCATATCACGGGCAATGGAGTCGCGAATTGTTTAAGGTGCGTGAGGTGCTTACAGACAAATATCCATACTTATATAAATTAGAAGACTATGGAGGTGACCCGATTATTGGTACTTTTTATCGTGATGAGATACAGCAAGTGATAGAAGAAAATGATAAAGAGTATGCCGTGGAAAAAATACTTAGAAGTAGAAAAAATAAAAAGGGACAACACGAGTATCTGGTAAAGTGGCTCGGTTACCCGGATAAGTTTAACACGTGGGTTAATGAACTAAGCACTATACATCATTGACAATGGATGAATATATGGAGAGAAGATCGGATCAGAGCATGTGGCGAATGCTGGGTTCGTGAGTACCGAAAGAAGAAATAGTATACCTAGCTCAAATTATAATAATTTATATCGTAATCATTACATGTATCGTGAATCTGAGTATACAAAATGGGCAATCAGGCATATGGATATCGCTTTTGAGCGGATGTCTAGGGTATATATTGCCTAGTCCGCGCATAAAGACGGCCATACATCATTTGACTCAGAATGAACGAGGATCAGTTTTACATAACGCTTCCGAGCAATAGTAGTACCCAGTTCTTTCCAGACAATAAGATATCAGAGTTTCGAACACGTCTGCAAACTCCATTAACATTAGATGGCGAATGGGAAGTGGGCCTCTCGAGTGTGTTATATCTGAGGAGTTGGCTTACTATTGCGGAGGAAAGTTTTGTACAAATATATGCATTTACTAAGAAGAAGATGAAGAAGAAGAAAAAAGATAAAGAAATTAGCAAAGATGTTGCCAGTACGTCAGAAATAGAAAAGACATCAGCTTTTCCACTAGTTTTAAAAGATGGTTTCGGTAATACACGTACTGCCAATCGGGGAAAACGGTTACGAAATGCTCAGGGTAAAGATGCGTGAAATGATAAAACAAATAATAACGGTAAAAAAGTTTACGTAGAAGCGAAAATTGTTATTATGTGCAAACAGAAGCTCCATTTATCAATGTACCGAAAGGGTACTATGCCGTAAAAAATATGGTAGACTATCTAAATGGCCAGATAGAGAGCAAGACAAGATTTAGACACAAAAAAATATTTTAAAATTTTTACTTGCATCGCGCGAATCTAGTTTCTCTCACAGTTAAAGATAATTATGCTATACGTTTAGGTAGAGATGTAGCAAATTTAATCGGATTCGAAGGAGGAAAAATACATGGGACCTATAGACTTTAAAGAATCATTTCATTCAAATCGTGAGGGTGGTCCTACGACTGCATATATATACTGCGACGTAGTCTCACACAGCGTGGTAGGCAATACTTCCGCACCGCTACTCAGAGTGATACCCGTTTCTAGTACAGATGGAGGAAAAGATATATGTCAGTGGATGTTTCCTGATATTCAATACCGTACTGTGTCAAAGAACTACATCGATACTATTGGAATACTTAAAATGGATAGAACTGGCGCCAATGTCCCATTCAAGGATGGAGCATCGCCGAGTGTACTCTGTTTGCATTTCAGACGATGACGACAACGATAATGAGAGGGACGTTAAGAGGGCTGATTAGAGGAAGAACGAACGCACCAGTGCTGGCTCGTTACTACGCGAGTCAAGCGAGTCATGGACGTATTCCATTTTTTTAGGCGCGCGATACCAATCAGGACATGGACTCGGTAATATCTTAGGTGGTCTATTACGTTCAGCAATACCTTTCACAAAAAATGTGGCTAAATCTGTAGGTAAACAAGCTCTTAGTGCTGAAATCGGACTAGCCGAGGACGTAATGGCTGGAAAAAATGTTAAAACGGCATTAAAATCGAGAGCAGGTGGTGTTGCCAGGTCTTTGATACCGGAAGCTGTAACAGCGGTGCGAGGTGGTTTAAGACCACCTCAACCTAAACGTAAAAAGAGGAATAATACACGTAATGCTCAGTCAATGCGCGTGATACCGAAGAGGAAGGGTCGCAATAGATGTCAAAGAAAACAAGCTGATATCTTTAATTTACAAACAACATGGAACTTAATCAGATCTGTGAGTGCTTGAAGAGCGAATTAGACATTTTTCAGATGCATCCCATAGTGACGACATTGGAGTCTGCAAAATGGGAACTGTTTCAGCCTGTATCTAGTTTATCAGATAGTGGACCGATCGAGTTTTACGTCAGTGGCTCTGCTGATAGATATTTAGATCTTATGCAATCTTATCTTTCGATTAAAGTTAAGCTAGTAAAGCTAGATCGAAATGGTGATGAAAAGACACTCGAGGCGAATGACCTGATAGCTCCTGCGAATAATCTTTTGCATACGATGTTCTCACAAGTGGATGTTTTTTTGAATGGAAAGCGTGTCAGCGACTCGAACGAAAATTATGCTTTCCGCTCGTACATCGAGAGGTTACTAAATTATGGCAGCGATGCCGCATCCTCGCATCTACAACTTGCTGGATGAAAAATAGATGATGCCGGCGAATTTGATAATATCGCCGATACTAACTTAGGTTTTCAAGCACATAGAAGAATGATGGAGCAGAATAAAACGGTGCAATTAATAGGCCGCATACACAGCGATATGTTTCTGCAGGACCGATTCCTGCTCAGTTCCGTTGATTTAAGAGTACGCCTACAGAGGAGTAAAGATGCATTTGCCATTATGTCCGCGGAAGGAGTGAGGCCTAAATTGAAAATAATGTCGGCTAACTTATTTGTACGCAAAGTTATCCCATCATCAGATCTGCTAGTGGTGCACGCCGTTACTCTGAGACAGACAAGCGTGAAATATCCTATTCGCAGGGTAGTGTGTAAGACTTTTACAGCACCTAGCGGTGTTATGAGCATTGATAGAGATAATATATTTATTGGTCAGCTACCTACTAGAGTATTATTCGCTTTTGTACCTAATGATGCCTATAATGGTGTGGTGCATAAAAATCCATTCAAGTTTGATAACAATAACACTACCTATGCTACATGTTATAAAAATGGAGAAGAGGTTACAACATCGTCAATACGTCCTTCGTTTAGCGACGACATTTACTCGGACGCTTATTTCTCACTATTCAGTGGTACTGGGGCGTTATTCAAAGACCGTGGCTACCTGATAAATAAGACTCAGTTCAGACATGGAACCACGTTGTTCGCATGGGATTTTACGCCAGATCTAGCTGATTCAGAGCATCGCTACCCTACACGCACTGATTCGCTAAGAGTGGTCTTCCATTTTTCTCAAGCACTTGCCGCTACAACCAATGTAATTTGCTATGCTGAATTTGATAATATGATAGAAATTGGATCAGACTTTAACGTATTAACAGATTATTAACAAATATGTTGAATACATTTGAAATAGAGGATCTATTATTCGGCGACAATAAAACGCGTGAACACTTTCTCGGCGTTTTTCGAATTGACAATGTACATATTAAATATCTCCCGGCCTCATTAGTAATAAACACAGTAATAAATCCGGACAACATTGGGTGGCGGTTTATTACAGTAGAAATGGAAATGCTGAATACTTTGATCCATATGGAAGACGCCCTTCTGATGGAAGAATGATATCAAATGTACAAAATGGACACCGTGCACATGTTTATTATTGCAACAATGTACGTGTTCAACCATCCGTGACGACAACTTGTGGATATTATTGCGTATATTTCTTATACCATCGTTCGAGAGGTGTACAAATGAAACACATATTATGGGCCCTAAGAAACAGAGACAAAAATGACGCGATAGTGAAACGTCTGACGCGCAGGATTATGAAGAAAAAATGATCATATTTAATGTATAATTATTTATGTACTATGTTTACTTTTTAATTAACGTGAATAAATGTCGCTAATATTTATCATAAGAAAAATGCATGTGTCAATAAAAAATACATTTTGTAAAATATGTTATTGTTTCTTCGTGTTCCCTTCTCACCCCTCACCCATCCCCCGCTATTTTGATTAAAGTATTTAATGGTACACTAGGCATGCGAGGTGTACCACAATGATCCAAAGATACGTAATTAATCGTATTCACATCGCGACAATGACAAAATGCGAACATATTTGAATACAGAGGAAACCATATGACGTGCTCTGTAATTGTACCCTGCGTATCAATTCCAGTTTTCTATAACTGGAATGTCATTCAAACATGGTGCGATAGTAATGTTTTGTAAACCGATGATGTTAAGCAGTGGAGAAAAAACACGTGACCAAAATAACGGTGTGTTCAGATTGGAAAGATAGTTTTACTGACAGCTCATATTTTAGCTATAAAAGTGAAATGCGCGCGACTAGTAAGGCATACAGCTTTTTGAATTTGACAAAACACGTAAAATGGAATCTCAATTATGTGATCGATGGAGAACGATAGGTTCTATGCCTATTAATTGTTGTTGCATCCAATGGAACCAATATAAAGAGGTTGCAGTACGACAACCATTTGCAATGTTATTGCGTGATATCCGTAACCGCTGGAGAGAATATCTAGCGGATCCGGACAAACGCAATTACAACAAATGGTTGCATACGAAGTACCAACCTCGGAATGATTGTTGCATGTGTATGTCATGCAAACAAAACAGAAGTTATCGGTTGCATTACTTGAGATAAAAATATTTACGTTAACAAAATAAAAAATAAGAAAAATAGGCCTCTTTTTTAAGGGGCCACCAATGAACCAAAATTATGTTACATACACCCACACACAAACGGGTACATAAAAAAGATGCACACACGCACGCACGCACGACGTACACGCATAGGGGACAGGGAAAAAGGGAACACGGGTGACAAGGGGCATGCGCGTAGAACCACGCGCGCATCATCACGCGTGTATCGTAACACGCGTGAGGGTATGCACAGTACGTGCGTGTGTTGGCGCATCAGGTGCATGCGTGCGTGTGTGGGTACATACGTGGAAAAAAAATAGGACACCTTTGTGGATGATGGATCAGTAACAGATTTCCTATGATACAGATGCATTCAACCACATATTCCACCATGGGTGAAGCCTTTCGTCATGGTACATACCAACGACATTATTAGTTCATGAGGAAACAGGCATTGACAAAATCTAACATCGCATGACCTTAAAGCGAATGAAGCGGACATGTTTAATGGTAATATGAGTAATGCGCGAACACACCATAAATATGCATAAAGCACTCGCGCACCATAACGTGATATTCTAATAATTACCCAAGGGAATTAGTACATATGTCCACTCGGCTAAGAACTAGGAAACGCTGCAATATTGTATCCAGAGCACAGAGCTGTACGGATTCGCAACTACAAAGTAAAATCTCCTAGCGAGTCGGTGATAATTCAATAGTAATTTTGAATATTTCTAAAAATCACGTAGTACGAGACTTGAGGTACTAACACGTTCTTTCATTATTAACACATGGTATGTGTGTATCATGATTCAAGCTTGATCTCACGGATATTCAAAACGTATGGTTAAATCATACGCAACAAATAATCTTTTTAGCATAAGTACGCTCTACATACAATTCTATAAACGGAACCCTCAGAGATATAATGACCACATTTTAACCATCGTATCTAAAACGATTGACGTTATTGCAAAGTATTTAAAAAACAATTTGTGCGTAATGACGGATAAAAGTCAATCAAAATATTCAACAAAAAAATAGTTTTACTAATAACGTTAGCGACGTCAAATTAATTTCAAAATATTTAACAGTTTTCTTGTATGGTATCGATGAAAATGAGCCATATATTCATCGGTATTAGGGTTAACTTCTTTTTAACCCATGATACACTCCATCACCACCAAGTCTTGGTTACCATTCCAACCGAACATACCATTAATACAAGATTATTTTTTATATTTTGTTGCTAATCTGTCTGGTACCTGTTGCTAAGACAGTAACAGCTTACAGACAGTCTCTAAATATTCTACAGTTTACTAATAACGTTAGCGACGAAACAGTCAAATTATTTTCAAAATATACAGCAATACCGTAATTCCTCATACATCCTCAACCTCCTCCTCCTACGACCTCCGTTATCAGACCACCTCTTAAAATCTATTTTGTTACTAATCTATCTGGTAGCTGTTGCTAAGACAGTAACAGCTTACAGGCAGTCTCTAAATATTCTACAGTTTACTATCAGACCACCTCTTAAAATCTATTTTGTTACTAATCTGTCTGGTAGCTGTTGCTAAGATAGTAACAGCTTACAGGCAGTCTCTAAATATTCTACAGTTTACTAATGACGTAAGCGACAAACAGTCAAATTATTTTCAAACATCAATACCGTAATTCCTCATACATCCTCAACCTCATACGACCTCCATTATCAGAGGGGGCGCCGCCACTACGTTTAAACGTAAAATACACAACTTTTAAACTTTTAAGGGTTAACTAATTCAAAATAATAGAACATTCCAGAGTGTTGAAAATCCAAAAAACCGTGTGTGGCTGTACGTCATTGTTATCGAGAAAAACCTGGCGTTCTGTACGTCATTGTTCTATAGAATGCATGTACCGCTGTACACCATTGTTCTCAACATTCCATTCCGCAAGCTTTTCTTTTGTTCTCGTGAAAAACCCATTGTTCTCGAAGACCCCCTGCTGGGAAGAACAATAACGCTCAGCCCCACCCATTACTCCTGCTGTTGATCCAAGGTAGGTGTGGGTTGGGGTGGAGGGCGGGGGGGGGGGAGTTAACACATTGTTATTTTATTTTCCAACCCCGCCATTACACCCTTCTACACTTAATAATAAGCTAAATAGATATTAATTCTACATTTTTGCCGCAGAATGACAAATACGTGTACTGGTATTGCTCCAAATTCTTTATATATATATATATATATATATATATATATATATATATATATATATATATATATATATATATATATATATATATATATATATATATATATATATATATATATATATATATATATATATATATATATAAATATATATATATATAAATATATATATATATATTTATATATAAAGAAACAAGTAAACGCATTACACAGCACACACACAGCCCTAGCAGAAAAGGGATTAATATGGCGAGCAGATAATATTCAAATTGGCTAGCAAAGACATTGAGAAGATAGCATTCGTCTACTCAGAAAGGTGATTTGAATGAACCCATATTCCCTATGGTTACTGAAATGCCGGCCCAGTGTTCCAGCGCATGATGAACGACGTCTTTAGAGAATACATGGGGAAATTTATGCTTTTTTGTCGATGCTGTAGACTTTACGAAAATTCTGATAGAGGATGCAGAGCATCTGAAACTTGTCATGCAGAGATTGCAAGAGGACACTCCTCAGCTAAAGCATAAGAAGTGTGATCTTGTAAGTAAATTGGTAGATTTACCATGCTATCACATCTCTTTGTAAGGATTTTCACATTAGGCACAGAAGGTGAAAGCCATCTGAGAGATGAACTGTCACAAGATGTGAGTGATGTCTGAAGTATACTGGGAGTTATTGTTTATTATTGAACATGTGTAAAGCGCTATGTTGAAATTGCCAGGCCACTTATTGAACTGAGGAAGTTTTATATACGATTCTGGTGGAGCAAGGGGGAAAAAGCTACATCTGACAAATTGAAGAGTTTTGTATACAGTTATATGGTGTCCACGTACCCTGACCTTAATAAACCATACCATCTGTACACAGATGCTTCTAGTTATACGATTGGTATAAGTATTAGTACAAGTCAATGGCCAAGGTATCGAGCATGTAATTCAGTATGTGAGTTTGACCTTGAGGGGCAGTAAATTGAACTGACCAGTCATTGAGAAAGCATTTTAAGCAGTTGTGTATACTCTAAAGAAGCTATGCCATACATCGTTTGAGCTGATTTCACTGTGCTCATCAAACATAAATGATTGAAGAGTTTATTTGTGGGGGAGAAGGTACAGAGATGGGCAGTGTTCATCATCGAAAAATGGTCGAAGAATATTCGAGCTGACATCCTATCTCACTTAATGCAACATGCAGAAATTGTCATGTTCGACACAGTGGACTATGTGATCCAGGAGGTCGAAGAGTTTTACCACACATGCCTTGGGAGTACATGTCATATCATATAATGAATTATGTGAAGAGAAACGCCAATAGTTGTTTACAGAAGCTTAATAGAATCGTCTTCTGCATAATCATGTGGTATATGATATGCACACTCCTTTTGCATGGGATGCAGTCTATCATCGACTCATCCTGCTAGGCAACTTCTGTGAGTGTGTGCTTGAGCAAGCTCATGGGAGAGCTGGACACTAAAGTTTACGGAAAACCTTAGATCTTGTACAAGACTTATTTTTGTTGCTTTCCTTGAGGAAGGATGTAATCATCATGTTGGATAAGTGCCTCATATAACAAATAAATAGAATAGTCAATACACACCCTGTATGCACAGAGATGCCTATGGATGCATATCCAGGACGAATTATTGACATGGACCTGATTGGATCCGGGATCAAGTCTACAAAGTGGAACCTTAAATTAATGACACTTGTTGATCATTTCTCTGCATGGGCAGAGGCATAACCTATTCCTGCGAAGACTGCAAAGAATGTTAAAGAGTGTTTCTTAGGTATGATAGGCAAGGAGTTCAATACAACCAAGCTCAGACTCAGATTTGCAGAATATGTTTTTTTTCTTGCCTTTGTCATCCACAGACCTATGGTTGGACAGTGATATTTAATAGAACCATGAACGGGTTTGTTCAGAAAGGGATTGATAATGACTCCTGAGCATGTGAAGGCCAGCTTGGCACTGCATAGTGGAGTATCATAATACCTGTCATGATACGAGCGAGTATACACCATTCTTCATAAGCTATGGGAGACATGATAGATTGCTACCGGCTATGCTGATTTGTGGGATATTTGGTCTGGACTCACTAGTGCCCTCTTGTGTTCCCGTGCTGAAACTGAGAACTCAAGAGATAATCACCATGCTCAGATTGATAAGAGATGCACCAGTTCTGCAAATTATTACATGCAAAGAAGCCCTAATTGGCTCAATCAACCACTCAGCGATGCCAATTCATGAATTATGTAAGAGCCATTATTGAGTGCCATGACATTTTTTATCAACAGCAAGGTGAGAGCAACTGTAAGGTGTAAATAGAGTCAGTAATTTTCATGAATCTGAAGTCATTATCACTGAACTATTCGTAGTTTATATAATCATAATGACATGTAAATAATGGCTATGCCACAAATCGAAATATCCAACAAACATTGTGATGATCATGCGATGAACGAACATGTGGTTGATAATGGTGCATAGGTTTGGAATCCCATGATGTATGCATATAATGGGATTGGTTTATGAGTATAAGTATGCCAGAGTGACTCCGACACCGAATGTATCCATCATGGGGCTTGCAGATATTCTAAATCAATCCCATATTGTCGAGTAGCATATTTATATTTTGAAATATGGTACCCTTTGCAGGAAATTAAGTAGATACCACTGCCACTATTATCCGATCAAGGCATCGACATGACCGGTGTCAACACAGTGAGTATGAGGTCGATTGTTATTTGTGTTGTATTCACTATTGTGATAGTTCTTATCATACTGGAGCGAATAAGGAAAGACAAACTGATTTCTGCAATTCAAAAATATTGCACTGGTGGCAGATGGACAAGACGCATTGACTAAAGCAAATCTTTGTGCGTTGATCTCGCCAGGGTTCTGACACCGATGAACCGCATATGGAGCAAAGTAAAGTGTAATTACTCCCTGACAAATGTAAATACACTGCTCCAGGTTCCCGACCATAGGGAATTGTTAATCCCGAATGTCTTGTGGGAATAAAACTCTCAATGACATAATACCATTGTCCATGGAGGGTATTTTGATTGCTTCTTATTATCACCAGAGGTAACCATTAGACTGAAAAATTATGTGATGGTTTTATGAGACGATATTATACTGTTGATAGGATACAGTAGTTGCTAATCAATCCTGCTTGCGACTAGATGTTTAATCAACTTCGGTTGAGGGGCATAGGTAAATGCATAGATTAAATTGGAGCTAACTATTCTAATGATATTGTAGCATTTATCCCAACACAGCATTCAATTTACAGACAGATGAACAGGTGACGGATGATCATGAAAAATGGATATAAAGAGTGCTGTATGCTTGAGGCACTATGTCCTCAAAACTGGTCATAGGCAACATATATTACCCTATACGTAGCACTGATAAGATGCATGCGTCAGCTTTATGAATATGTATATTCATACTGACCAGTTACTATGGTCAACACGAAGTCTGGTAGAATATCTGTCAATGATCTCACTTAGAGGGAATGTGTAGATGAATTCGTCAAGACAGACAAATCACGATCTGGTCATTTACATCACAGTAAACTCGTTTAGCTAGAAAATATGTCAGTCATTGGCATCACTTTCATATATTAGTCCAGGTGGTATGCGTCACACCAGGGCCAGCCTAGTCACCGTGTGTATAGTATGTACCTAGCATCACATGAGGTTATGATTCACTGACGTGCACAGGATTGAGATTAATACTTGTATATAGTAAGCTGATTTAAACAAAGATCTTCACTTCTTCAAACTGCGGTTGTGAAAGCATTTTGAATTATCTCACATAGTAGATACCTAGGAATTGGCGAACATTAAAGTTATTTCTTAGCCAACGTCAATTAGTCTAATGCGATATACAGCAATCAAGTTGAGTCATTTAAAAAGAGAGCATTTAGTATACAATTGAGCAAGCAAACAGTATGTATGAATACTGTATTCTGTGGCTGCAGTAGTAGAAACATTCAACAGCTGCACTCAGTCCTTCTTCGCGCTTGTCCAAATTATGTTGTCATCAGCCAAAACATTTAGCTTCCTCGGGTCCATTCTTGATTTGATTCTATCGAGTCCTACATTCTTGAGGTGACCTCGTAGCACACTTAACGGATGTATGCAATGCCGTCCTCTCATGGCTTGTATTTGCTGGTTCCCAGTGGGCTGTCTATGCTGGTGTGTCCCCTGGCATCCTTAGCGCATGACCAAACATGGACCATCTTTGCTTGGCTGTCTTTGGAGCTGCCCAGTTATTACAGTTATAGAGCATCAAGGATACACAGGTTACATTGTATAAACGTAGTCATTTTGTCAAGGTCATCTTTGATTTACGAATCCATAGCTTCCAGAAGGACTGGGAAGCTATGCTCCCCATGATGCAGCCTAATTCATAAAGCGATTCTCAATTTTTAGTTTGCTTGCAGATACTGGGAGAAGTTCGTCAGGGGGTTTCTTTTCCTCGTCTATGAAGTCCACATCGTCGGCATATTCCATCTTTAGTGGCATACCCAGTATTGACACGGGGGGGGGGGAGAGTTGGTCTTGTGGACTTTTCCAGCACGGATTTCAATGCAGAAACAAGGTAGCAGACGAAGAGCACATGGGATAGACCATCTCCCACTGGGGAGCCGACTGATGTCTCAAACTCTGCAGACCTCATTGACTTGACTCGTAATCTCAGCTTGATGTCTTCAAGTAGTAGTCTTATTAGGATCATTAAGTGTTTGATTGTGTCAATAGTGGTGCCTTGGCCTACATCGTCGATGGGAAGGTGTTGGATAAAAGCTGAATTGCTTAGGTGCGTGATCGGTTTTGAGATAATGTCACTTGCGTATTCGAATAGTTCATTGCTCATGCCATCAGGTCCAGATAGACGTCCATATCTCGGGGCTTTGTGTGCATTCTCAACTTCTGCTATTTAAGTGGTGTTAGTAATCTCGTGGGGGTCTCCTGAGAATGGGCGCAAGGCCTCATCAGGCTGCCCAAAACATTTTATGATAGTCATCCATGGCTGTGATTTCATCTGCTAGGGAATCTGCCTGTTGAATAACAAGATCTTTTAAGCACTCGGTGATGTGATGCAGAATGTTATTGCGTTCTCTGTGTAGTTTGGTGCAGTCCACCCTTTGGCCACTTTGATTGATGCGCAGCCACAACGATTTCTGCTCTGCTGATAGTTTTACTACTTCAGGGTAATCAGTATGCCTAGTTCGGCTGTTTTTATACGTTCACCACAAACTTAATTATGTGTAGCATGTATCAACTGGATGGGTACCGGCCATCCCAGCTAAGCTGGTTACAGGAACGGCCGTTCCAGATTCGCTCCAAGCACTCCCCCCTGGCTAGGATGGTACACGTATATAAGCCCTATGAGAGAGGTGTTCGTTAAAAATGGCTAAGTCCGTTAGACTGCATGGTGCACATGCGCATGTGTCAGAGCTTCCCTGACAACACGTCTCAGAATTGGAAGCGAGTGCGTGCTTATAGTGTACCGAGTAGGTACCGGTAAATAACTGTAATTGTATCATCCTCGTTGTTTCTGGTACTGATCAAGACCAGAAAAAACCGAGGATTTCATAACCATTTAAATTATTAATATCTGTCCAGAAGCGGCTGAGTTATCATCGAATTCCCCCGGAATTATCTTCAAAATATTTCTCTTGACGCCTTAATCACGTGTATGTATAAATAAATAAGGAATGTGCTGTGTACGTAATAGCCACGTCACCACTTCTGTCTGCACTCTGATTGGCTACTGCTCGGCCGCTGATTGGCTGAGGCCTCTAGCACTGACGTCATGAGTAGTATAAAAGAGGTGAAAAATCGAGAATGAGGAGCATCACCGGCGTGGAAGCCGGACCGTGCAGGATGACTGGACCATCGGCATAGACGTGTGTAGCTGCTTACCTACATACCTACATCATCTGATACCTACATCATCCGGTTCCAATCGGATTTCAGCTCATCCACGGTGGTAAGGAGTCCTCGGCTTCCACAGTTTTTGTACACCCCCGGACGGCCATCCGGGGGTAATAAACTAACTTAAAGTAATAATCTCCCACACCCCGACCTTTATAAGGGAGTCTTTCCGCCGGAGGGCCGTGCGGGCCCAGATGTAATTCTACGGAATGTAGAGCTGTTGGTTATTCTGAACCATGCTGAAAAGTGGACTTCAACTTCCGCACTGCATGTCGTGTGTGTAATAATTAACTTTTTGACCAGTCTGGGTGAACTTTGCCTGGTGCGCCGCAAGAGCTATGCGATATACCCCGCACCATGTGCCAGTTATTGTACATGCACAAATTATATAAGCAGCCCTCCCTGTTAATGGGTTGCTCTCAACTTTCATATTACCGTCGCCGGACGGAAACCTTGCAATAAACTGTTTCTATTCTGTATGAGTGAAATGACTATCTAATGGGCATCTCTTGAACCATTCCATTATCTGTCCATAGAATGGGCCGTATCCAACCTGCCTGTAGAAGTCAGCTTCCAGAGACCTGCTTGCACAGACCTGCCTGCGGATACCTGCCTGCGAATGTCTTCCTGCAGAAATCTTTCCAGCTTTAGAGATTGTGCCATCTCACGCTACTCATATGTTAGCGCGTCAATTTCAGTAACCCGTGAACTTGTTCCGTACCGAAGACTATTAGGTACTCAAGTAGCTATACTATTGAACATAATGGTACTGATGACTAATAGGTACCTTACCGGTCCTAGGACCGCATCTTTATAATTTCTGTTATTGTGAATATTATCCTTGTTTACTGTGGGTGCTTTCAACTAGCCGCAATGAAGGGTCCAGTGATCTGTGATACTTTATAATCACTATATTCGTTAAATTGTGTATTGGTTAGTTGTTTATATGGCAAGTAGCCATCTAGCTAATATGTTTGGTTTATTTATAAAAACTCTAGACCGCAGTACACTAAGAAATACTATACAGCAACATTTATATCCACATCACGATTCCCGCCAGCATCAATTTTACACTGAGGTCGCTGATCATGCTCTAAGTGTTTGAGCCTGACAGGTTACCAACTAAACCTGGCTATTCAGCTCGCTAGGATAGGTTTAAAGTGGTTAGGGACAATTTCTCCATTAGAGACACATAGTGTACGCCTCTTTACCGGTTGTTGTGGTAATGTAGCCCCATGCACCAGCAAGGTGGGGGAAAATTGGCCAGTTACCTATAGGGCCTCGTATATTTATTGAGTGATTGTTTCTTTCCATGATCCACCACCCGTATGGCTTATTAATTGTCTGGATTCCCAATCGACACGTTGACTGGATCCAACCCTGGGAAACTATCAGAGGTTTCTGAGTGGTGATAGTTAAAGTGCCGATTTACATACACACACCCTCGTGTCTTCAGATACTTACTAGGTAGATTCCCCGCCAAAGTAAGAAGCACTGTGAAATGATAATAATATTAATTTATATGTTGTAATACCAGCCTGCAGTGCATCGCTGGGCCTCATGGAAAATAACCCTAATGACAGGTCAAATGTAAGTTCCATAGCACACGGTGATGGATGAGATGCGGATCTCCATCCAACTCATTGTAGTGTCTGGGGGAGGCCTTAGAGCCCGCCATGCCCTTATGCGAAGGACGTTCACGATGGATATCCGTCTCTCCATCCCCACCATAATGTCATGTCAGTATTTAAATTTGCTTGTGTAAGCTGTGAAAACTCGTCTAGTGATGTTATATGTGGTTGCAGAGCCGGGTAGCCGGATCATTATTTGATTCAGAGCTTTGTTTCATGACATGTACGCATGATATCCTTGGAGGTAGATGCTATGCGGGGCAGCCTTAGGGAAGCCGGGCAGCTGCACCCAATGGATAAACATATCTAAATGTTAGATAGTAAACCCTGCCACTTGCGGCCAAAGCTTGTTTTCGTTACTAACAACCAATTGGTAGGTTATGATGTAGCAGAAGGCCCGCATAAATAAAGCGGCATCTACCAATGCAGTAACTTTGGAACTACATAAGATGGGGACCTGGTAATTCTTTGGAAATCGTTCATCCTGTCTTCACGTAAACCAGCATGCAACACATTAACAGTAACTTCACTAGGATTTTCAGCACTTAGCATTTTCTATTGAACAAAAGAGTGGTTCTTTTTGCCAGCTCTTTTCCTCCGCTTCAGCGTTTGAGGCATTTTCCTGATGGAGGCCCGCACGAGGCACTTTCCTTTCACAACAGCAATATTTTCTTTGTGTGTGTGTTAGGGGTATACTAGTTTATATTAACCTATCTAGTGACTTCATTGCAGAAACTCTCACTTGCGGGGATACCTGTGTGGATTTAAGGATCTGTGTGGTACCTCCAGTGACACCACGTGGAAAGAATACTGGATGCTCTATGTTGTGTATTATTGTGCTCATTTACTGTCAAACACATACAACTGTTTGTATAGTCTATTAAATTTCTCATTGTATGATTATTCTTTATTCCATATTTCTAAATTAGTATGGATAGGCATACCGGTGACACAAATAGTTGGGACAACACTGTGTGGTTCAATCTCTCCCATACATCATGCCTTTGTGGCGCGATGGATAGGAACACCATGGTGGACCATCGCATACCCCCGTGAGCTACAATTGGCACCCGATGTGGGGCTCGAATGAAAAGCGAACCCACGCCAACACTCAACACATGCGATTTTCAGCTCTCCCTTGACGTGGAAGTAGCATCATATGACGGACGTACTGCTCGCGTGCTCACCGTCAATGTCAATAATTTCCCTGGTGAGGTACAACCAGCACCGCCTCTACACGAGTTTTCACCAATTAACGAGGGGACATTCCGTGATGCCTCACAGGCGGGAACTCAATACATTACCCTATCGGATCTCCATGATATGTCATCACCATCTACGCTGGATCATGGACGACCTTGACCAAGACCCTCATGGGTGCAACAACATTCTTCACAACCATTTTCTTCGCCCACGTCATTCGTGGGTGACCAGTTGCCAGATGCTCATGTACCATACCCCTCATCCCCACCTCTTCATGCATCTTCACCTTACTATCCAACAGGACCGCATTACAAACTGGAGGATGCGGCTACACCTTTTCAGCAATACATCAGGAGACCTACACATCACACACATCATCCGCGTCAGTCACCTGCACAACTACCATGTGAAGAACATACATCACATTTACCAGCAAAACGTCCACATCGTCTACATAACACGCCACCACCAGTCTATATACCTACACCTGTCTATGGACCTGCATCAGGGCGGTATTCGGCAGAACCTACATGTCATGCACAACATCATCGACGGGAAACCCCTTCATGGACGTGGAACCAACAGTATAGACTGGGACATCGATGGGAGACACCACCGCTACCAGCACCACCTACATGCTGACCAGTTTCACCAGCATCACCACGGGGTTTCGTGCCCGATACTTCTCCACGAGGATCTGGCCAGATCATTCTCCACCCCCACCCCGAATTTAGTGGGGAGACTGATTGGGCCGATTATAAAGTGCAGTTCGAAATTATAAGTAGGTCAAACCGGTGGAATAATGGTCAGATGGGCAAGTACTAAGCCGCAAGTGGTCCGGGAAAGCTCTACAGGTCTTGGCAGACTTAGGCACAGACTACATGCCATCATACACGGAATTGGAGAACACATTGTCGGAAAGATTCAGCGACGCAGCTCATGGAGAAATGAGTCAATTGCAGCTTAAAAACTTACGTCAATGCTCAGAGGAAACACTACCAGAGTTAGCTAGTCACATCCATCAGGTAGTTACCTGCGCTTATCCCAGCGCCAATCTCGAGGGCGTCACCCATCTACATTTGGACACATTCATCGACGCATTGAGCGGAGAACCCGCCTTGAAGGAAAAATTGTTTCTCATGGAGCATGGCAGCATTGTTTGTATTGAGAACTTCTTGGAACGGGATAAAAATAATCGCCGCCAACTACACACCTATAAACGAAGTAAATGATGTTAATGTCGCCACCACCAACACGGAATCCAACACTGCAACCGCAACTACCTCAGCATCCAACCTACAAGCACAACACGAACAAAACAACAGTCAGAATCACGCATTTAGAGGAGGAGGGCATAGTCAATCCCATCGTGGGGGCTACAACAACGCCCCAGGATGCGGGAACCAGCACAACAACAACAACCACCAAAACATGCCCGATAGGTTAGAAGAGATTACTAAACAGATCTCCGCACTCACTAATCTAGTTACTACACTCAGCACAACGGTGGCTACACAATCCACCACCAGACCACCAATCACTACACCTTCAGCACCACCACCAAACATGTGTTTTGGATGTGGTCAGCTGGGCTACTGGAAGGATCGATGCCATAACCGACTTCCATCAACAACTCCAACCACAGAACAATGCACTCCGCAGCCTGAGAATTCGCCAAACTAGCATGGCACTGATTACAGAGTCGCTTCGGTGCCCATTCATACAACCCGGCTCAACTGCGGCCTCTGAACCACAACGTCAGGCGGCCATTATTAACCATCACCATGCATGCACCAGCACCCGGCTTCCTCTATGTCGGTGCCCATGATGCACACCGTATCCACAGTACTGACATCTTCCCTCTCCGGAAATTGTGACCCCACAAATTCCGTTTCTATACAACCTTCTTTCCTATGTAAACTGGCAGTGGTAGGTTGTAGCACCTCCACTGAAACAACGTTTTTTGCAAGCTCCACGACCCACCACCAAGGCACTTAACACCCATTGTTCCTTGGTGGTATACCAGCAGCAGCAGTGATTCCGAATGGAGCACTCATTCCACTTCATGGGTCCGCAAGAAGAAGCATCATACAAAGAATGGCAAAACAGCACACCGCCATTGTTTCTTCTGCGCTTCGCCTAAACATCCCATGATGCAATGTCAAAAGTGGCTCGCGCAGGTAGCCCTCACCTGCGAGCATGAAACTCCTATCCACACTGCTGTCTACACCAACTCAGCATACATGGAACCAGCAACACCGCCACCACCATTGCTACCACCAACTCCGTCCTCGCCTAAGTAATCGCAGCAGCAGCAGCGACAATGGGTTGGCCCTTTCCCTACTCAGCCATCAGCTATCTGGAAACAAGCCGACTATATACAGAATGATACCACACCACCCTTACTTCCACAATTGGTATCATTGGAAACTCTTCTGCAGGCCCACCGTAAAGTAATATATAAGTGTGCCTGCCTGTTTAGCGGTATTTCCACCAGTGCCACGGTAGACACTGGAGCTTCCATCACCGTTTTTAACAAGCGCTTGTATGAGAGCATCCCACCTCATAAGAAGCCACCCCTTAAGCCTACAAACATATTTTTGCAAACGGCTATGGGAGCTGATGTCCCTGTGGCTGGTACAGTAAACCGTGTGATACAAATAGAGGAGATGCAATTCATACAGTGAGACATTATCGCCTCTATTCAAAACGATGCCATGCTTGGCTCTGATTTACTCAGTGCCAGCAAAGCCATCATACATTGCAGACAACAAGAATTAGACATACACAGCTGACGGATACCACTTGGACCGGAATCATCACTGTACGATACATGTGCAGTGATTTTGGCGTCAACCGCCACAGTTGTGCTGGGACAGGAAAAAATCTTATGGGCCACTGCACCACAGTTAGGAGACAACACTCACACAGCTATGCTGGAACCCGACCCTGAATACATGATCGCCTCACCAGGCACCAGTCCACATATGATCGTGGACACCACTAACAAAGATCATATACCCTTTCAGGTATTCAATGACACTGCGGACCCAATAACTCTTGAATCAGGAGTCCGTTGTGGCCATTTGGTGGATGTGATCTCACTGGAAACAGCACCCACCACACCCATGCCAGCAACAACTTCTGATGAGTTGCCAGAACATTTACATGACTTATATTTGCGTGCCACAGTTGGATTGATGCAATCTAAATAAAAATCAAATACGGAAATTACTCTACAAGTACCGTGATAAGTTTCTCAGCCGGAGACATGGATCTGGGTGAAACTCATCTTGTAAGGAACTCCATCGACACCAGAAATAACAGACGTCTTCCCATACATAAGGAGGCGGAAGCACACCAACAAGTGAACGACATGTTGCAGATGGGCATAATAGAGCCATCAGCATCCCCCATGGGCCAGTCCCATTGTACTAGCAGGCAAAAAGGACAGATCTTTGCGGTTTTGTATAAACTACCACTGCCTTAATGATCTAACCATCAAAGATGCATATCCGCTTCTTCGGATAGATCAGGCCTTAGATTCCTTGTCCGGAGCCAAGCGGTTTTGTACCCTTGATTTAGCTAGTGGATACGGGCAGGTGTAGCCATAGATGAGGCTGACATGGAGAGGACCGCATTCGTTTGCAGAGACGGTATTTTTCAGTTCTGCAAAATGCCCTACAGCTTGTGCAATGCTCCTGGAACATTCGAACGTCTCATTGAGCAGGTATTAACTACCCTGCAATGGAAAACCTGTCTGTGTTATGTTGACGACGTAATCGTCTTTGGTCCCTCGTTTGAGCAAACTTTATCGAACCTGGACATCATGCTTTCAAGATTCTGCACGGCTGACTTAAAGCTCAAACCCAAGAAATGTCACCTTTTCAGACAGAGCGTTGAGTTCCTGGGACACGTCATATCCGGTGATGGAGTGGCTACTCAACCGTCAAAAACAAAAGCAGTGGTGGAGTGGCAGACACTGATGTCTGTCATGGACATCCGCAGTTTCCTTGGACTCTGCCAGTACTATCGCCGTTACATCCATCACTTCAGCGAGATTGCATCACCCCTATTTATGATCACCAAAAAAGATTGACCATTCGAGTGGACGAGTGAGTGTGAAGGTTCCTTCAGGATGCTGAAGGAACTCCTGACAACCGCTCCGATTCTTGCTCATCCCAACCCTAATCTCGATTTCATCTTGGACACTGATGCGTCAGCTTACGCCAACAGCGCAGTTCTATCTCAGGTCATGGAGGATGGAATGGAGCAGGTACTGGGTTATGGCTCGCGTACTCTTAACAAAACCGAGAAACGTTACGCATCTACTGAGCGAGAATTACTTGTGGCGGTAGACTTCATATTATGAACACTTTCTGTATGGGCGCCCATTTACTCTCCATACAGACCAAGCCTCACTATGCTGGCTCAGAAGTCTAACAATCCAGAGGGGCAGGTAGCGAGGTGGCAGAATCCCTGCAGGCCTTTAACTTCAACGCGGTTCATAGACCCGGCAAACTACATGGAAATGCTGATGCCTTGAGCAGAATCTGGCTCGAGGATGAACGGGAAGTGGCCACCACCATGACACATACTACACAGACATCTCCGGAGTTCCCCGAATTGCAGTGCGCAAAGTGGAATGTGGAGACAGTCACAGGCAACAGACGCGCAAACATGAAATATATATGCATGGATCCAGGAGGGGGTACGTCCTCCCAAGGAATCTGTTACACCATTATCCACAACAGCAAAATACTACTACCAGCGGTTTGAGGAATGGCACATACATGAAGGTGTTCTCTACATCAACAACCGCATAGTGATTCCTGAGCATTATCGAAACATCATCTTGCTACAACTCCATGATAACGTGGGACATTTAGCTGTAGACCGGACATTAACCTGAATAAAACAGAGATTCCACTGGATCAGGATTTGCAATAGTGTGAAGGCATGGGTCGCCAAATGCATCCCATGTCAAAGACGCGCTGTTGGCCAGCACCATTCCACACCGTATCACATTAAGATAGTTGGTGCACCATGGGAGTGAGTGGCTATTGATGCGCTCGGACCCTTGAATATGACAGATGAAGGAAACAAGTACATCCTCGTATTGCAAGATTATTTTACGAAGTGGGTGGAAGCATTTGCTTTGCCAGACCAAGAGGCATCCATAGTAGTGGCGGTCTTGGCAAGTAATGTATTCTGCTGGTTTGGAATGCCCTATGAGCTGCACTCCGATCAAGGAAGTAATTTTGCGAGCCGGCTGATCTCCGAGCTCTGCAAATTGTTTCATATCGTCAAAACAAGGACGACTCCATCTCACCCCCGCAGTGACAGAATGGTGGAGAGATTCAATCGAACTCTTGCAAACTGAGAGGGATAGGCTCCTGGAAGGGTTCATGAGAGCAGGCGGCAGTGGGTCTGCGATGATCCGGTGGCACGTGACATCAGTTCTATAGTGCAGAGGAGATACTGAAGGCATCCGTGTCTAATGAAGGATGAATTAACATCATACTGTGGTACCATCTAGTCGGTGCATTGTTCGGGCTGCTGACGTTTTGGTTCATCTGATCTCAGTAAGTGGACATGCGTGGTATGAGGCGACAAACCTCACCCATGGCAAAATAGACTCTGCAGATTTATCGTCTGGTCTGCTAGAGGGGCCTTGCAGGCAATGTACCATCAGGCATGGCAAGCGTTCATATTGAGAGCCATGCCTCCCATGATCAGAGGTCATGAAAAGTGATTCTTTGGGAAACGGGAGGTATATACGTGAAAGGGGCATCACATGAAAAGATCGTGGACTATGTTCTTCAATCATGTTTTTATAGGCATGGTTATCGATCTCATGTTAGACTAGTGTCCCCTGGGCCATGTTCCTCAATCATGTTTCTTGCGAGCCAGCTGATCAGGTAGGCTGAAGGGGGCATAGTGGAGATGCTTACTAAAAAACATGCCTTGATTGTCGAGATTGGGATCTACGACTCCCATATGTGCTCATTGCATACCCCTGCGTGGCTAATGTTAGACCATGAATTAGCCTTACCCCTGGATCTGGCCATGCCCAGGATTCCGGGAGAGAAAAATTCACCATCTCTCTACATAGAGCTCATGCGGCAGCTGATAGAACAGACCCCATGACCTAGTGAGAGCAACTTTATCCACTGCACACTGGCGTCAGAAAACATGGCATGACCGGCGGGTGCATGGAGACCCATATGAAGCGGGAAAAATGGTTTGGGTTCACGATTCGTGATGTTCTGCAAACGTGCTGAGTAAACTGAGTTACCAGTGGAAAGGCCCCTATGTGGTAGTAGATAAGAAGTCGGACGTAACCTACTGTATCTGCACTTCGGATGGCCTGACCTCAGTCATCCACTTCGATCGACTTAAACCTTGTGTCAGTGAAGACCCGGTACCAGAGCTCGGGCTGGGCATTCCATGTGACACCAGTACCCAGACGGATGTCTCTGCAGAGACAAGTATTCCCAATGTTAGTCCAGTGCACCGCGGTGCCAGTTCGACCTCTCCTACCAAGCCAGGAGTCCGGTGAACAATCAACTAATGCTGAGGACGATGACGAGATACATACTCGCCCTCTCCCTCCTCAGTGTGGGTCTACTAGAACTGGGAAGTCGTATCTGAAGACCTTCTCGTTTGTGTTGTCCAAGGGGAAGGACGGAAAAGTTGTTCCGCCGACCTCTTCCCATTCCCACCTACTTCATGCTATTACCCCCATTATAGAGTTACCCTAAGCGGAAGCTGAGGCTGCCCTGAGCCATGCTTCTTGTGGGGGTGGAACATGTAATAAATAGCATGGAGGTGAAGAGGCCAGATGAGGTCTTGGCTTGTTTTGAAGAACAGCAGAACCACACAACTTGGTGTACCTGCCAATTCCCACAAATTGCGCAACCACTCCCCTGCCCAAGGTGCCGTCTGACCCATGGCCCGCCCACCACCCCATCTCCAACGCACGTCCCTCCCCTATGCACCAAGTTTGGACATCATTCGTCCTGTCCATTTCACACTCCGCTCGTCATCTGTTGACTGTCACTCTTCAGATATGAGAGAGCAAGCTGTTGCAGAGGAGGTGGCATCCCGCACTGCAGCAACCACCCCAACCACCCCTACCCCACCTCAGCTGGTGGGGGCAGGGAAGCAGCCTGTTCAGCAGACTCTCGGCTCGAATATTCCTGGTACATACAAATTATGACAGAGTACCAACTGTCGTGTAACAGATGACCATATTCTCCATCCAAAGGGCAACCCAACCACCATCGCCCTACCAAGCACCCCCCCCCCCTCCCCGTGAGCAGTCAAAACATCACACAGGACACAAATCCAGACGCATACAGAGCACACTTACCAACAAGGCTGGATACATCAATTCACAATTGCGTGAACATCACACATACTCAGTTATATAATAGTGTAACTCAGACATCCAACATCGGCAAAACAAGTGTAGCATTCACCTAGCGTTTTTAATTAAAAAAGTTAGAGACATAATTTTCGCAACAATCCCTCCCGCATAAATACTGAAAGCTCATCACTTTCCGCAGAACCGACTTTCCCGCAACCGCAACAGACTTGGCATTCACCAGCCTGGAAACCCGGATATGCCCAAACTGCATTATGCAAGCATCACACAGCAACCCCGACTTCCCTACAACAGAACACTACCACCATCAACACGAGTCGACATTTTCCGCAATCACCTTCTTTTCCGGTTTACAAAAAAATTGATCATATGGAAAGGAGGAACAACACCGCAGCCATCTACAGTACGCACTAGGGGGGGGGGGGGATTCCCCACTCCCCCCTGGAATCGTCGTGCGGAAAAAGCTAAAATCTTACACAGCATTCACACTTAATAACAGTCAATATTATAATAATAATAATAATAATAATAATAATAATAATAATAATAATAATAATAATAATAATAATAATAATAATAATAATAATAATAATAGGATATTTATAGTGCGCTATAATTCCACGCAAATATTGCGTGCTCTAAGCGCTTACAATAATAAAATAAAATGATCATACAGTTGGATATGCCTGACGGAACAAAAACGTTTTAAGATTTGATTTAAATATAGCTAGAGTGGATGAAGATTTAAGACTAGCTGGAAGATCATTCCATTCCCTAGAAGCAACAAAAGCAAATGTTCTGTGACCATAGGTTTTTGATTTAACTTTCGGAATTTTAAGCAGGTTTAGATTTGCAGATCTAAGTGGCCTGCTTGGCGTGTACGTTTCTAGCAGTTCTGAAAGGTAGGTTTGTGCTGTAGATATGATACATTGATAGGTTAGGCAGAGGACTTTGAAGCGTATTCTTTGTTCTATTGGAAGCCAGTGAAGATCTTGGAGAATGGGACTGATATGATCACTCTTACGCTTTAGGGAAACAACTCTAGCGGCTGCATTCTGAATTGCTTGGAGTTTGCCCATAGCATCTTTTGAGGCGCCTATAAACAGACTGTTACAATAGTCTAACCTTGAGATAATTAATGTTAGTACCAGCATAATAGCAGCTTCGCGAGTTATGTATTTTCTGATGTTTGATATATTCCGCAGCTGCATAAAACACACCTTACGCAGATAACGGACATGATGTTCCATACTAAGTTCATTGTCTAACATGACACCCAAGTCCTTAACAGTGTCTACCAAGGGAATTTGAGCTGAGCCGATGGTAATCGCAGATAACTCTGTTTTGGCACGCCGAATTGCTGGCCCAATCAACATCGCTTCGGTTTTATCATCATTCAACATCAAAATGTTAGAGGTCATCCATAATTTAATATCGGAGCAACAGTTTGTTATTTGATTGGAAGCGATAGTTGCAGCGGATGTGGATGGCGTAAAATTGTTGATTAGTTGAGTATCATCTGCGTAAAGGTGTCTTTTGATATTATGTTTTTCGATTACTGAACCTAGTTGTCGAGTGTACAAGGTGAATAGAATTATTAAGAGAGCAAGATGCCCGCAGTCTGTCGTCCATCTGAGTAGGATTTTGCCACCGAAAGGAAGTTCGATAATGGATTGATTCAAGTTACGACAGCACCCTTCTTGGTCATCCATGCTCTAAAGTAACTCTGTCCTCCCCCCCCCCCCGGGATTGGCCATTACAGAGCGAAATACTTCATGTCCGATAAAGTTGAGACCGCACTTCAACCACTGCCCCCACCCCCAGTGGTAATAAAAACGTCACACTTCACGACATCGCAAGAGTCATCCACAGATAAACAGCCGCGCGTATCAATCAAAATCATCAACACGACAGAAACACAGACACCCAGGTTGACCGTATTCACAATCTCCACACGACGGAATTGTAATTGTAAAACTGAGGCACGCATTTTCCGAGCTGTATTATAATAAATTAAGTTTGGTCTAGGTAGGGATGGGACTAGTCCTACCCAAAGAGGAGGATGCTTGGCAGTCCACCCACCCGGAAAACACAGTCCAGCTTGGCGGAATTAGTATACTTAATTTCCGCAAGACATGGAGCTGTTTAAACCAAACAATAATTACAGACAGCTATATTGTCCTAATTTTGATTAAGAACCCCATCGTTCTACCGTGTATGTGATTCATCAACACATGGGCTGGTAAGGCGGCATCAAAACTTCGACAGTATAATTTCATGGATAATTTCAAATATTCTCTTGCCTACATATTCCGGTCACCCAATCAACATGGGCTGGAATACACCTATTACAGATGACAAGCGAAGCATGTACAAGATCATGTGCATACAGGGACACTGTTCCTCGGAACAGAATTGAAAACATATATTTCCGTTTTTCACACTCACTACAAATAATCAGCAGCATCAATACTCCGCCATTACATAAATATTGCCTAAGTTTCTGATCAACCACATGCTTTCGCAACAAGAAACCACGTGATCTCACTTCTATTTCCAGTAAATTAGATCAAAAGACTATAGACAAAAGAACCGCCCAAATGCGCATCTACCACAGTGTGATGGAGGAGGTGAGAGGGGGTGAGTCGGGCTAATTGCCACTGACATCATCACGCCATCCCACACCCCATCGGGCACTCCAGCCTAAAATTTAAACAGGCGAGTTTATAATCATCCAGTCTGAAAAAGCGCTTCACGCTAATTAAAACGTGAGCTTCCACGGGAATAAGTAGTTCGCATTTTCATGTTGATCGGAGACTTGTTATTCCTTTGAGTTGAGACGAAAACGGCAATCCTTCCTTATTATATTTATATTTGCTTCCTTTACACGGGAGAAATATTTCATTGGACTCCAGGAACATTAAGATTAAAACGTTCCATATAGGGCGTGACCGACTCACCCTAAAACTTTCGGGTGTGGTCATCCATCCTCCTGTGACGTCACCAAAATGTATAAAAGGAGGAGATCGCGCACTAAAACTTCGTCTTCCCGTCAAACTCAACACAAGGGAAGAACAAGCATTATGCTACTTTCGTGTTGCAAACCAAATTCTGCTGTTTTAATTATTATTTCATTACTATTATATTTGGCCAGGAAAGTTATGAAGAGGTAGGACAATTAGAGTAGGTTAGGTGGTTCCGCGCAATCATCATCATGCAGAAATAAGATGTCACTTGTGGAAGACCTCGCCTTGTCCGACCGCTCAGAGGGTTTAGCACCGGCTCATTCCTGGAAGAAGTATCTGTGTACAGTTTTACAGCATAACGGACAGCTGTTTAAGCGTGCGTTCTCTCGTAATTCGGACTTGACGCTTTATTCGTGATCATATTTTTCAACGCGCATTCTGCTCGGACTGCAAGTATCTATACACCTGTGCAAAAGTTAAGCACCACCCTATTTTTACGCACATGCGAGGGTATATTCATGTGCTATGAAGAAAGCAATAGCATAAACATTTATGTACCCATCCATCTTAGTGCAAGAGGTAATAATGCAACTAGAGGAATGCTGATTATGATGGTGTGGAAACACTGTATGTTTTTGTTTGAACTTGAAAACGAGGCCTGAATGTGGTTACGTTGACACAACTGACAACTATTGCCCTACAGTTGACACACGTGGCTAGATTGTCATTAATGGTGTCTGAAAACGAAGTTTAACATCTGTGCACGAGTTTGAGACTGTCATTATTAATACCGGGTATATCCACCTTGTGCCTGGATGACGGCCTGGACACGACGTCTCATGCTGGTCACCAACCGACTGATACGCCATTGTGGTATTCGTTGCCATTCAAGATGGAGTGCGTCTGTTAATTCCTGTAGGTTCTGCACAGGAGGATCCCTCCTTCTCACCATGTTTCCCAGAATGTCCCAGATATGCTCAATAGGGTTCATGTCAGGGCTCCTTGCTGGCCATGGTAGGGTTTCGATGGCATTCTGGCGGAGGTATTCATGCACAGCTCTAGCACGATGTGGTCGGGCGTTGTCATCCATGAATATAGGGTGGGTTCCAGGTGCATGATTTACAAAATGAGGAACCACAACTCTATCCAGTATGGAATCTTGATATCTTTGTCCATTTAGTGTTCCAGGTACAGTCAACAGATCCAGCTTACAATCAAATGAGATGCACCCCCATATCATAACGGAACCTCCACCAAATGGAACTTCTTCCATGATGTTACGTTGGTCGTACGCCGTGCATCTGGACCTCCATACACGAGTTCGAACATCTGTGGCATGAAGCAGGAACCGACTTTCATCGGACCAGTGTACCCGTCTCCAGGATCTCATGTTCCAGTGTCTTCTTTCGTTGCACCACCTCAGACGCTCCTCTTTGTGGTGTGCAGTGAGGAGAGGACGTCTGACAGGTCTCCTAGCTTTCATGCCAGCAGCATACAGTCTCCTTCTGACGGTAGACATTGACACTCTTTTGCGCGTTTCCCATTGCTGGCTGAGCACTCTGCTGTTGGTGAATGGAGATCTCCTAACAAGGCGTACTAGGGCTCGATCATCACGGGCAGTAGTCTTCTTCGGTCTTCCAGATCTAGGCCTGTCCTTCACCTCGTTAGTTTGCCCATGTTTTGCAATCAAACGACTGATTACAGTATGGTTAATGTTCAGCTGTCTGCCAATCTCTCTGCATGACATACCAGTGGTATGCATGCCTATGATTTGCCATTTCACACGATCACTTAACCTTCGTCTTGCCATTGCGGTTCACAATCAAGAGCTAATTCTCTCTGTACAAATAAACCACGGTCATGAACACAAAATTCCTAATCTTGTCGCCTAAATCTGTATGTAATGTTCTACACCTCAAACTGGACTTCTACATAACTGAACACGTGCGCTGTTTCCCGCCACGCACGGACATCAAGCGGCGTGAAGTCATGCATGCATGTGCATTTCGTACTTGGAATTATGTCAGCTAACGCGGGGACAAAAAGTATGGCAGCCTAGTTGTACCATCATGTTTCTACGTTCTATTGTTTTTGCTGGTGCTTAACTTTTGCACAGGTGTATATATACAGCTACATGTTACGGAGTGACACACGCGTTATCGTGTGTTAGTAGTAACCTTAAAGCCTGATGAACAAAATGAGGACATAGGAGTTATAGCTAGCCATTTTGAAACTAGACTTCCAATTAATGTACTTCCTACGGGGAAGATGGCTTAGACCAAACATACCAAGCGGTGACAACCTGACTTTCCGCATTACATTAGACCAACCGCACCAGCATCCGCCATAAATCCCGCACCCAGTCATCACATTGCACCAGTCACCAGCGCGACGGCAGCACCAGCACGAACAACACCGGCAGCACCTGCAGTATTGATACCTACATCGCCTGCAGATTCCACTCCGGCAGCACCCGCAATAACGCCACTGTCCGCATCACGCATCACTGCAACATTAGCATCTGTAATCGGCCGGTCATTATCAGTTGTGATTTCCACACCAGTGATCGTATCCGAACATGGGTCACAGGACATTTTCAGATAGATCCATATCTCTGTGCAGTTTAATAATAGATGAGGAGATCTGCCTTATGGAAGCAGTCGCCAGCATCACTGCACCGCAGAGCAGCACATCCATACATCCACGCAGCAGTACTCCCACAGATCCCGCAGTTTGCAAGGTAACTACGTCAGATCGTCCCAATGCCGGAAAGAAGAGGATTGCCCATCCAGACATCCGTGCAGTCCCGAGGACGACTGCCAGCAAGTTATTGAAAGGTAATAAGATCTGCAAGCTATCTGCCAGCACTGCATCATCAATTGCCGCCACGCACTAACCACTCATCACCTTCACGGCACTCAGCCCACCAGCCGCCCGCACGACAACCACCACCTCCACGACGACCGTGATGTGCGTGCGTGCGAGATTGCGTGCGTGCGTTTGTGTGTGTGTGTGTGTGTGTGTGTGTGTGTGTGTGTGTGTGTGTATGTGTGTGTGTGTGTGTGTGTGTGTGTGTGTGTGTGTGTGTGTGTGTGTGTGTGTGTGTGTGTGTGTGTGTGTGTGTGTGTGTGTGTGTGTGTGTGTGTGTGTGTGTGTGTGTGTGTGTGTGTGTGTGTGTGTGTGTGTGTGTGTGTGTGTGTGCAGTGAATTCGTTGCGGAAACTCTCACTTGCGGGGATGCCTCTGCGGTTTCAAGGATCTGTGTGGTACCTCTGGCGACACCACGTGGAAAGAACACTGGATGGCTCTATGTTGTGTATTATTGTGCTCATTTACTGTCAAACGCATAAAACTGTTTGTATAGTATATTAACTTTCTCATTGTTTTATTATTCTTTATTCCATATCTCTAAATTGGTATGGATAGGCATACCGGTGACACAAATAGTTGGGACGACACCGTGTGGTTCAATCTCAGCGGCAATGGTCGCACGGCCCCCGCTGGAACATCAGTGTTCCACCGGCTCTAGAGGCCGGTTTTTGTACCTTCCGGAGAGACGCGATACGGGACCCGCAACCCCGAGATCCGCAGCTAACCAGCCCTCCCGTACGTCGTGCCTTTGTGGCGCGATGGATAGGAACGTCATGATGGACCAGAGCGTACCCTCGCGAGCTACATATGCCATTCATGACGTCATTAATTATGATGTCATCCTACACGTCACGTAGTTGATTATGACGTCATTTAATTGATGGAAAACTGGAAATGTCCATTATTATTTACCTGTATCTGATTCTGTGTGTGGAATCATTTATCAAATATTTGTTTCTCTGTTCAAATGGATACATAAAAGATCCCACCGTTATCTCAACATCCAATTTGACCTTCAACTAACTCGAAGCATCTACCCTTCGTACACGTAGCACACCCACTCTAAAAATAGAGGTGTGGCTTCATGCCGCAAATATGCTCTTCTCGATCTCGTATGGACAGAGATCTCGCGAAATACGAAAAGCGGTATATCAGACGTGGCATCACACACCTACCCATAGCAAAGGTTTTGTGAGATTGTGATGTACAATGTTCAATCATTAATAACTAGATAATGATGAAAGGTACGCTATAATTGAAGCCTAGCCTAACGCATTTTAGTAGCTATTCACAACTAGTATATGCATTTTTGTCTATCTGTCTGTCTATCCCTCCTCGCGTCCGTCTGATTGTCAGTTAGCCACGCTAATGTCAATGTCTAAATTAAGTTAATACCGAAAAGTGGAGTTCGAGTTTCGCATAGCAAAAACAACTAAATACATCAACATCGTAGCTGTTGGATTATCAAATAATAATGCAGAAACCCCTATGTAACTAAATATAGCAGCTGGCCAGCTGTTCGAATTTCAAATCATAATGCAGTACATAACGCTATCATATGTTAGAATAAAAGAAACGATTGTGAAAATGCATGGTTTTGCTACGATATCGTAATCACAATTCCCATCTTTCGAACATCATTAGATGTTAGTTCAATAGATCACCCGAGGACAAGATGGAGGAACCCCGTTTTAGCTATGCTCCGCATAAACACTTCCCCCGTTTTGGGAGCGACCGATCCCTGAACTCCCTGACAATCAATTTTCAGAAAACTCTGCAGGTAAGCTGTTGACTATTTTAAACTAATTTGCCTGGGTACTGTTGCTCGCCCAGTCAAATTAGTTTCAAAATATTGATCAGAATATTTATTAAAATAATAGTAAAGACGCACAATTTCTACAACGCTTAGTCCGTCATCAATTAAGCGTTCGTGACGAACTTATCATTGATTACGACGGCAGCATACACGCCATGTAGTTGATTATGACGTATGATGGATGGATAAACTGGAAATGTTAATTCTCGTCCTAAAGATTAACCAATCATGGATGACGCAATTTGTGAAGGATTTCTCCACACTCTCCTAATGGCAACATGCCGTACTGTTTCATTATAATTATCTGAAACCTTGTGTGTGTGCGCGTGCGTGCGCGCGCGCGTGTGTGTATGGGCGTGTGCTTGTGCGCGCGCGTGTGTGTGTGCCGGTGTACGTCCATGTGCGCGTGCGCTTTACAACTATGGGCATCTCCCTTTAGTAAGCTTGAAAATCCATTCATGAACCCTTACCACTCTGATGTAAAAATTGTAAATTTTCAAATTAAATTAAAAGATGAACTGGTGTTCATTTTTCAACAAATTTGGTGGAAGATGGTGCTGTCGTAGACAGCAACATCTTTCATCAAAATTGTTGAAAAACGTACACCGGATTCTTTGCTATTGCGACAGTAAAAGAAAGAATATTGACATCAGAGTGGTAAGGGTTAAAGAGAATTATTCAGTGGTGAATTTCTATGGATGCAAACACAATGGCTGTAAGAGAAGTCTGATTAAAATGTATTTATACAATGAGTTCAGCCATGCTTGCTGCAAAGTTCTCGCCATATTGAAACAGTAACCGTGGCGTTAAACCAACAGGGAAAACAAGCTAGCTGATATTTGGAATAGTTCTTTATAAATGTGTTGTGTCATATGTACGGTCAGTGCACACTATCAATTATACAATCATTTCTAATAAATAAATCACGTGAAGTGATGGAAAATATATGGAAATTGGATATCGAGCAGACTGGAACAATAAGCAGTTCATTAACGCCAAAGAATCGTTTGTCATATGATTATATTGGTTTGATTTGATGGTTACGCTATTAACATGACATTTCAGAGACCATGGATCAATGAGACTAAATACGAACTGTGCTGTAAATTTAGAAAAGGAATTTGACTCAATTTAATCACTGTCATAAAGAGTTCATCGCCAAGCCGGCCTAACCCAGCCTCTGCAGAGATCCCCAGAATTGCCCGTTTGCATGGCAAACGAGGAGGATTTTGCCAATTTATCACAGTCATTCCAATGGGAAATTTTCAAAATTACCGGATTTTACCATTGAAGGGTTAATCACTAGTTAGAATGCATGCAGCGTACTTGGTAAAAATAAACGTGTAATCACAAAATATTTAGGAGATGAATGTAAAATGAAATTGTTCAAATTTTATCATCAAATTTTTAAATGGTGAATTTCCCGAGGCTGTAGACACCAGGGATTTTGTGTGATATGTTGCATAACTATTTCTGATAATGATGAAACAGTGCTACGAATCGTAATCAAGTAAGTAGTGCGTAATATACATCTGGTTTTTGATAGTGATAGGCAAGCTGTTCGAAGTGATTCTGAACACGAAATGTGAAACAATGACAATGACGGATGTAAAAACAACGTCTAGGGCGAGCTTTCCATCTGTTTGCACAGTGTTTGATGTACTGGCCCGGGTGATGTCGTATACTGGAGTGTATTGTGCCGAGATAAGAAGCAAGTTACAGTCAACATCCGGATGCGTAAAAATTGGTATATGCGTGTTTTGGTATTTAATATTGTGGTGGAATTGCATTAGAAATCTTCTGTGCTTTATTCTGAAGCTAACTGATACGGAGAGAACTCAGATCTCAACTCTATTAGTCAATATTGAAGTAGTCATAATCGCAGCTATATACCAATACTGGGTGTCAGATCAACTGGTCAGATTTCTCAAACAGACAAACATCAAACACATTAAAGTCGGGGTTACGGATGTAAATTTTCTGCTGGCGTTGAAAAGTCGCATTAATAAACTGCTTGGTGTGGTCGTTGTTATGGTGATGTGTGGTGTGATCGCTTCTGTAAGCTCCCACGTTGTTTCTGCAGAAGACATGTTAAATGAACACTGCATCATCGCGCCGCTGACCACAGACTCGCCACTTTTCGCTCGTCACCTTATTATCGTGTTAGTACATATTAGAGTCGTGGCTTTCATCAATGCTCTAACCCTACCTTTGATTGCCTTCTACTTTGTATGCTCTCTATTATTGAGAGAATTTGATCAATGCCACCTAGACATTTTACATCTTGTGGACACCTTGAAGAAGCATGACGCACGCATGGGGCATGAAGAACCAGAGAATTACGTGACAACTCTAGCTGTTATACCTAATCCAGATTCAGTTTCGTATCCATTAGTGCGATCCTGCAGCGATTCTAGTATGAGAAAGACGAGCAATGAGAAGATAGAAGCTGTACGGATACGTTATGAGGACTGCTGTGACCTGCTCGCCATCCTGAATAGCTGTTATTCGCCAGTCATCTCTGTGGAACTGGTGGCCATAATTCCCCTTATCTGCATTGTACTGCGCTCTCAGTTAATAGAGACTAATACCGCTATTTCCATGTTCTGGTTGTCGGTTAATATTACCGCCGTCACAGGGCCATGTCTACTGCACTGTTGGATGGCTGCGCGAATAAACAATAAGGTAAGCAATGTGTTTTAATTGAATTCGGAGAATTTCGTGTCCCCCTTTTCGATGAATGTGGCAGCTGGGTGGTGGTGGTGCTGGCATAATGTTGTATTTGTTTTCTTATCTTTCAGGTATACTCTGTAATTGATGCACTATATCACATTGATATGACACACATCAGTCAAAAGGCCGCAACTTCGGTAAGTAAAACATAAAAAGGATAAGAAATATTCCTGTACGGTCATCAACTCGTCGTCGTCGTCGTCGTCGTCGTCGTCGTCGTCGTCGTCGTCGTCGTCGTCGTCGTCGTCGTCGTCGTCGTCGTCAGTCCAAGCTGCAGTGGAAGCAACAACAAAAACAGCTACAACAGTCTCAAGTGTATTACTATATAGTTGTGCTGATACATTGTCTTGTAGCAAGAATGAATTTCATCTAAGAATCGATACAAGTTATGATTAAAAGCAATCAGGAATAATTATCGTAATGGCCCGCTGTTGCGTTTATGCCTCGCCAGCAGCAGGAGAACAGATTAGATCATTTTAATAGTGTAATATCTTACTGTTGTAAGCGTAGCAGGTTTGTAATTGCACTCATGAATATAAGATATCATTCCAATGTTAGCATATCCTCCTGGAATAAGACAGTCAGGAACGCACGCCCCCCCCCCCCCTCCCCATCCTCTCACGCACGCACGCACGCACGCACGCACGCACGCACGCACGCACGCACGCACGCACGCACGCACGCACGCACGCACGCACGCACGCACGCACGCACGCACGGATTTTGATCAGTATATCTTTCTGTCTCTCTGCTACTCAGATTAATCTATGTAAATTTAAATTGTACATAAGTTAAAAACGTTATTTATATGCTGCCATTTAATATATCTATAGGGAGAGGGCTATATTAAGTTGCTAGAACATGTGCCCGATCCCTTTGTGCATTTGCTACAATAAAATATGTTTAAAAAAACAAAACAAAAAACTCAGGGGTTAGTCCCGTAGCGAAGATGCGGGTGTGAATTATGGGAGATTAGATCTCACAGCCGGGTCGGTATGCTACTTAATTCTTCTTTATATCGGTGGCGTTGCATGGAGATGTCCCGAGCTTAGAGTAATCGCCCTTGCAAATTTTCATATGATGTGAAACCTGTTCATATGATAATCACATATTTCAACAGCATCGTTCTGAAAATAAACACTAACAATTCCTTAAATGCATTGTGGTGGCTCAGGGTAGTAGTTTTTATTTTGGAAAAAGCTGTTATTGAATGAGAACTGCTCAGACTATGATTTCCCATCTCCCAAATCCCTCTCTCACCACTAGAGAAACAGTGTCTCACGAGTTCCTTTGGCGTATCTCTTATTCTCAGCTCAACGTATTCCTGTCACGGGCTCTAGGACAAGAACTGGGTTTGACTGCATCCGGATTTTTTGTCATCAATAAACCGGCCATACTAACGGTAAGCGTAACTCTTCCATGACGAAGCCGGCCAAAAGCTGGCTCTGCAGTCGCCTTATCGAATGCCCATTTGCAGGCCAAAAGAATGCTATTTTTGAAATTGTACTACTGGAATGACAGGTTCGTTAACCGAGCCAGCCATTTTAGAGGTAAATATTTTTTAAATGGTATTCCTCTGGTCTGCAAATGGCCATTCAATAAGCAAATATGTTTGATTTTCTTGATCAAATTTGACCATTAAACGGTTAAGCAGAGACAGGTTTCACAGTAACCAGTCATTAACATATTAAACAGTTAAGCAGACAGGTTTCACAGTAACCGGTCATTAACATATTAAACAGTTAAGCAGAGACAGGTTTCACAGTAACCGGTCATTAACATATTAACTGATAATCGCCGTTATTGCGTTGCGGCTCAAGCGGGCACGCCTCTATTTATTGCTGTCAAGAATTGCCTATAGGCGCGGCCATTTCGCGCAGGGGATTGTGGGGCTGTGTCTCGCGAGATCGCCATGATACGAGATCGAATAATTATCGGCGCGAAGACACGGCTCTATTTTTAGATTGCTGGATATCTCATAATTATTATCTTCACGCGCGTGATTCATGGCGAGTTCTCTTATTTGTTCTGGTCCGACTGTAATAGAGTTTGCGCGGCGAGGACCGCTTAATTATTTTAATAAACAGTCAACGGAACGCCAAATAACTACTCTAAATAAGTACTCTTCTTTTGCTGGAGGAGTGCGTACAAAACATGTTTATCATTCCTTCTGCAGATGAAAGTACTCAAGCACACGCCCACTCGCGATGTCTCTTATATGTCCACTTTAGCACTCTATCAAACTGACCACAAATGGCTTCTTGCGGTGATCGTGAGAAATGTCCTTTTGCATTAGCTACTCGCCGGAGAACTTGTTTTGAAAGTTTACCACAGGAATGACTGGTTGGATAACCGATCCTATAATTCCAGTAGTAAATTGCAAAAGAAAAACCGCAATGGTCTCTTGGACGGCAATTAGACATAGGGCATTTTCTATGATAATTGATTTTTCTGATCTGTTTCTGCAGTATATTACGTCATAATTATTTAGGTCAGATGTAGCTCGACGTCACAATCAAAATGTGTAATGAATGGCGTATCTAGCTCCATCAGGAACATTGAATAGCCTGTCAAGTATGCGAATTGCACGTCTTTACTATTTAATCAACATGCTGTTGAATATTTTGAAACTAATTTGACTAGGCGCTGTTCGAATTGTATGTCTTTGCTATTTATTCAAGTCATTTTCTATGATAATGGCTGGGTTTGATCTGTAACTGAAGGATATGACGTCATAATCAATTACGTCATATACAGGCTGACGTCAGAATCCAAAATGTGTAAATGAATGGCGTATCGAGCTCAGTCATGACCATTGAATAGTCCGGAAAGTGTACGAATTGTATGTCTTTACTGTTTAATCAACATCATGTTGAATATTTTGAAACTAATTTGACAGGCAGCACACTTTTAAAAGCACCCAGTCCAATTAGTTTCAAAATAGTCATCAGCTTACCTGTATAGTTACCTTGAAATTGGAAGTCTATATATATATACATCCCAACACGCAAAAAAGGGGTGGAGCTTAGCTAGAAATGGATCTCTCTATTGAAATTGTCATGAGCAAATTGAGCATTACACGGCTAATACCACTTGGTAATGCGTGGCCCACACAATATGGACCACTTGTATTAAGAGACCACCCATATTTATAGGTCACATATTTTAACAAGGCCAATCATAGATTGCTGCTCTGAATACAATACACTCGTCCTCTGACGGAGGGAGGATAATTAATACCACTTGCTAATGGGCATTTTCATGTTGTCTATCCATCATATTACGTCATATGATGTCATAATCAACGACGTGACGTATAGGATGACGTCATAATCATGACTTCATGACTGACTCGATTTAGTCCGTCTTAAATGCTTAATAGTCCGACACGTTGTACGAATTGTATGTCTTTGCTATTTACAAAACATGCTGGTGAATATTTTGAAACTAATTTGATTGGGCGATGTTATTGCCACAAGCAGCAACAGCACCCAGTCAAATTGGTTTCAAAATAGTCAACACCTTACCTGTATAGTTTTCTGGGAATTAATAGTCAAGAAGCTCAGAGATCCATCGATACCAACACGAGCGCGGTATTAATGTATTAATAAACCATCCGGATTCAGTGATCGATTGACTAACGTTAGGCCTATGGAAGTCATTTCAAGCAACCGCCACCAAGATGTGACTTACTTGGGCACAATTGTGTGTTTTTCTAACAAAATCCTTTAGAATGTTTAACACCGAAATTTCAATATCTCAGATAAAGACAACTATGCGAATATCTTTTTAATACTTTGACTGGTAGCCCACCCACCCTACCCACCTACTTGTTGCTATCATAGACCTGTATTAAGTATTGCAACGACAACGACTGTCCATGTAAGCCTATCATCTTATATTATTGTATTTTAACCCTTTCACGAGGAGGCCGCCAAAACCGGCCTCTACAGTGATCTTGAGGATGTTAATTTGCGGGTCAAGAGAATATAGTTTTTGAAAATTCACCCCTGAAATGACTGGCTCGATAATTGAGCCAGTCATTCCAATTGTAATTCTTCAAAACAGTCGTCTATTGGCCTGCAAATAGGCACTCAATAAGCAAATTTTTTTTATATCCTTGACTCAATTTAGGTAATACAGGGTTAATAAAATATAAGGACGACGATGATGTACCATGTTTGTTTAACCTTTCCGTATTGTATTATAGTATGATTTACATTTGTTGCATTCGAGATGGGGTAAAAATTACAGACTTGTTACAGACAGTCTTGAGGCGTACTATGTGTGTGGTAAAAAACATGCATAATAATATATTAGAGGGCGAAAAAGTAGACCGAGTTCGCTAACAATAATGAATCCATCTAAAAATAAAGGCTTGTCTTCTTCGAAACTACACCTCTAATGTAATGACCGGTCATATTCTTACGTTATCACAACGAGTAGACTGTTACACAGACACAACTTCGGATACCAGACAGACCGGGACCCAGTCTATCTCCGTAGCGGACTGTAAAAGCAACACTGTGGATCGTGAAATCACTACGTTAATGGCTACTCAATAGGCCCCTACATACGAGATACATTTGTCGATCTCGTATCGAAAGAGAACTCACGGGATACGAATGAATAATGGATGTGTCATTATCAGTAGTATCCTTTTGTCTTTAATCCATCCGTGGGAATAAATCCATGTAGGGTCAATGCAATTATGTAGCAGTATTGATAGACTGCCAATGTTCCAAATCTCCAGTCAAAACTGCTGTAAATAATTTTGTAGCGGATTGTTGAATACAGAAATCAACCGAAAGTGTAGGCCTATGCATGTGCTAAGTTAAGAATGTCTACAGGAAATTCGGCCACAGAATTTCTACCATATAGTTAGATAGGCATATCAATATGCTAGTGAAGTAACGGATTGAGGTTAAAAAAGATTTACTATGAAGTAATTTCGTAGTGTACAATTTCATACCGAAAATTTGCTAAATCTCCGGTGATTCACAGTTTTCAGTGCCCTATTGTCTGTAGTATGTTTAGCCCCATAATTTCACCTACATAGACTTGAGCCTTAATATACTAGGTATATTCCGAATCTAATAAATTATAGATGAAATGATTTTATTAGGCAAAAATTGGCTTAAATGTTGGGGTTTTCGTGCTTTTCGGTGGCCTACTGTATGTATGCAATATGGTCGGCTCCAGAACTTCGCTCACATAGACGTAGAGGGATTTGAATACTATAGTTATATTGAGAATTTAAATAAATTCGACCGTGACGTAATTTCGTAGTATACGATTTCATCGCGTAAATTCGTTCCAATTTTGGCAGATCTGCTGGTTTTCAATGCCCTACTATTACCTGTCTGCAATAGGCTTGGCCACATAATTTCACCGATATGGTTAGATAGCGATATGAACACGCTAATGAATCTTGAGTTTTCTACCGCGTAGTAATTTCGTAATATTCAATTTAGTAGCCACGGACAGTTGTCAAATGCCAACAATTTACTATATTCGGTACCAGAATGTCTGTTCTCGATTTGTAATAATTTTTTTTATGTATGGTTGTATATAACTCAATATGAGCTAGTGCTTTTGCACAATTCTACCATCAAGTAATCTCATCGTAGGTAGTTACATTTTCGTCGTATGGCCCCGTTATAATATGGTTGGTTCACATTCACCACATTCAGATAGGTGTCGGTATGTCCTGGCATATCGCTCATAATGGTTTCGGCCCCAGAATGTCACCTATATGGTGAGATAGATATAGGCATACGCTTACGGAGTAGTGAGATTTAAAACTATCTATCTACAATAATTTTGGCTCAAATTTAGGCAGATTCACAGCTTTCGTTGCACCCAGTCAAATTAGTTTCAAAAAAGTCATCAGCTTACCTGTATAGTTACCTTGAAATTGGAAGTCTGGGACCACTTGTATTAAGAGAGCACCCGTATTTATAGGTCACATATTTTAACAAGGTCAATCATAGATTTTAGACCCTTGCCATTCCGAACACACGTAGACCCGAATACAATACACTCATCCTCTGACTGAGCGAGGGTAATTAATACCACTTGCTAATGGGCCTTTTCAGGTTGTCTATCCATCACATTACGTCATATGACGTCGTAATTAATTAAGTGACGCGTAGGATAACGTCATAATAATGACGTCATAACTGACTCGATTTAGTCCATCTTAAATACTTAATAATATGACACGTTGTACGAATTGTATGTTTTTGTTATTTAATAAAAATGCAGTTGAATATTTTGAAAGTAATTTGACCGGGCGCTGTTGCTGCCGCCATAGGCAGCAACAGGACCCAGTCAATTTGGTGTCAAAAGATTCCACGACTTACCTGTATAGTTTTCTTGAAATTTATCGTCTAGAAGTTCAGAAATCCATCGATCCCAACTCGAGAGTGGTATGGGTGGAGTTTAGCTAGAGATGGGCAGGGCATAGCTAAACTGGAAAGGTTCATTGTATTAATAAACCACCACGGTTTTCGGTGCCCTATTGTCTGTAGTATGTTCAGCCCCATAACTTACCCCACATAGACTTGAGCTTTAATATGCTAGTTATATTCCGAATCTAACAAATTCTAGATGAAGTAATTTTAATACGCAAAATTTAGCTTAAATGATGGTGTATTCGTGGTTTTTGGTGCCCTACTTTCCGTAATATGGTCGGTTCCAGAACTCCGCTCACATAGACGTATAGGAGTTTGAATATGCTAGTTACATTGGGAATTTAAAAGAATTCGAACGTGAAGTATTTTCGTAGTATGCGATTTTATCGCATAAATTTGTTCCAATGTTGGCAGATCTGCGGTTTTCAATACCCTACCGTCTGCAATATGTGTGGCTACATAATTTCACCCATATGGTTAGATAGGGATATGAATGCGCTAATGAATCTTGAGATTGCTACCACGTAGGAATTTCGTAATATTCAATTTAGTAGCCACGGACAGTTGGCAAATCCCAACAATTTACTATATTCAGTATTAGAATCTCAGTTCTCGGTTTGTAATCTTTTTTTTTTTTACATATAGCTGTATATAACTGAATATGTACTACTGCTTTTGCACGATTCTACCATCAAGTAATTTGGTAATATGTAGTTACATATTCGCCATATCGCCCAATTGTAATATGGTTGGTTCACATTCACCACATTCAGATAGGTGTCGATATGTCCTGACACATCGCCCATAATGGGTTCGGCCCAGAATATCACCCATATGTTTAGATAGGTATAGGCATAAGCTTACGACGTAGTGAGATAAAAATATTTCGTAACGTAAATAAGTTCAAACTTAGGCTAATTCATGGTTTTCATTGCAATACGTTCACCCCCAGAATTTCACCCACAAATACTTATAGGAAATATGCTAGTAGTATTCCGAATTAAAAAAAATTCAACAGGAACGTAATTTCATAGTACACAATTCCATACCGAAAATTGGCGCAAATTATGTCCGATCAACGATTTTCTGTACCACACTGTTTGCAATAGGTTCAACCCCAGAAGTTCACCCATATGGTTAGATACGTATATGAATACGCTAATAAAGTATCAAAGGTTTAAAAAATGTTTACTATACAGTAATTTCGTCATATGCAATTTAGTAGTGGCACACCATTGTCAAATTACAATAATGTACTGTATTCGGTACCAGCATATCTCTACATGCCTTGTAGCCAGTTTGCGAACATAAGGCCATGTAGAACTCACTATGTGCTCGTGCTGTGCGAAATATTGTAGTAATTCTACCACCAAATATTTATTATAGTAATGTGAAAATATTTCTATATATCCCATATTATTAGCCGTGTGTACTGGTAGAACCTGACTTATCAGGCTAATACCATAACATTTGTACATATGGTCAACAAGATCGTCATCATTACAACGGTTGAGGCCGATTTTGGCTTTTTTGTCGAGCAAAAATATTTGATTTAATAGTTTGTCACTGTTTCCAGTAAAGATAGCGTTTAATAGGTGACATAGATACGATAGCTAAATGAAACAGATCACGATGTCGTGGCTGTTTCCCACTGGGTCTTCAATCAGAAAGTTTTCTACTATATCATTTTCGTTGGAGAAAACTAGGGTCACGGTATTGGTTCTATGCTGGCCACTTAACTTTGTTGAAAAGGTTATCTGTCGGTACAGATCGGGGTCCTGTATTGCATCAAAAATATACTTGGTTTGTTCATTTCATTAGTATTGTAGTGTATATTTCACCAATATATTTCCGGGTAATAAGCTCTTCACGTCTGTTTAGGAAGGTATCAAGATTTAGGTTTAAAATATTCTTTACAGTTTTTCTTTAATATGTTTGAATGGGTGTCAGGGTCTGTACTGCTTGTTGCGCTGATTTTCTACTGACTGAGTTGCCAGTTCTGTTGATTTCTTTATCTTTACAAGTTGTTGATACCTAATGACCCAAATTGGATCTGTTACGCTCTGTTGATGCAGTAGTGCAATTTTCTCATCACTGGCTGCTCTTAATTTTGTCTGTTCCTCTCTCTGTTAAGGAGTTTGGCCTGGAGAAAAAGGATGGATGGAAAATTGTTGGACTGACCAAAAATATAAGCTGCTTTTCCTAGCCCATAGCTAATACTGCCCATATCTTTTTGCAAGAAATATTCCTTCTTTTGTGGTATTGTCCGCCTATATTTTTGTCATGAGTGGCTTGTATGCCTTTATATAACTTAATTTTTTCATGAAACAGTTGAGTTTATTCTCAGAATTATAATAACCTCCGGGCACGCTATTTACCATTGATGCCTTGCATCAATATGTGTACTTGTTATTGCATTGGTGCATTATGTTATCTATACTGGAGCGTCACGTGATCTCCTCTACATGTAGTCCCTTACCTTCTGAAAAACTAACGGTGGCGTCAAGGAGTGTGACCTGACAACCCGCATTCGGTTAGTAGCTGGGTTACTGTGTGGTAGTTTAACATGTGTTTGAATAAATTACTTAGAAACTGAAGCCGATAATTTGTCAGTCAACACCAACACCAGCAACACACCGACCAGCACCATCACCACTGCCACCATATCATCCTGGGCTCGGTTTTTACAAAGATTGCATAGTGTAAGAGAATGTACCTTTCCGGTTTATCTATCCATCATATGACGTCATAATCAACTATGGCATGAATGACTCGATTTAGTCCGTCTTAAACGCTTAATGGTTCGACATGTTGTACGAATTGTATGTCTATACTATTTATTAAACAGTTTGTCGAATATAGGCAACAATGGGCAGCAACAGCGCCCAGTCAAATTAGTTTCAAGATATTCAACAGCTTACCTGTATGGTTTTCTGGAAGTTGATAGTGATGGAGTTCAGGGATCGATTGATCCCAAAACTAGCGAGCTGTGGGTGGAGCTTAGCCAGAGATTGGCGGGACATAGCTAACACCGGAAAGGTCCTTTATGGGGTATCTACTAGAAGAACGTGATTTGATTTGTATTTCTTGAGTCAAATCTGCTTATGAAGTTTCAAAAAGTTTGAAGAATGCATTGAGAGTTGATTCATTTATTTCCTAAGCTATTGCAATGGATTTCAATTTTAAGACATGACTGAATGATACATATTTTTTATTTCTTCAGATGCTGGGAACAATCGTAGCGTACATGTTAGTGGTGTACCAATTGTCACCTCCAGCGGGACCGGGACCCAGTAGCGGTGTCACAGTGATACAAAATTCTACATCGTCGCCATGAGCTACATGTTAGTGTGTACGCACCAACTGTAACTTCACATAGCACCGGGACCCAGTACCGATTCAACAGTGATGAACAATGGAGGGATCTATTTCCAGCTATGCGCCGCCCATTTCAATCTCGCCTTCGCTCACTTTGTATGCTAGTTTGCATCGATTTTAGCACTTTGAACTGACACTCAGTCACACTAACTTGAATTCCCCTTTCTAGAATATCCATCCATCATCTGACCTCGTATGACGGCATAATCATCTCAGCGCATGTATGATGATGTCACAATCATTACGTCACAAAGGGTTCCATATAGACCGTCAACAAATCTCAAATCTCAAATAGTCCGACCTGTTATATGAATTGTATGTCTTTGTAATTCTTTGCTATTTAATAAACATGCTGTTGAATATTTTGAAACTAATTTGACTGGGCGCTGTTGCTGCCTTACCCCTGTGGTTTTTCTGAAATTGATAGTCAGGGTGTTCAGATATCGACCAATGCCAACACGAGGGAGGTGTGGGTGGAGCTTAGCTGGAGATGGGCGGGGTATAGCTAAAACCGGAAAGGTCCATTTTCTTTATTACATTATAAATTCAACAAAAACATACACTTTGAACAGACAGTTACTGTCAGACCTTCCACTTTTGCGACAACCCCCTCATTTGACTGTGACGTCAGCTAACAAGTGACGTGTTTTGATAATGACGTCAGATACCTTAGCGACAGATCGTATCTCTCCACTGTACATGCTCATAAGTTCAGGAGCGGATTATAATAGGGGCAGCTGGGTACTTGCCACCGTGACCCAGATCTTGACCAGGTCCCTAATTCTTTCTATAAAATAAATTTGAGTGGATAATATGTTTTATGCAGCTTCTCCTTTTATGAACGAAAAAACTGTCATGACGTGTCATGGTTGTATTACAGATTAATATTATTTACTATCTTCTAGAAGTTCTCAGATGGCATCTAGATTCTGTATTTCTAGAGTTAAACAGTTGGCTGGTAAATTATTCTATTTTTATTCATATAATTTCATTTCCTGTTCGCTTATTTTTTTCAGCTGGCTCCGTTTTGACAACAACAACAACAACACTTATTATTATTATTATTATTATTATTATTATTATTATTATTATTATTATTATTATTATTATTATTATCAATCTGGATATATGGCATAAATGTATATATTGTATCCTGTTAAAATCAATTGTAAATTTATTTATCTCATAATGTGTGCCTACTCCATATAACTATTATGTAAATCCCTATGTTATCTTTAGAATCTTTGGTTAATCTAAGTCACCTGACGCTGATCGAGGTTTGATCGAGTTTAGGATGCTAGTACTGATGGAGCTGCTTGCTTTTATAGCCTTCCTGGCAGGGTGGGTTTGTTTGTATGCAAATTATCCTGGTTGCCTGGACACGTTTTAAAAATGTTAACCCGGTGTTGACCCGTTTGGTTCTTTGTTGGCCCAGTGTTGGCCCTCGAGGCAGTGACGTAACGGTTGGCGTGGTACTATTACATTTGGCAGTTAGTGGCAGTTGGGATGTTGACCATCCGAGAATTTCAGATACGCATCAAGGAACATCTTAGGGACATAAAAAATAACAAAGACACTAGTCGCAAAACATTTTAATCTCCCAGTACACAATCACGCATGTGTCCCGTATCCGCATAATAGAGGTTCTACCCCCACCCCACCGGCACGATCCTGAATGCAAGGGAAACACACCCTTCCGCAAGGACCGAGAATCTTACTAGATCCATCAGTTACACACTATGCACCTGCAGTTAAAGTCAATAATGCGCAATCACAACCATTTACCTGTATAAGAGGAGCCCGACACGGACAGAACCTTTCACATATATTATTCGCAATTTATCTTAATGATCTAGAGCACTTCCTTCAGAACCGACAATGTAAGCAGATTGAGTTGCGAAATGAGGAAAAAGATTTAAACATCTTACTCACTTTATTAGTCCTGCTGTACGCTGATGACACGGCTATGTTAGCACACAACACACATAACCTACAGGAAGACCTAAACACTTTTGACGAATAATGCGATATATGGAAACTTAAGATTAATATAGACAAAACAAAAGTCATGGTTTTTAGCAGCACAACACGATACTAAAAGTGGCAAATTAAATTTCTATTTAAAGACGAAAGAGCTAGAAATAGTGGACAGCTACAAATATCTCGGGATACACTTTTCTTATAATAGTCGTCTCCTCCTAGCTGAAAAGCTTGTAAAGCCACGTTCGCACTGCATTGTCGCGCCAGAGAATTGGACTTACCAATTGACTGCTACGTTAAATTGTACCATCAAATGGTCGAGCCGATTCTATTATATGGGGCTGAAGTCAGAGGAATAGAAAATTGCAGCTTACTAGAGAAAGTAAATCTAGACTTTCTACGATATGTTCTAAAAGTTAAACAGAGTACACCGAAGTATATGATATATGGCGAGCTCGGAGAAATTCCAATTCAAATAGTTATAAGAAAACGTATGATAACATATTGGCTTAAGCTTATTTCAGGAAAACAAACAAAAGTGGCATTTAGATTATACACCCATATTCTATTAGATCATCGAAACAACGGCACGCTGTACAAGTGGCTAAACTCCATAACAACAATACTAGACACAACAGGACACAGTTACCTCTGGACAAATCAAGTAATAAAAGACTTTAATGACAAAAAAATAAGAATAACGAAAAGCCTTGAAGACCAATATATTCAAACATGGCAAACACAGATGAGCGACTCCTGGAAGGGAAAAGTATATAACTGTTTTAAACCAAATTGGGAACGGGAAAATTATCTTATAAAGCTAAATGATCGCAACAGAATTTTATTTACAAGGTTTAGTTAAGACAAGTACTCATCGACTTCCGATAGAAAAGGGACGATGGGAAAGTATCGGCAGACAAGAAAGAATTTGTCCTCTGCAATCATAACGAAATGGGAGACTAATTCCATTACATATTTATCTGCGAATTTTTTAAAGATAAACGACTAGAAACCCCACCTAAATATTACTGTAATAGACCAAACTTCTTTAAAATTTGTAAACTATTCTCAACCAAGAACAAAAATCTGCTAATAAAACAATGCCACATGATTGGCATAAGTAATAAACAGTTCCAACGTTGACGAACCCTATACATAGTACCGACACCATATCACGAATACAAATAAGTGCACAGATGCAAGAGAACACAAATCAAGACGACGACGACGACGACGACGACGACGACGTGGCTTGTTAAATATAATCATTAGCCTTTTTAATGTCTAAATGTGTGGTCAAAAAGCAAAATCTGTGCACATCGAGTGTCCGTTTACGGACCGGCGGGGACTATTGCTGAGAAATCTACCACTGGAATGTCTGGCTCGGACATGGAGCCAGTCATTTAGGTGATAGATTTTTGGCGATCGTCTTCTCCTGACCAACAAACGGACACTTCTCGATACCACTGCAGAGGTCGGTTACGACCGGCCTCGTCATAAAAGAGTTAATTAGTGGCAATGTCAATGCGGATGAATGTGATGATACTGCTAATATAAATGACAATAATGCAATTGATGAATTATGACCAAGATGATGTTAACTGTCACAATGTCTAGCCGCCATAACGTGTAAATCCTGTAAAATCGTTGTTCCCAATATGTCACTTTGTGATATGGGTGTAAATAAACTGAAAATGAAACTGAAACTTATTGGTATCAAACACGCTGATTGGTAACCCCCTTTAGCTTTCTGCTAAGTACAGCTATTATGTAGATCCCACATATACCTTTGCTATATGGTCTGCATTGCTATATGGTATGCATTGCTATATGGTCTGCATTGCTATATGGTCTGGGTGTAAATCAAATTATTTCATTTAATTTCATTTCATTCATCCATCAAAAAATGAAATTAAATTGCGAATATAGTCCTGGCAAGGCTTAAAAGTGCATATTAACCCCAGAATGCTTGAAAATTCCTGCTGACGACTCGCCCGATGATGCAATGACGCAGACGTGGGTGCTGGTGTGTGTTGCTGGAAGCACGAAAACTGGACACGAACGTCATGACTGGCGTAGCTTTGCTTTTGGTGTAGATGCCGTCGCTCTGCTTTGCTCTCTTTCGTCAAGCGCTGGATAAACATTTTAGCATAAGTATGAAAGGTCTTTTAAGCGACTTGACGACGTTACATGCACTTTTTAATCCTCAAATAGCGCCATCTGCATTCAACTTATTATTTCTAACAGGTGATAACTTTAAGATTTACCTTAGGAGTTTTCGTTTTCAAACACTAGATTTTAAGTTAAATTGTTCACGTTTCTTGTTTATGTAATCACATGCCATTATTTTCAGTTACTTATTTCTATTTTATGGTAGGGGGCCTATTATCTTTCAGTTTCGTTCGTCTCTTAATAATTTTTATTTCAAACCTTTTTGCCTAATTTCCGTTTTCAGATTTCATTTCACAGACTGCCCTCCACCCACATCACACCTACGAGAAAAATAAAGTAATTATAACTACCACCCTCCTTTACACGGCGTACAAGATCTACACCCGCCAACAACCGCTCATTAGGAAACAACAGGCAATGCAGTGAGTGGCCAATACAACTAAACCACCACCACCGCCGCCGCCGCCGTAGCCGCCGCCGACGACGACGACGACAATGCAATGAAACTAAATAAATATTAAATGTAGGCCTACATAGTCACAGCAAAAATGCTTGAAAATAAAATTGTCCAGTTTGTATACTTAAATTATAGGCCTAGATGTAATAAAAGGAAATAAATCTTATCATATGACGATTTTATTACGCATAAATTAATATAATTTTAAGTTGTGAAATTGAATGAGATCCACGAGTTCCTAATTAAAATTCGTAATTGAAAAAGCCCATAATTATTTGTACGAATGAAATTATCATATGTTAAAGGTGCATATTCTCACCAGAATGCTGCAAAATAAAATTGCTAAAATTGTACACTTTTAGAGGCTTTAACGAAATACATCTTAACATATGGTCATTTGATTACATATTAATTAATATAATTTCTTAAGTTGTGAAAACTAGTTAGAGACAGGAGTCCCTAATTCAAATTCTTAGATAAAAGATTTTTATATTATTAGTTTAGGCTTATACGTATTGAATAGCATGCAATTTCATAAGTTAAAAAATTATATTAATTTATACGTAATAAAATCACCACATGATAAGAATTATTTCCTTTTATTACATCTAGGCCTACAATTTAAGTCTCTAAAAGTACACAAATTGGACAATTTTATTTTCAAACATTTTTGCTGTGACTATGTAGGCCTACCTTTAATATTTATTTCATTGCATTGTTGTTGTTGTTGTTGTTGTTGTTGTTGTTGTTGTTGTTGGGTTTTTTATGGTTTAATTGTATTGGCCACTCACACCTAGATGTATTCGAGCAATGGCATTCTTTGAGGTGCTTACCCGAAGGGTTGCGTAAATAAGGCACACAATTTAAGTATGTGTCTAAAAGTACACAATCTTAACAATTTTATTTTCAGGCATTCTGCTGTGAAAGCATATCTACCTTTAAGATTTATTTCTCCTCCTCACATTGTGGTACACAAATCAAGCCTCTAAAAGTATATAATTTAAACAATTTTATTTTCACACATTTTGCTGTGAATATGTACCTTTAACATAGGATGATTTCATTCCATATAAATTCATACGATTTTTAGTTGTGAAGTTGAATTAGGGATACGTGTCGCTAATTCAATTTTACAATTTGAAAATTAAAATTGCTGACACGGTTTATCAGTGATTTTCACCATGAATTATTCAATGCTTCCAATTTTATAACATTAGTCCACTTAATCGCGATGTTGATGCCGCCGCTACTGATTAATTATCAATAATATCGGAGTTTTTTAAATCGCCACCAGCACCCATACCCATGTCCGTATACAAACTCCTAAAGGGTCACAATATAAACCTACAAACGTGTGTTATCTAGCTGATGATCAGCTGATTGAACGTGTACTTTGATCCCTGTTCACATAACCTTACCTGACAATACTGATTAACCCTTAAATAAATCTTATATATCAGAATCGAAACACTCTATGATAGTGGGGGTGGGGGGGAGGTGTATTCTAACATTTCTGTTGATTATTTTGAAACTAATATAACTGACAGTTGATGCTGCCTATGATAATTTCAAAATATTCTACAGCTTTCACGTATGCTTGTCTTTAAATTGAGACACTCTAACACATTTTAATGGGTAAATGGTTACCTATGTGAAACTAAAAAAAATGCGAGGCCAAAATCGGTTAGCTGGATAGCAATAAGTTTAAACTACGTGTCCTTGGATAAAATTAGACCTACATCTGATCCTTATAGTATCATAAGATAATGAACCCATACTAGCTATTGCTAACACTAGGCGTATTACTAGAACCACAGAACAGCTAAGTGGATGTTAACCCTTTAAAGCATTAAATTTGCTCAGGAAAATTTAAATTTTCTCATAGAAAATGTCCATCTGCAGACCAAAAGAAGACACTTTTTGAAAATTTACCACTGGAATGACTGGCTCGGTTATCGAGCCAGTCATTTCAGTGGCACAATTTCAAAAATAGTCTTCTCTTGGTCCGCAAGTGGACATTTCTCAAGCCTACTACAGAAGCCGTTTTGGCTGATATGAGTGTTAAAGGGTCAACCATTTAACACCCATATCGGCCAAAAACGGGTTTTACAGCAGTCTTGAGAAATGTCAATTTGCAGACCATGGGAAGACTATTTTTGAATAAAATAAATTTCGATAATCGAGCCAGTCATTACAGTGATAAATTTTTTAATAGTCTTCTCTTTGTCTGCAAATTGGCATTTTCTTTGAGAAAATTGAAATCTTCATGAACAAAGTTAAGGCTTGAAAGTTAATATCACTAAATATGCCTATTAGTAATGAAGCGTCCTCCGAGCTATCTTCTGAGTGGTCCAATGTCGATATTCGACAATGGCTTCATCTGAAATTATTATGTTATCGATCATGACATTACAGGACGGAGCTTAAACAGAGATAAAACTATGCACAGTTCCCAGTCATAATAGTTTTAAAACATTCAACCTAATGTTTATTACATTGCAAATTCACCATAAACATGCCATTCAATTTCAATTTCAATTTATTTATAAACCAAGGTCACATTGTGACAGATGGGAAACAGAAATGTACAATATTTACAAAGAACTATATACATATTATTACTACAAATATTATCGTCATCGTTATTATCATTGTCATTATCACTAACACGTGTACCTTCATCATCACTATCACCAGCATCCACCGGCTAATTTAAAAACTTTTGTTTTGGTAGAACCATGGCAACAGAGCTTAAATCTATCTAATAACATCCCTAATAAGGAAAATACGGTTGCCACTTTTTTACGATCTTTTACGGCGTTAATTAACTTTTCATAATAGCGATCATTAATTATCTCTTTTTATCGATATTTCTAAAGGTAGACATGGTATACACATGATTCCATACAAATTAGAGCATTTTCAGTCTCCAAAATCATATGTCAGTTATAAACAGGTTTGTATGGGGAATAAGAACAAACATGTTAATTGAATCACATCGTTAAGTATGAAAATAGCAGGCACTAAAGCAAGATCACTAATTGAAATCGCCATCAACGTCATCATCAATTCACATATCCAGAGTATCCATATATCATCTAACGTCATATGACGTCATACGCAGCTAAGTGACCTGTAGAATGACGTCATAATCATTATGTCATAAATGATTATTTGGCCCGTCTTTAACTCTTAATAATCAGACACGTTGTACGAATTGTATGTCTCTACTATTCAATAAACATGCTGTTGAATATTTTGAAACTAATTTGACTGGACGCTGTTACTGACATAGGCAGCAACATCGCCCAGTCAAATTGGTTCCAAAATATTCAATAGCTTACCTGGATAGCTTTCTGGAAATTGATAGCCAGGGAGTTCAGAGATCGATCAGTCCCAACACGAGCGAGGTGTGGGTGGATCTTAGCTAGGGATGGGCGGGGCATAGCTAAAATAGAAAATGTATATGTTATGATCTAGTACCTGGGGTAAGTGGCAGTTCATTTACACCTGGATCGACCTTTGACATTTTAAAGAGAAACCATCTACGATCATTTGCATGTGTAATACGGACACACTTGGGATAGAAAATCGAACACAAAATTTTTTGCCATCCCTTACCAACGATTGTAAATGGTTCATCACATTGACTAAGCGCTGCTATCGCAATAACTACAGCAGAACTTGATTGATTATTGTAAAGAAGCCCTTTCACTTTTCCTTGAATATAACTAGCAGTATCGCATCCAGCCATTGCATGGCAATTTATCAGTGCTGTTGCCATCGATTGAGCAGGTTTATCATACACATGATTAAGCGTAATGGACCTTCTAACTTTATCCATCCACCATATGGCGTCATATTCATCTACGTGACGTGTAGAATGACATAATAATCAATGACGTTATTCTGATGTCATGAATGACATATATAAGTACGCCACGAACGCATAATTGAAGACGGACTATGCGTTGATGTACGAATTGTATGGCTTTACTATTTAATAAATATTCTGTTGGATGTTTTGAAAGTAATTTGACTGGGCGCTGTTGCTGCCATAGGCAGCAACAGCTCCCAGTCAAATTAGTTTCAAAATATTTAACAGCTTATCTGTATAGTTTTCTGGAAATTGATAGTCATAGAGTTCAGAGATCTCAGAATCTGTATAGTTTTCTGGAAATTGATAGTCAGGGTGTTCAGAGATCGATCGTCCCAACACAAGCGATGTATGGGTGGAGCTTAGCTAGATGTGGGCGGGGCTTAGCGAAAACTGGAATGGCCCACTCTTTCCCGACGTTCACTATGTCAATAATCTTTGTTGTATCACTGCCAAATTGAGGTACACTACGAATGGCTAGAAGGAGTACACCCGTGTTTTGAGAATATACAGTGTATATATGGACTCTAAATCCGGTGTGCGCCGCTTCTACAGCATGCAGACTCATAACGGTGTCTGCGTCCTCTTGTGTGTTGGCAGCTATACTGTTTTGGCAGTTATAGGTTCTCGTTACCCTCTTATGCGTTGCAGTCAACATATTCATGATATTAGTGATGTTTACGAGCTTTTGAGCTAGGCATAATGTCAGGAAGTACTTAGCATGGTTCGCGAGGAATAAGTTTTTGCCCTTGATGCTAGTTGAATCTTCAACGAAATAGGACTTGATTCATTTTTTGTTTTTCTTCCTCTGTGCTGGCGTCAACACGTCTAACATAAGCTGCACTAAGGTAGATCTACACAATCCTTAAGGTCCATTGACAGCCATCAACGCTTACAATACATTCATTCCATTTACAACAAGACAGTTGAGGTGGGGTTGGGGGTGATGAGGCTTTCATGATCACCACGGTTAATAGATGCCAATACAGTGTGGTTAACAGTTTGAACAAGATCTTTCAGTTGATTATTGCCTTGATTTTGTCATTTGTAGGATGAACGTGTCCATCTGGTTCCATTAACATTCGATTGATGTATGCAAACCCGTGCATTCCAAGTACACCTTCGAATTCAACATAGACGTAATGGTGGAACGAAAAACAGTGAAGTGGTAGCCATCACTATCACAACTTCAGATCCAACTTTAGTTTAACGTCTTTTACAGTTGCATTCTATGACTAAAGTTCGACGTTTGTCATCCAATCCCACAAATTAGATTTTCCGACAAGACGCTCTTCCATAAATGTTCTATAAGCTCTCATTCCCACCTCTTCTGTTAACTGAATATTATCTTGACACTGCACAAACTACAGAGCTGAAGTCGAAGCACTGGTTCATGCAGCTAATACCATCAGCAGAACAGCAGACCCTATTGCACAGATTGTCTTTTTATCTGATGCCCGCTCCGTCCTTGAGGCTATCACCAAAGGTAAGCTGCCACAACTTGAAGAAGCACTACAAACCATCAAATGCTTTCGGGTAGCACTGCAGTGGATCCCCTCACACTGTGGAGTCCAAGGAAATGAGGAAGCAGACAAGATGGCAAAGGTGGGTGCAGAAGAGAATCAGACAGAAAACATGGTTACCCATACAGAGATGAAGACTATCATCAAGTCACTCTATAGAACACCTCAATCAGAAGATGCCTACCATCATCTCTCGAGGCCAGAGCAAGTGACCATTTTTCGTCTCAGAACTGGACACAACAGACTAAATCAACACATGTACAGGCGGTTCCACCTTACGACATCGCCCGTTTGTCCTTGTGGAGAAGCAGAACAGATCACAGAGCACATACTTCAATGTTGCAGTACGTGTCAGCTACTGAGAGAAGAGAGCTGGCCTTTGTCAACCTCTTTTCATGAAGAGCTGTATGGGCCTGTGGAAGAACTGCAGAAAACCACAGATTTCATCGTGGGAACGACTCTCCAAGTGTGATACCAGCGATCGAAAAGAAGATCTTGACCGTGTTGTGCAATAATCTCGTTTCATCCCAGTTTGTACATGTGACTTGTGGTTCCAACTACATCAATTTCTGTATGCGAACATTTGAAGAGGTTAAATGATGTTAATACGATCTTTAGGTGCACTTTAGCCCATTCCTGGTGAGCAACATAGTACCTGCAAGACAACGATTCTATGTTACTGATGTAGTGATATCTAAAACTGCTATAATATGTTCGGTCTCTACTGTGAGGTATGTCAGTTCAGGAGCAGGAAAATAGAACATCAATACAGTTGTTGGATTTGGGGTAATGCCAGAGATGGTTCATTGGCCTTGTGTAGACTTGTCAAGACGCTCCATCGCCTGGCCTATGTCAATATGAGTAAATGGAATATGTTACTTGCGTTCACAGTGAAGTTTCAATTATTAAACCTCTGCCAAACTTCAGGATTACAGTTTCCATTTCTTGCATACCAACAATAAATTCCAGGATGTTTGAGCATTATTTAATCTGTCATAGGCAAAAATGTAAACACACAGTTTCTCAGGTGTTCACAGGAAGAGCAGCCAGTTACATTCGCGCGCAGCACGCTGCAACTGCAGCATGGCCAGAACTTCACTCACGCACATGCGTATTAACCTGTACATTGGGTCCTTGTCATGAGTTGCATCATATTTTGTGAATAGATGTTCCAAATTCAATAACTGTATTTTTTAGTCAGAATAATTGGTATGCTTTTTGAACATCTTGATTAGTCATGCACGCGTCATAAAGCACTTCTGACCTTGCCCTGAGGGGATCGTTTATTCCAGGATGATCATGTAGAAATGCTACTCACCAGAGATTAGACAGTACTTGAAGTGTTATTATGTGAACACCAACAGCACTGTTGTCATGGCTGCCATTAATAACGTGAGTTACTGAAATACTGGTGAGATCTGGCCCCTTCCACGCTTTGCCAAGCTTACTACCTTCAAGGGATGAAGCCAATTATAGCTAACCTCCGCCCATGCTTTTCCCGCGTTGGGATCGATCAAACCCGTAACTCTTTGAATCTCAATTTCGGATCCTAAAAGCAAGGTGCGGCTTTCCTTTACTTTTAAATCATTTAGACATTATTTTTTAATTTGATTGGTGGCTAATGTGCATGTGTATTTCCGTGGCATCCAGAATCTGTCTTGTTTGTGTACTGAAATATTTGGTGAATCTGGTGATCAATAGTGGCCATTTAAAAAAATTAAAACAAAGGTTTAGAGAAAAATTGGCAACATTGTTTTTTCAGCAGGGATGAAGTTTTGAAGAATAAGATCACTTGCTAAGAATCAAACCAAAATATTTATACCCTGAACATTTTGTACATTAGCCTGTAGACCGCCGCCGCCGCCACCGCCGCCACTACCAGCAGCAGTAGCAGCAGCAGCAGCAGCAGCAGCAGCAGCAGCAGCAGCAACAACAACAGCAGCAGCAGCAGCAACAGCAGCAACAACAACAGCAGCAGCAGCAGCAACAGCAGCAGCAGCAGCGGCAACAGCAGCGGCAGCAACTACAACAACAGCAACAGCAGCAGCATCAGCAGCGGCAGCAACTACAATAACAGCAGCAGCAGCAGCAGCAGCAGCAGCAGCAGCAGCAGCAGCAGAATCATTATTAACACTATCATCATCATCATCATCCTCATCATCATCCTCCTCCTCCTCCTCCTCCTCCGCCTCCTCCTCCTCCTCCTCCTCCTCCTCCTCATCATCATCATCATCATCATCATTAGCATCAACATCACGGGCGCCGGTATGTTTAGTACCACTCCATCTCATCACCCACATCTGAAATGAAGTAGTACAATGACGGTAACAATGATGTCAACAATAACGATGAAGATCATTCAGAATATTCAATATTATAATTCTTCAGGAAAATAGGGGCTGCTTTTTTATTTTTCTGTGTATTTCGTGGTTTAAAAACCCACGAAGATAAGCCCACAGTGTTAGATGCGCAATAGCTAGAGTCCATGACAGCAATGTAGTGAATGTACACAACATATCACATATTACAAGTTGATATGGTTTGCTAGGATAAAGAGTTACACGCGTTATTATATATCGAATAACAACAATTCAGATACTTTGTGGGCAATTATACAGAGATATAGACATAAAATAATAAGAGAAATATTTACACACTGAATTTTACGTTGCAATTTAAATCACAGATAACTATATACATATTTAGACTTGAGAATTATACCAGGACGGGCTGCATCAATTATGATTAATGTACATGAATTACAATAACAATGTGCAAAACCATTACGACATGTTACATAATGCATACACTTTCGTGACCGACTTTTCGACATTCGTGACGGAGCTATACGATTTTGATTGCGACGTCAACTAATAAGTGACGTATTTGCGTATGACGCCAGATACCTGAGTAGCAGATCGGATCAGGCCGGTGAGAGTAACTAATAGAGGAATCCAGTCTATCAGCCAATTATACGACGCCATAATAGATTACGTCATAGGTAGGCCGACGCCACAATCTAAATATAATAAATGACATATCTAAGTCCGTCATGAACTCTTAATAGTCCGTCAAGTTGTCCGAATTGTATGCCCTTGCCTTAATAACCATTCTGTTGAATGCCATAGGTAAATTAGTTTCAAAATATTCAACATCTTACTTGTATAGTTTTATGGAAATTGAGATTCATGGAGGTCAGGGTTCGATCGATCCCAACACTAACGAAGCGTCGGTGGAGCTTAATTAGAGATGGGCGGGGCATAGCCAAAACTGGATTCATCCATTTCCTAGCTCAAACTACACTACCTTTTGCATTACGACCATAATTTATTGCCAGCATTGCCACACTGACTAAATTATCCTACACTGTTTCACCTAGTGCGCACCTTGTACGTACACAAGTCTACATACGATCAATTTCACGAAATATTAGGAATGACAATTCCCAGCAACAGAGGACATGGGTTGCCATGCAAAAGAGCTTGCCCTGTCTGGTATTCAGTCCAACCTGTTTGAAATGACCAGGAGGTAACTGATTATGTTTTAATCAGCAAGAATAGAGTGCAGTGATACATGTCAATGTCATAGAGGGTCAAATCTATGTGCGCGTGGTGAGTGCGTGCGTATGCGTGTGCGTACACGCGTGTGTAGGCCTATATGAAGATTCCTATTATATATTAACTTTAGTACTAGACACAATAGTATGGTTTATCAAGTTTGATTAACTGTAATACCATAGCCATACTCACTTGACATATAGGGCTAGATAAAGATCTCACTAGAACGATGAACTGCCGCGTCCTAAGATCAAGAGCACTACAGGTCAATAAACATCACCCATGGACATAGAATATGACATTTTATACACGCTGTGATTAAGCGGTGCTGTAATGATGCACGCTAATATCACCATCGACCAGATACCGGCATAAGAGTGCACTGTGGCCATCATTTAAGGTCATCTCAGCGTGGTGGCTGAGTGGTTAGGAACTTGAGCTTGTAACTCCAGGTTCGCAAGTTCGCTTCCTGGCCGGTCTGCTACGTTGTGTCCTTGAGCAAGTCACTTAACTCTGCGTTGCTCCAGTCAACCTAGCTGTAAATAGGTACCTGTGATGGCATAGCTCTCTGTGCGCCGTATGTGGCTGCCGGGGCACTGTCAAATGAACAGGGGATGAGATATACAGCGCTTAGAGCATGCAATCGCATGGAGTTCAGCGCAATATAAATGCACTATCATTCATTCAAATGCACTATCATTCATCTATATGTAGGAAGCTCATTGAAGAAATGGTGATCCTCTATTCCAAGCACTCTGCTAAGTAGTACATATACTTCTTACACTTTATAGATACGTGATCCATACGAAACCAGCCAGATTCCACGATTCCGCTTTAAAAACAGCACTATTATTCATACCACATCGCTTTGGGGTGATTCAAATAGACGAATCCACCTTTAGCTAGGCCAGACCATCTCTAACGAAATTCTTCCCATGCGTTGCGCGTGTTGTGATCGATTTATATACTTTGAATTCTGAATTCACAGAATCCTACTTTCAAGGTAATTATACAGGCAAGCTGTGGACCATTTTGAAACTAATTTGACTGTTTATTAAATAGCAAAGACATACGAGCACTTCTCGTGAAAGTGGATCAAATAGCATGTGTACCATTCTTTTGTCCAGCATTCACATTATGTAGATTGTTGCTTTATGAAACACGCCGATGCTGCTAGACGACTTCGAGATCGACCAGGACATATACACTTTCCCATGCTTTATTCATGACATCTTCTAATAGAAATTCCTCTTCACACGCGCCAAAATTCCAAAAGGCGCCTTCCAAAGTTCAAGGCTTGGATTCATGATTAATAAGTTAGGTTCAAGTTATTGGAAATTCAGAGAAAAACTGATGCTAGGATATATCGAACATGTTTCAAAATTAAATACTAACTTTATTATTATAAAGTGCCATCTATCAATATTGAATTCTGTATGCACACATTCAACGGAAATGAGGGTTTTTACGTTATTTGCACCACATATGAAACAAAATATCCAGAAATTCATGGAATATGTGTATTCTGAAGGGACATACACAGGCATAACCAGAAACAAGTGTTGCTACAATCTCAGATCATTCCTGTGCAGTTGATGGAATGTCAGTGTTCAGGAACAGAAGATACCTCGGGGCCGAACTTAAGGCAGTGCAACAAATGTATTTGGACTGGACCCCCAAATCTCCAGGGCCCAAAAATTGACACCAAAAGACTTTTGTCTTAGTTTTGGGGCCCCTGTGTGGCTTCAAATTACACGCAGACAAATAAGAGTTACGTGGCCAAATCAAATGTCGTAGCAATTCTAACAATAGGCCCCCACCCCACTCCCACCCCACACACAATGGCGGAGAGACCCAGCCATTCAAATGGCCCTGTGTTTCTGTGAAATTCTGTAAATATTGCACAGTTATGTTGCCCATATGTCACAATGTGACCAGTGTCTATAACTAAATAAAATTGAAATTAAGGTCAAAATTAAAATTGAACAAAAGATTTTCATTTAGAGAGAGCGGGTCTGAGATCGACTTATTCGTTATTCCTCACCGCAGTCCGTGTCTTGCTACATCTTTAATAGGCCTGTCTGTGTAAGATGACGCAATGACCATTGCTACCTGGAATTGATTAGAATAGTAGCTATGTTTCCCTTAGGTATTGATGTCACGTCATATCTATTATGAGAAATGCTCCCGTTTTCATACAGGTACGAGTGTAATTCATGTAGTGTAAATATTGCCCTTTACGGACCGCCAAAAATGCATAAAAATCGTCAAACCTGATTTATGTGGCCGTGTGCGACCGACAGGCCAGTTATGTTTAGCAAATTAGGAATATTAATTCTAAGAAGTTTAATAAGCATACCAGTTGAATATCTGGTTACTAGCTTCACTGCCTCCAGCAACAGCTTCCAGTTCAATTGGTTACAACAAATTGTACAGCTTACTTTTACAATTCATCCTAAGTATTCGTATTTCGGTTCTGTATGGTATTGCATTGGGTCACTGGGCATCGGTTTTATAGATCATAGAAAGAAAGATCATTACGTAAACTAGATAAATCTTCCACCGTACCAAAGATTAATATTTGCCTCCAGAAATGTAAGAGATGCCCTCTGAGAGCATCTGGAGTTCAAACTCTTCTCGTGCCGCTTGCCATTCCCCTGGCCAAATCTCACAGTCCTCTGACCTCAGGGTCCCCTGTGGCATTATGATTGGAACAGGACTAACTTTCTCGCAATCCGAACCCCAGTTCCAAGGGTCCGGGTAAGAACTTTGCACAGGGTCACCAGATTTCTAAGTTCTGCCCTGAGAGACCTAGTTCATAATGTTTCTTACGTTATCGGCATTCCTCAAATAAATACATGCTACACATGCTATTTAACTTATGGGATACTAGATGCATGTCTTCTGATCTTCGGGACATAAAAATATAGTCCAAGTTCTTTGACACGAAAAAACGTTTTATTACGTTATGTAAATTATGCTATCAGGCTTAGTGCTGCAACTTCTAGTGACCTATTTTTATTGTGCCCCTAACGTACGTGCAATTCAGAATCAGGCAGTGGACATGGATCTCTGCGAAACATGGCTAATTCATATTTATAACAATGTATTTTCCTAAAAATATGTATATGGTTAGTGTAAGAGATACATTAGTATACAGTATTGTACTGAAATATATCAGTCATTTGTACAACTAATTGTGGCATAACTATTAAATATTTATGGCTGACAACCACATTAAGCTAATACTACATAGATTTGATACCTCCATAGATGATAAAAGCAACAGCTTATGCTGAAATGTCAGGGGTAACGTAATCAACATGGATAACGTAATCAACATTGTCTGACTATCTTCTAGTGAATGGTTATTTATTTGCACGTGTTACCTATTATATAAAGCTATCCTTGTTCAACACATCTAAGAATATTCATGTACAGATTTAACATTAACTTTGCACATTATAAATGTTTGTAAATGTGCTACATTTATTTTTATGTTTTATCCCAGTTATCCAGTACACATGTACATTACATGACACAGGATGCCCACCCACCCCACCCACCCCACCCCATCCACCCAGGAGATGAACTTGTATGCAATTCGTTATGCATATGGAGTAAGTTATCAGATATATGAAGAAACGATAACATAATAATAGACTAAATAGTCTAATTTACGCAATTGGTTTTAGAAGCTGAGAAATTGTCACTATTTATGCGTAATCAACATATTATTCCATGTAGGCATACACACAGTGCGTCTGTTTTTGTCTGTGTATGTGTGTGTGTTGGCCCGTGTATGATGTGGATGCACATGATATGCACATGAAATGGTGGGATGGACACACGTGATAAGAATGTAGAATAGATGGGAATGGTAAACCGGCACGCACATGCAATTGTATCTTATGCCACGCCATAAAATCATAGAAATTGTAATAATAATTGTAATGTAAGACATCATCAAACTTTCCAACTAGCTTATGACTGGTTACGACTGATGATGGACCCACGTAATATACACAGATGGCCCTGCAACATCTTGTAGATATGGGATTGTCTTGTGAGAAGTCATGACCCCGCTGGATGTCTTATATTTACGAGTAAGTCCTAAGTGAAATTCATATTTGAAAATACCAGGTGAGCTAATGGACCGAGTTACTATATGCATTATTATTTAGTTAAGTATTATAAGCACTGGTTGACATCAGCTCATGATGCACAGTTTCAGTTTCGGGGAAACTGATAAGGATTGTTGGATGAATATTTAGCATCAAAATTTAAAGAATCGAATTGAATAGAATAGGACCTCCGGTTCTGAGTTGATGTGTATCTGGAAATAGTTGAGATAAAAGTTGTTGCTGCGGAATCAGCACACCCTTTTATAATATTCAGCAGTTGTTTGGATCAGTGGTTTAGGAAATAATCAATGGATAAGAATCGATGGAATCGTACTTGACAAACTGACTGTAGTTGATGACGATAGGCATTCGGATTCTCAAACGAGAATAGAACAACACCAGCTGGCAATGAGATCATACAGCTCATGTGCCTATTAACTCTCGTATCCTACAGGCTTATTCACGATAGGCAATGGACAGGACAGAGACATTATAGCGTCCTGTAGGAATTAATAACACAATCGAAATTTGTATACCAACTATGTGTCAATCATACAATGACATGCTACAACAACACATTCCATAATGTTGTTGTTTAGCTGACAGATCGCATCAAATCCGAACCAGCCAACACCGCTTTGACTATGTGCAGCAGTAGCTCCATAGAAGAGAAGCCCAGAGTTTGATTGGTAAGAATGACGTCATGATCAACGAGCGTCGATCAAACTCTGTGGCAGAGAAGTAGAAAGAACAAGTTTCAAAGTAAGAATCGAAATGTAAGTGATCATGGATTGGTCAGGACGACCAACAGTTAATGGATAGAAGCTTCTAGGAGGGAATAAGCAGACGTTGATTGGCGGACTGATTATCCAGACCAGTCAAGCTGTGCTTATAACCTACCTAGAAGAATCATTAGAACAAAGAATAAATATTACGATATGTATATAACTATATATCGCAATATGTATAGAACTTCAGAGTTGCTGAAGAGAATAAATAAGGCACTTTGCCGTTTGTAGAATGAATCAATCCAACACCAGGGTTCCGTAGACATCGCTGATGCTACGTTAGTTTGGGTACTGTTTCAGTACTAGAAACATTAAATTTAGAATTTATCAAAGTCTTTTATTTCAAAGTTGTACAGTTAGAATAGCTTCATCATTAAAACTATATTCTTGCAAAAGCAAGACAAGAGTTTGGTTTTTGTTCATTAAGTAAGGACTCTAGAGTGGAGAGAAACACTCCACCGAAGCCGGGAATCTTCATCAAGTCAGATAGGCCCGATCGTCACTTATAAATATCGTCGCGGTTCATCCAGTGACGAGGCGAGCCGACGGTCATCCCTCTACTACTTCTTTGGTAAGAGGTTGTCGCAGCAATCTTTCAACATCATAATCTTGCCATCGACGTAGTAGGAATATCATCAGTAAGAAACCACCCGGAGATCCAGAATCTTCAATCTGTCATACACATAGAGGAGAAAGGGTTGTCATCAGACTTAGAAATGGAGAGAAAAAAATGTCTCTATAGCTACGGGGATAAACTCAACAATATCAAGGTAGAAACTGAGATTCTCAAAAACCACAGCTGAAACTGTGATAGATAATCAAGAGCAACCAGCATCACCCATTGTAATCCTTACAAATCCTACCTCAGTTAAACATCCCTCAAATATCAGAGAAATATTAGACCTAAATGATCTATCTAATTCACTTCACAAGCTAGTCACCATAGTCACTAGAGTCGTTATTCAACGAATTCCATCTCTGTGGCAATGAAGTACCCGATAGGTTTGCCCAAGACTGAGGCCGTCTACCTCAAACTGATGCCACTATTACACATGAAGACGCCAATACCATCATTAAGAGCGCGTACAAAGAAAAGTGTACTGCAGCCCACCAATGACATAAAGAAGATGGATAGTATCAGCTAGGCAGAGAAGACCAAGTGAGAATTTTCAGGATACATCCTGGACATAACTGTCTCAAAGATCATATATGTTCAACTTGTTACAAGTCGGTAGGACAGATATGTGCCCATATGATGAAGTACAGATGACAACAACCAATGCCCTATAAGATTGTACCCACTTTGCAGACACTAGAGCAAGGCAAAAGGTCAGTGCCTCCTCTCGTGCCAAAGAAACTCTACAAAGGCCCATATATTCCCAACCCATGTCTTAACTATATTTTCATTTCCTTGTTAAATACGATAGTTCAGTGGTTGAAAATACATTATTCTGTGTATATATTGAAAAGTTTAATACAGGTATACAGAGCCTATGTGTCTGTGCGCTATTTCATGACATGATTTGAGTTAACAATATTCAATATATATCATTTAACTTTATTTGAATTAGTCTTATAACAGCTGGTAGAGATATAAAATACTTATACTGCTTTATTTCGAAAGATATGATTAAAGCTTATAAGACAATGAGCATCTTCATGTGAGTAATTCATAAGGTCATTTTTACTTTGTATTGCGCTACAGCATAACAATTCTGTATACTTATGTGCAAATATTCTGTTTTAAATTGTCTATGAAGTTGACACTCCGATGGGTTTCCTACGTTATCCAAACACAACCATTTAATTTTAGGTTACTGTCCAAGCAGGTATGCTATATACTTGCTATGAATGGCAGTTATGAGAGAGAAGAGTCTTATTTCCCAAACAAACAAAACACTTGAATTACGTCAATATTTTCTTGTTTTCTCCACCAATGACATTTACTTAATGATCATTGTTATTTTCAAAAACGCTGATATTATGTTTAATTAGCGAATTGCATGAACTTGAGGCAAATGCAAGTTGGCAAGGCAAAGGCAAACTTGCAAAGACAAGTTGGTGAATATTTTGAAACTAGTTTGACTGGGTGCTGTAGGCAGTAACAGCGCCCAGTCAAATTTGTTTCAAAATATGCAAAATAATGTTTATTAAATAGTAAAGACATACACTTCGTACAACTGACGGAATATTAAGCTTTCATGACGGACTTAGATACGCCATTCATTGCAATTGATTGCCAGTCTACATGTGACGTAATTGATTATAACACCACATATTGAGTGGCAGATTGGATTCATCAATTTGGGAAAATCGTCTTTTAATATCGACAATCGCGCTATGGGTGCCTCCATCTAAGGACCGTAGGAAAAAACAAAGCCGTACAATTCTTTACCAGTTTTGTTTGTTACCTGTGTAACTAGGCATTTGTATTCTAAGTCACTTCGCTAATAATGAGAGAAAACAAATAATTATAAGTCATTAGTTAAATGCCATTGTAAGCTAGATTGAATTTGTTCCTTAGTATGCGTATTAAAGAGAAGATACGCGAATATCCCGAAACAGCTTACAAATGGCAGGCGCAAGATTGCGACCTCCATTTCGTTTTTTGAGAGATAATAACGTCCGTGTAGTTTCCCCAGTATGTGCATTTACTAAGCAGTGTCCGACTAACCCGCTCCACACACCCCTATATATTGTAACAATATGTGATACATAACAACGTTAGCTCATTGAAAACAGCATTAAATCTCAATATAAATAAGGATCACACACATTGATATAATTTTACAAAAAACAAGAATTCTATTTGATGTGTGTTTTGTTAAACAGCCATTGAAGGACACAGTTCTAGCTATACCACGACCATCTAGCTAAGTTTCTCCCACAGGCTGCCTGTGTTAGGATCGAGGTATAGAGTTTGGTCCCTGAATTATCGGAATACCATTTTCAAGTACCCATACACGTAAGCTGTTCAATATTTTGAAACTAATTTGAATGGGTGTTGTTGCTGCCTATGGCGCAGCAACAGCGTCCAGTCAAGTTAGTTTCAAAATATGCAATATAATGTTGATTAAATAGTAAATCCATCAAAGACATACAATTCATATACTTGACGGACTTAAAAGATAGCTACGCCATTAATTACACATTTTGATTACGACATCGCATACACGTGACGTAATTGATTATGACGTCATATACTTCAGTGACAGGTTGGATCCATCTACTGTTTAAAAAACTATATAGACGAACGATGACAACGTGCCATTGCACAGGTACCACGTGTGGTACCTAGTACCAAGCCCGTAATGTGTGAAGTGATAGAAACCAGAACAGTATACAACTTAGATATCTACCCCTGCCTAGCGACAACTACATCTCAGAATAAGTTCACGATAACTCAGATCTATATATAGTTATATAGATAAGTCTGTTGCATATCACGGTCAAGATTATACTGACCGTGTCATCAATTCTTGTTCTGGCACATTTACTAATTCCTGTTAAAGATCTGTTAACAATAATCGCAAGGAAAGAAATAAAATATACTCAGGCATACTGTTGAACAAACTTGGTTAACTATATCTAAATAAAACTTTCAGCCAATCTGTTAAAGAAACATTCCGCGTGTTATTACCTGCGCAACATGAGTTGAATAACAGAATCATTAACGTTTCCGGTATGAAATCCGTTAAGACTCAAACAATGACAAGACGAAGTAATATGTAACTATCCTCCAAATCATACGTCTAAGAATGGAACTTTCCAGTTTATCCTTCAATCAAATAGATAGGTTCGTCACGAACGCTTAATCGATGGCGGACTAAGGGATGCTGTAAGAATTATGTTTTTACTATTTAATAAACACGCTCTTGAATATTTTGAAATTAATTTGGCTGGACGCTGTTGCAGCAACACCAACCAGTCAAATTTGTGTCAAAATATTCAACAGCTTACGTGTATAATTTTCTGGAAATTGATAGTCATGGAGTTCATGGATCGATCGATCCCAGCACGGGAACAGCGTGGGTGGAGCTTAGCTAGAGATGGGAGGGGCATAGCTAAAGCTGGATTCCTCCATTCAGTGCACCATTTTACTTCTCCAAATACTTCCAATATTGGTATCAGTTAGCTTCGCGTTTGCTTGAAATCCACCAGCCGGCGTTAAATGTGAAAATTGATACGAAAACGCTTTCTTCAAATCACTTCATTACTTATCGACTTGAATCGTTACAATTACGCTCGCTTCAAATCGCATTATGATTGATCGAAGATTTTTGTGGTGGCATGCATCAAGTTTGTGTTCAATAGGGCTTTTGGAGCTGGCCAGATGTTGCAATTTTACAGCATTATGGAAACACACGTAGCATCATAGAGTTCCATCTTGACTTTCATGGGGCCTTAGAGCCACGAATCCACAACTTTCAGAAGGACTGGAAGGCGATATTTCATGTTACCCTACGAGTTCCAATGCCCGTAGAGCTGCAGAGGAGGGAATCCCAGATTTTGCCCTTCCTCCACTGTTTAGTGTCTCGATGTGGAAACCGTCGAATGGGTATATATGAGTGACTGTTTTGGCTTCATTCACGAATAGGTTTGAAGCAGTGTGCTGTTCTCTAGCTATAGCTTGGGAGTAGTACATCAAGAGGACCGTTTCCCCGTCGATAACGTCAACATCATGTACATACTCCATCCCTAGTCACATACTTATCAATGACATTGGAGGCTTTGGTCTTGTAGAGTGTTTTGAACAGATAATAGACCTTTCCGGTTTTAGCTATGCCCCACCCATCTCTAGCTAAGCTCCACCAACAGCTAGCTCGTGTTGGGATCGATCGATCTCTGAATACCATGACTATCACTCTCCAAAACACTACACAGGTAAGCTGTTGAATATTTTGAAACTAATTTAACTGAGTGGTGTTGCTGGATAAGGTAGCAACAGAGCCCAGTCAAATTAGTTTCAAAATATTCAACAGCATGTTTATTAAATAGCAAAGAATTACAAAGACATACAATTCATACAACGTGTCGGACTATTTGGGATTTGATGACGGTCTATATGGAACCCTTTGTGACGTGATGATTGTGACGTCATCATACACGCGCTGAGTTTATTATGATGCCATACGAGGTCAGATAATGGATGGATACTCTGGAAAGGTGAACTGTGCTGCGGCGATGTAGCAAGTGAAAAGCACTAGTGATAAACCATCACCTTGCCGAAATCTTATTGACGCTTCAAACTGTGCAGAAGGAGTTGATTTGACGCGAACATTTAGTTTTGGGGTTCTCAATAAGAGTGACATGAGACATAGTTCGTCATCGTCGAAACCAACTTGATGGGGGAAATTGAAGGATCGATCGTCTCTTGATTATATCAAAATGCACGTGACATATCGATTTCCATCTTGTAGAAGTGCCAATGTTTTGATCGTACTCGTGATGCCAACATTTGTTGTGCCCAGACTATGAGAGCGTAGCTACGTCCTCTCTTAAAACAACTCTATCAGTTTCCAGTAAATTTGTCATCTTATCTCTGGTACGAGATAATGTCACATTTGATAGCATTTTTCGAATGCTGTTCAAATGTACCATTGATCTCAGGTTGGAAAGAGGTCTTTGTGGTTTCTTAGGCTTTGGGAGTGTGATGAGTGACAAACGCATACAGACAAAAGCCTGACAATGTCTACAACTGCTCTAGAGAACCTCGATCACTGCCATCCCCATTTGAGCTTGTTATCGCAACGTGAAACATTCACGGTCTAGCCAGTTGGTCGAAAAGAGAAATTTACGGAGGAGACTGCGATCACTACAACATTGATATCGACTCCATCCAAGAAACAAAGCATCCACTCACTCAGAGCACCTTTTGCATCCAGGCCATAAACTAACTTTACTCGAACAGAAACAAACCAATCACCGAGGCTTAGGTTTTGTAATTGGATCAAGACTGTCGGACCAGGACATGCCCCCCAGGTTTGCATACATCATTAAACGCATTGCAATTATTGAGCTGGCCATACCAATGAAAAACGGCACTACCACTAAATGTCGCATTGTGAATGCAAATAGGCCAACTGCTGAGAAATCACATCTCGATCATTCAATGCTTGATTACTTCTATGATAAATTGCGCACAAGTATCAACATCCCACTTTCTGTGACAACTATTCCTATGTGGTGATTTCAAATCCAAACCCGGAAAACTAAGCAAAACAGACAAACAAACAGGGTTTGATACGTGTATTGGTTTCCTATGAAATGGGAAAACTCAACAGTAATGAATATGCATTAGCTGCCTTCATCCGTACCTTTGGCTTATATGTAACAAATATTTGAGCACCCGTGCAGTCATCGAACATTGCGGACAAGATACATAGCGGGCAAGAAAACTACAACAACAAAAGCAATCTTTAATCATATTGACTGCATATTGTGCAAGGTGAATGTAAAGTCCGTACTACTCACGATCATACGCTGCTACCGGCCTTAATTTAGACCACAAACCAGTTACTCCTGGATTACGGATTGATCAATATGCCTCATCTACAAGGGCCCCTCAAAACAAACATCAAAGGTAAACCATGATCTGACAAAACTAACTAATGACAAGGCCATCCAGGCATCATCTAGGAAAACAATAATTGAGCAGATGGTCATGGTTGACCTCAACTGTAAACCAACAAACGAAATAAATAAAGTGATAAAAAGTATTATTATTATTATTATTATTATTATTATTATTATTATTATTATTATTATTATTATTATTATTATTATTAGTATGCATAGGCTGTTTACAGGTATAGTCCCATTAAGATGAAACAGTCACGAGATTTAAACTAAAAACTTATCCTGTCAGTGCAAAATTCTAGTACGGTCACAATAGCCGTAACCCAGTGACACGAATTTCTTCTGCTGGATATAGGGGTGTGGGGGGGGGGGGTGCGTGCGTGCGTGCATGCGTGCGTGCGTGCGTGCGTGCGTGCGTGCGTGCGTGCGTGCGTGCGTGCGTGTCTAAATGTAGTCGCAGTAGTTTGAATCAATCCCGAGATATAGGCCAATATGTAGAGTAAACTAAACAGAGACAACCCGTCAAATAGTCAGCTTGAAGATTTTATGTCTTCGGGTCTGCTCGAATACCTACTACACCTTCGGAAAGAGTATGATGTTATGGTTGCTGTGACAACCTATCTTACCGAAGATGAAGCACTGCGATTACCAGCTCGCCTGGTCGAAGATTATTATGACGATATTTATATTCGGTAATCTGGGCCTAATCTAACTCTATCAAAAGATTCTTGGCTTCGGTACAGTGTTTCTCTGTACGCCGGAGTTACGGAATACACAACCAAACTCTTGCCTAGTATGTACAAGGTGATGCTTTTATTAATAACTTAACTTTACATTAACTACTAAATATAACAATGGTGAATTATACTTTCACGATTATAACAAATACTTTGACTTAATAAACGATTTACTGCTAGTATCTAATTCTACTCTTAATTTGAATTCTCTTAACGTAGCTTTACTTGTAACGGATTACTCCCAGAAAACTTCTGGTCTGATTTATCACGCTTACGACTGTCGTAGCAACGATCTGCTACGGAATCACAGATGGTGAAGATTACAAGATTTAAGAGACAAAGTGCCTCTTATATACAGTTTACAGTTTCCTATGTTGTATACATATTACGATATATAGATCTATATATATCGTAATACATAGTTTCTGTTCCCTTCATCCTTCTAGGTAGATATAATCACAGTTTGATTGGTCTACATATCATTGCCTCCAATCAACATCTGCTTATTTCTTCCTAGAAGTTCATACCTATTCCTGTTGGTCGTTCTGACCAATCCCTGTTCGCCTATCCCTCTATTTCACTTTGGAACTCTATTCCTTTTGTTTCTCTGCCCCAGAGTTTGATTCGATGCTCATTGATTATGACGTCATCTTGACTAATCAAACTCTGGGCTTCTCTTCTACGGAGATAATGTAAAACAGGGTCAAAGCGGTGTTGGCTGGTTCTGATTTGATGCGATCTGTCAGCTAACTAACAACATTGGGGTATGTGTTGTTGTAGCATGCCTTTCTTTGATTGGCATATAGTTGATATATAAATTTCGATTGTGTTATGAATTCCTACAGGACGCTACCATGCCTCTGTCCCGTCTCTTGCCTATCCTGGATAAGCCTGTAGGAAACGAACGTTAATAAGCACATGAGCTCTATGATCTCATTGCCCTCTGGTGTTGTTGTACTTGCTTAAGGGAGTCAGAATGCCGACCGTCAACAACTAATGTTAGTCTGTCACCTATAACTCCTATCGATTCCTATCGATTCTTTTCACTCGAATATTTACTAAACTACTGGCCGAAACGACTGCTGAACATTATAAAAGTGTGTGCTGATCCCACAGCAACAACTTTCATCTTCAACTATTGACAGATTGACAGATTCCACCAACCCAGAACCGTCGGTCTCTACCTCAATTTATTTCATTCCTAACTTACTAGATAATTATTCTAGCTACAGTTTCGCATCAGTTTCGATACTGCTTTTCTCTGAAACTGTGTATCAGCAGCACTGGTCAATGTCAACCAGTGCAGCGTCATAACACGTACATACATGCTAACCACAATGCTACTCAGTTCATTAGCTCACCCAGTATTTTCAAAGATGAATTTCACTGAGGTCTTACTCATAAATATAAGACATTTTGCGGGGTCATGACTTCCCACAAGACAATCTGATATCTACACATGCCCCTCAACCAAAGTTAATTAACCATCTCTTAAGGCCTTAAGGGAGTGATAATTAACTCATTGTACAACATCAACAACAAAACTCACTATACCAGGGCTATCTGGAACTGACACGATACGACGAACGAACAATCAAATATACCTATCCCAATACAGTACGAATATCACACCAAACTTCGAAACATAATAACTACAACAAATCAACATAATAAAACAAACAATACAACCCTAATCCTACAATTGAAACTCATTACACACCATACAATATATCCAGCAATAAAGACACAATACAGCAAACAAATCAATACGTGCACCATAATAAAGTCCGTGCCACATTAATCTCACGATACATCCACGTGCTCCATATCAGTGCTAGGAACGTCGATATAGTAAAATGAAACAATACATGGCACAATAATAAAGTTCGTGCTACAATACCATTATGATAAGTCCTCGTACTGCACACTGACGACAGGACTAGCGTTTATTTCAACGTCTACCCAGTCATCAGCCGTCGGGTCGATCACAGTCCTGGCTACAGCTTTAGGCGACGACCCGGCTGACATCCTCAGCGGCTCTGGTAGGGCTGCAGGTCTCCCCGGCCACTGGGGTTGGGTAATCCGTGGCGCACTACTATGGGCCGCATATGGCTTGCAACGAATCCATATCCACATGCGTGAAATTAATCCACATTTGTATAATACTATAATAATTACGAGCACCACAACGAAGGAGCCCATTGAATACGAGACGAATGAACGTAACCCCATACCGTCGACCATCGCTGGGTCAACCGCAGATAATGGTGCTAGCGGCACGTACTTAGATTTATGCAACTGGTCCCATTTTTGCACCTTCAAATGACTCACAATCATGGTTTGGTTGGGAACGCCGGTCACATCCAAATTGGGCATATCAATGGCTAGACTAATCCGAGTGTATGTCCGACTATAAGACAACACCGGCTCGAATTGCCAACCTTTACCACTGTATCCACACTCACCGGACATCAACGCATACACACCACTGTTTACCACACATCAGTCGGTCAGCCGTCCATCACAGTGTATTTCCATAGTTTCCCTGAACGTTTGCAACACTACGCCTATTTTCTTATTGGCAAACAGCTTGCTAGAAGTATCATTGGATTCGGAAAGTTGAATATTACAGTTGCTATCCGTGGTATTGGTTAACAGACTCACAATGCATGGCACGTGGGTCTTATCGACCCTAATCTGTCCATGACATACTTAGGCTCCTCACCACGACACTCCGATGGGGCGAAGTACCATCCAGTCTTGGTATCAAGGCCAATACTGGTCCTAGCTATCATTACTTGCATGTAGTATCCCATCGCAACTAACGGTTCAGGCCATGAATGCTACCCATATTCTATGTATTTGCCTCCGTCAATCAAGGTGTAGATATCGGATTGTCTTCTGGGGGGTCATGACCCCGGGGGCCATCTTATATTTGCAGTCTAGGACCTCGGTGAATTACTGTATTTGAATACCATGTGAGCTAAGGAACAGATAACACAATGAGCAGGAAAATAATAGTGCGATCTAGTTTGTGCATCAAGTCGATGCAAAACTGACACGAAAATGTAGCTGAAACAATAAGTGAAATTGGAATAGAATAGACTAAGACTTAGAGCAGTAAGCTGATGGAGTCTGTCGGTGGTTGAAAGATGAAAGTTGTTGCTGCAGTCGCGGCATAACCTTTTATAGTATTCAGCAGAAGTTACGACCAATAGTTTTCTAAATATTCAAGCGAGAGCGTCGGTAGGGTGCTATGGACAGAGTGTACGTAGCACAGACTGAATGACTCTTAGAATGACGTAGTAACGTGGCGACGACCGACTTACCATAGGACCGTGATAATGTGACCGAGTTTCTATATTTCTATAGAGGCGACCCACGACACCAGATATGGCACCAGATGTTGGTGAATCAGATGGGCCACATGGTCACTACGTCATGGCACCCTTGTAAAATGCAGGCGCAAGCCTAATAAGCAAGGGGCCAGACGAGGACGTAGTAGCGTCTGGCGCCAAGAAGATTAGAAAACCAGACGAAAGTTGACAGAAGACGTCCGTCAGAATAAGATATTGAGAAAAGATTAACAATGATTGTCGAAGCAATATCCATCACTGTCAGTTTATGGGGCGTTATCCGACAGATTCCATGACTCAGGAATCGGCCAAACGGCAGATGCTAGGAAGAAAAGTCGGGGTCGTGATTGGTCGAAATGATGTCATAATCCAATGGGAACCAAGAGCAACCTCCGGCGGTACGAAACCAAGATGGAGGGAGAACACAATAAAAATAGTACATAAGGGGGACTTTAACTTTAATCGGGAGTCCGGTCCGCCTCGTACCTTGTAACAAAGTTCTAGCTGAGTGTATTTTCAGTAGGCAAGAGATAGCTTGGATAGTATAGCAAACCAGAGTAGCTGGGAGTGATACTAGTTCATTAAGAAAGATAGGAAACGTTAGGATAAGTTATCGTATTTGTCGTAAACTGGTAACAGTAAAAGTTATCGTATTTGTCGTAAACCGGTAACAGTAAAAGTTATCGTATTTGTCGTAAACCGGTAACAGTAAAATTCATCGTATTTATCGTAAACTGGTAACAGTAAAAGTTACCCACTGTGTAGATTAATTATAAAGTTAATAAATCTCATCACCTTGTATAATATTCAAGGCAATAGTTTGGTTTATTGTGCTCCTGGTTAGCTCTGAACTGCACGGAGAAACACCATGCCGAATCATCAAATCTTGTTGGTCCAGTCAGATCAGGCCCGGATACGAAAACAAATATCATCTAGTACATCTTTAGACGAGGCGAGCTCGTATCACTCTCTTTCATCCTCGGTAAGACAGGTTGTCGCAGCAACCTCACATACAAGTCTTGCCGAAGCAGGAAGAGAATCAACTTACAAGGACCCGAAGATCAGAAATCTTCATTGGCGAGCCTGCCAGGATTCGGAGTATTCAACCGTGAGTAAATAGTATATGGCCCAACAAGGAACGCCGCTCACTAATTCGGCAAGAGTACTGACCGACGTCGCTGACCGTGTACAAGCGTTCCTAGATGCAGCAAAATTATCAGACAGTACCAAAATCACCCAACATCGTGAGTATCACATGGGGTCGACTGTAGAAGTAACTACCGAGGTAGTTTGCCCGGACCAACCCCGGTTGCAGAGAGTTGTCATCGCGTTACATTACCAGTAACCAAAGAATGGCGACGGGACCCAAGAGAACAGCTGACCCAACTATGCCACCCATAGAAATACCGGTAGCGCACCAACTTCGACCGGAAACCATCGCCGCTATGCATACAATGGGCGTAGCAATGGCGGGGGCCATTATAGAAAGCAGCAACCGTCGGGAAGTCGAGCGGGTGTACCGGAGGGAGATCCAAGACACGATTTACCGCATTCAGCCCTGCGATGGAGTGGTACCAGAAGAAGTACGAACATTCTTAGATGAAACCCGAAGAGCGTGGGTCGCAAACGAGGGGAGACTAGAGGGTATACCAGCCTACGTCATCACCCAAGCGGCACACGGCCAGCTATCAAGAGCCATCGATGGGTTCTTGGTAGGCAAGGTTCGAGAAAACGTCACATTCGACGAATTCTACCAGTACATCACTGTGAACTTTGTATTGGCCAACGAGGGCGAACGCATTAAATACGATCTAGAGGGCATACGACAGCGCAGGGTCGAGACAGTCATAACCTTCAACCAATGATTCCGGGAGATGAGCACACACGCTTACCCAGCTGAGAACGCCGACAACCATCGGACAGTGCTGGCAATATATCTCAAGGGTCTATCTGACCATCGCCTTAGCAAGCGAATCATACGAAAGAAGGCTACCACCTTGGCCCGGGTGATCGAAATGGGTGATCAAACATGTGATGACCTGCTCCGAGCCATGAAAATCGAGGATCGCCAAGAGGAGAGCATGGAAGTAAACATGGTGGGTCCTGAGGAGAAGGAGATCTGGAGCGTGGTTAGCACGTTGAAGAGACAGATTGCTCAACAGAGCAGAATGGTTGAGCAATTGTGTGGGTTGGTAAGCGACCTACAGCTAAGAGAGCAGCAGCCGGCAACTAGGGCTGCCAAGCGCGAGAAGAGAACCCCGCCGCCGGCAAAACCACGTACGCCACCGTCGCCCAGACCAGTCAGGGCAGCGAAAGACTTACAAAACGTTACCTGCTATAACTGTGGCCGGGTAGGCACTACAAAAGCGACTGCCATCAGGCAATGCAGCCGCGAGAGGAAGTCGCCCGGAAGCCTGCCCTGCATCCCAAGCAACCGCGACGACCACCGCCCGTGACATGTTTTAGTTGCGGAAGAGAAGGACACATGGCCCAGAATAGTTTTGGGGCGTACATGAGTCAGCAGACGACTCCTGCCGTAACGATAAAATGTTTCGGGTGTGGCAAAGATGGCCACTACGTGCAGGACTGTCTGTCGGGAGGTCCACTGCAGAATGGTTCCACCTGGGGCCAGCAACAGAGCCCACCCGCACGAAAGGCCATCAAGCGACCACGCGCCGACGACATGGACGTCGGCGTCGTCGACCGACGGCAGCAAGAGAAAAACATAACACCCCGTGACTGCTCGCGAAACCTACGGAAAGACATGAACAATGCTAGACGCGAATATGTCGATCATGACGGATTCATGCTGACCAGTGAAGGGACGGATGAGCATGGCCGTTATTCATATGGTGTCGGACAGGACTCATCCTCCCATCAAGACAGTTACGCGGAGGTTGTTAGTGGACAAAGGAGCCCTTCGCTAAACAAGGACGGAGGAGACTGTTGGTAAGCATACCGACCGAATGGTTTCTAATCCGTCTAAGATTGGATAAAAATGGTCCATCGGATCAGGGTAAGTACCTGCATGCCTTAGTGGATACTGGTGCTAGCACATCCTTGATTCGCAAGGATATATGGCATAGCATGTTGAATGCTAGGCCATTGAAAAGAGCAAGAACGCTCTTAGCTGTAAATGGTTCCCCGATAAAGTTGTTGGGGGAAACACAAGTAAAATTCGAGAACGCCCGACCCATCCCTAGTACGATTGTGGCCAGAATGAGGCATGAATGTTTACTTGAAGCGGATGCTTTGCACCTGGGAAATGCAAAGATTGACTCTCAGGCCAAAATTGTAGTATGGTTTGGCCAGGTATATCCCTTTGAATATCCGCATAGAGAACAGACAAATTATGTCTATGCAAGCTGTAAGGAAACGACCGGATATAAAGATATCGACAAAGTCATGGCGGACTTTGCAGATATTTTTGATACGGCTCGTCCAAACACTTTAGGATTGGTTCCCAATGTCAAGTGCATGGTACCGACAGGGGATACCTATCCTATTAGGCAGAAAGCATACCATCTACCGCTAGCCAAGCAATATATAGTCAAGAATCAAGTGGCTGAAATGCTGATAGCGGGCGTCATAAGATCGTCGTCGTCCCCATTGGCGTCACCCATTACGTTGGTTCCTAAGAAGGATGGGGGGGGGGGGAGCGAGATTTTGTATTGATGATAGGAAATTGAACTCCGTTTGTCGTAAGGATAGCTATCCTTTGCCGAATATATCGGACATTTTTGATTCTATGGGCGGCGCTACGATCTTTTCAACTATGGACTTGAAGTCTGGCTATTGGCAGATACCAATGGACAGCCAAGACATAGCGAAAACAGCGTTCGTTTGCAGTCAAGGTTTGTTTGAATTTGTTCGGATGCCATTCGGTTTTGCGAACTCAGGTGCCGTATTTCAGAGGGCAATGAACGATATTTTCCGAGAATTCGTGGGAAAATGTCTGCATGTTTTTGTCGATGATATAGTCATATATTCAAGAAACCCGGCTGAACATGCACAGCATTTGCGTACAGTTATGCGTAGAATTCAAGAATATAATTTGCAAGTTAAGAAGTCGAAATGCGAGTTTGCCCAACCATCAGTTGATTTGTTAGGATATCGTATTTCAGCACAGGGAGTGGCTCCTCAGGTTCAGAAGGTCAAGGTCATAAGGGAAATGTCACCGCCCCCCCGATGTGGGTGAGGTGAGAAGTTTCCTTGGAGCTACAGGTTATTACCGCTCTTGTGTGCAAGGCTATGCCGAAATTGCTACGCCTTTGATAGAATTGACTAAGAAATATAAACGTTTTGAGTGGGGTCAGAAAGAAAAGCAAGTGTTTAAGAAATTGCAAAACTTGCTGTGTAGTGAGACGGTTCTCGCATATCCGAATTTGAATGCTCCGTATAGATTGTATACTGATGCGTCTAGCTATGCGATAGGTGTGATACTGGTACAGGTAGGTGACAAGGGTATTGAGCGGGTGATTCAGTATGTCAGCTCTACTCTTAAAGACAGTCAGTTGAATTGGCCTGTGATAGAAAAGGAAGCTTATGCGGTAATAAACGCGCTAAAGAAGCTTAGACCTTATCTATTTGGTGCACAGTTTACCATGTATACCGACCACAAACCCCTAAAGAGTTTGTTTGTGGGCGAAGTTAAAAACACGAAGGTGCAGCGCTGGGTGGTACTGATTGCCGAGCACGGATGTAAGATTGAAGACATCCAAGGCTCGAAGAATATTCGAGCGGACATGTTGTCCAGATTACGTCGTCCGGTGGAAGTCGCGACGTTAGACACGGGCGATTTTGTGATACCAGACATCGACGAGGGAGTGTTACCTCACGTCCCTCTGGAAACATTCGACATACCACATGACGAATTGTGTGCCGAGCAGACCAAGGAATACCCAGAGTTGTTCAAAAACACCCCGGAGGAGTATATGGTCAAGAATGGCATTTTGTATTCTTTAGTTACGCCTTCAGCGTTGGACGCTGAGTACCCCAGAATTGTCTTACCTACCCTGTTCCGTGAGAAAGTGCTCCAGATGGCTCATGAACGAGCTGGTCACCAAGGTCTGCAGAAGACCATCGGTATGGTGAGGGATTCTTTTGTATGGACGTCTTTAAGAAAAGACGTAATTCGTATGCTTGAAACATGTACGAAATGCCAGGTCAACCGACCTGTCACTACCCGACCCAGGTATAGTGAAATGCCCATGGCCAATTATCCGAGTCAGATAATTGGAATGGATTTGATTGGTCCATTATTAGAATCGAACAAGTGTAATGTGTATATCATGACTGTGATTGATCACTGTTCTGCATGGGCGGAAGCATACCCAATCACGGCGAAGACATCTCAAAATGTGGAAGAAAAGTTCTTCAACGAGTATGTCGCACGTCATGGCATCCCTGAAATTGTGATAACCGATCAGGGTAAAGAATTTTGTTCTCATTCTCTAGAGGAGCGGTTCAAAGAACACGGTATCGACCATAGGCGGTCTAGCCTGTACCATCCCCAGACCAATGGACATACTGAAAGATTCAACCGCACTCTTAAAGAGTTGATCCAGAAAGGGGTGAATAATGCCTCGAGGGCGTGGGAGGACGAGTTGGGTGTGGCTCTGACAGCGTACCGCAGTACTCGTCATTCAACGACCGGGTATACACCATTTTATTTGACGTATGGGCGATGGGCGAGATTGCCGAAAGCCATTCCCATCGATGCGTCGCAGGACCTTGGTGAGAGACTGACGTATCTCAACAACGCCTTGCTGCGTGCTCGTGAGGGGACAGCTAGATCTCGGGAGGTTCACAGGGAACAAATTAATAAGCGTGCGAACGCTGGTGAATTTAAAGTGGGGGACTCGGTGGTCGTAAAAGCTGAGGAGAGGATGAAGTTGACCTCTCGCAGTGACCCCGAGTATGAGATCTTTAAGACCAACGGACCTGTGGCGCACGTACGCCATCAGAGGTCTGGTAAGGTGCGTGTAGTTAATATATGTAAGTTGCGCGTAGTCGACTCAGAAATGTGCTGGGATGCGGTACGACCACGTCCCATTCGTAACCCTACCAGGGGGACGAAGGCTAGCATCACCCTAGGGCGATGTTGGCCGAGCCAGAACCTATGGTCACCGACGCTGATACGACACCCCAGGCTCGTAAGAAGCGGCCAGCTTCGGATATGGAGCCAGCGGTGCGTACAGGGGGTAAGAGGGTTGACCGGAAAAAGGTTCAACCCAGTACGAGTCGCAATCAAAACCATGAGTCACTGAGTGATATCATCGACACACCTAGGCCTATGGTGATTGATGCTCCGAAGGTGGCACCAGAGCTGCCCCCTGAACCAATGGAGACACTTCCATCGCATCCTTATATGCAAGCGCAGACATATACCGGATGACGATTTTGACAGCAAGCAACTCCGGTTAGACTTGAAGCGAAAGCAAGGGTATAGGCGTGAGAACGAATCCGGTAACAAGCGACTCCGGATTGGCGTGGTAGACTCCGCCTCTTACGATGGCGTGCTACACACTGATTTCATCATTCGTATAAATGCCGTTATTCGGCAGCACAACCGCCAGTAGTGTGTATTGTATCGCTATACTATAACATCGCGAATAGCTAGTGCATAAGGTATAATAACGATTGAAGTTAAATTCGTTCGCACGATACAAAAATGTATTCGTTTCAATTGTGTATAATGGCGTTGTGGTTTAGCATGGTATTGGGTATGTGTAAAGACTCGAGTATACACCGCCTACCGAACGGCATCATGATAACCAAACCAGAGGTTATGTCAGTAATACGGGCCGAATGGACAGTGATAGTATCCATCGACCATCCTCACCTACCCGCGGAGTTCCTGGGACGGTTGGCCCAAATGGCCAGTCTCGCCGCTAGCATGGGTACCAAAACATCGTTTTTGAGCGGGAACGATATATTCGGATTACAGCATCGAATACGGGGGTGGGGGGTGGGGGGTGGGGGGGGGGGTAAGAAAGATGGCAAGCCAAACACAGAAAACCATGAGTAGTCGAAGTGGCGCTAGGCAGAAGCGAGGGTTATTTAACTTTGTGGGCGACATCGCATCATCGCTGTTCGGTACCGCTACATCTGGGGATATAAACGCCATACGAGATGTGGTAAAGAGGGGGATGACAAGGATGAACAAAGTGGTGCATTTTACCAACCAGTTGATGTCGCACGTCAAATTAGCTTTCCGAGATATTGGTATGAACACGGACCGTATTAACGAGTTAGGCGACAACTTGGCCACTGCAACGGGCAACATGAGCCGAGCGCTCAGGCAGCAGGGGATTCGATTGTTGGAACTCTATGCATTGGTACGGTTAGGACACGTTATAGACTCGGCTGAACATGTGGTTTATGACTACCAGAAGGCAGCCGAACGATTCCATAGGCAAACGGCATCCTTGGAGTTGGGTCGTCTAACGGAAGAACTTTTTGGTCCCGATGATCTGACGTCCGTGGCAAAACAGGTTAATCCAGAATATAGGCTGGTGAAACCGTATCAGTGGTATTACAGAAATGTAGTGGTATATCCATTGTGGCGGGACGAGTTGAAGCTCCATTATGTGGCGACACTACCGTTAATTGACGGAGGACAATATATCGAATATGGACTACACTCATGGCCTGAACCACTGGCCAAGACAGGGTATTACATGCAAGTGATGCTGGCCCGTACCAGCATTGGTCTAGATACCAAGACTGGGTGGTACTTTACCGCATCGGAGTGTCGTGGTGCTGACCCTAGGGTGTGCCAGGGACAACTACGGGTCGACAAGACCCACGTGCCCTGTATTGTGAGTGTATTGACAAATGCGACTGATAGCAACTGTAATATTCAACTAACGAAATCAAACATAACCACTAGTAAATTATTTGCCAATGAGAAAATCGGAGTAGTGTTGCAAACGTTCGGCGAAATGGTGGAAATCCATTGCGATGGATGACTGACAGACCGATGTAGGGTGAGTAATGGTGTGTATGCATTGATGTCTGGAGAATGCGGGTATAGTGGGAGGGGCTGGCGATTCGAGCCTATAGCGTCTTATAGTCGGACGTACACTCGAATAGGCCTAGCCATTGAAATGCCCCACTTGGATGTGTCCGGCATTCTAAATCAATCCATGATAGTTGACCATTTAAAGCTACAACCGTGGAACCATTTACAAAAGTCTAAGTACGTGCCGCTAGCACCGTTATCCATGATCGACCCAGTGATAGTCGATGGCATTGGGGTACATTCTTTCGTATCATATTCAACAGGTTCCTTCGTTGTTGTGTTAGTAATTGTGCTTATATTATATAAATGTGGCGTGTTATCATGCATGTGGGATGCGCTTAAATGCAAGCCACGTGTGACCCATAAATGCAAGCCACATGCGGCCCATAGTAGTGAACCGCATATCATTGCACCAACTATTCAGACCCAGCAGCCCCGGAGATCTGCAGCTCTACCGGAAGCCACTGCGGATGGCGGCTGGGTCATCGACTAATGCTGACGCCAGGACTGAGATCGACCCGACGGCTGCCGAATGGATAGAGTTGGAGACGTACATTGACGTGGTGGATCCTAACGTAAGCATAGACCGCTGGGAGGTATCACCATGACATTTTAGCACTAACTTTATATGTTTCCACTGGAACAGTAATTGGTGAATATTAAATGTTGTAGCACGAACGTTAGTATGGTACCATGTTGGTACTGTATTATTTAATAGGAAAAATTCACATGATCTGTAATGATATTTGCACTGTAGGATTAAGGACTGACATTTATTGTGACGTCGTCACGATTAGATGACGTCATTAGAGCAATTGATTGTGGTATATTATACTATTGTATTGCTTGATTGATCGTATTGTTCTCTATGTTAAGTTACGCGTGGATCGAGGTTATCGACCACGGTTTAATGATGCTATTAATGTGTTTCCGGGGGCAGTCTTTTGCGCACAATATTCTGCTACCCGGACATGTATGTTTGTATAATTATCAACCATACACTAACGAATACTACTAATGTATTTCCGAGCATTCCGCTACTCGGACAAGTATTGGTGTATAGTATATTGACCTGTAATGTTAAGTTGTTGATGATTGGACAACTATCGGGGGTATCCGTTCAGGCTGCTGGTATAGGTTTGGGTTGTTGATAGTCCACAATGAGTTAGTTGACACTCTCTTAAGGCCTTAATAGAGATGGTCAATTAACTTTGGTTGAGGGGCGTATGTAGATATCGGATTGTCTTCTGGGGGGTCATGACCCCAGGGACATCTTATATTTGCAGTCTAAGAGCTCGGTGAATTACCATATTTGAATACCAGGCGAGGTAAGGAACAGATAACACAATGAGCAGGAAAATAATAGCGCGATCTAGTGTGTGCATCAAGTCGATGCAAAACTGACACGAAAATGTAGCTGAAACAATAAGTGAAATTGGAATAGAATAGACTAAGACTTAGGGCAGTAAGCTGATGGAGTCTGTCGGTGGTTGAAAGATGAAAGTTGTTGCTGCAGTCGCGGCATAACCTTTTATAGTATTCAGCAGAAGTTACGACCAATAGTTTTCTAAATATTCAAGCGAGAGCGTCGGTAGTGTGCTACGGACAGAGTGTACGTAGCACAGACTGAATGACTCATAGAATGACGTAGTAACGTGGCGACGACCGACTTACCATAGGACCGTGATAATGTGACCGAGTTTCTATATTTCTATAGAGGCGACCCATGACACCAGATACGACACCAGATACCAGATGTTGGTGAATCAGATGGGCCACATGGTCACTACGTCATGGCACCCTTGTAAAATGCAGGCGCAAGCCTAATAAGCAAGGGGCCGGACGAGGACGTAGTAGCGTCTGGCGCCAAGAAGATTAGAAAACCAGACGAAAAGTTGACAAGACGTCCGTCAGAATAAGATATTGAGAAAAGATTAACAATTATTGTCGAAGCAATATCCATCACTGTCAGTTTATGGGGCGTTATCCGACAGATTCCATGACTCAGGAATCGGCCAAACGGCAGATGCTAGGAAGAAAAGTCGGGGTCGTGATTGGTCGAAATGATGCCATAATCCAATGGGAACCAAGAGCAACCTCCGGCGGTACGAAACCAAGATGGAGGGAGAACACAATAAAAATAGTACATGAGGGGGACTTTAACTTGAATCGAGAGTCCGGTCCGCCTCGTACCTTGTAACAAAGTTCTAGCTGAGTGTATTTTCAGTAGGCAAGAGATAGCTTGGATAGTATAGCAAACCAGAGTAGCTGGGAGTAATACTAGTTCATTAAGAAAGATAGGAAACGTTAGAATAAGTTATCGTATTTGTCGTAAACTGGTAACAGTAAAAGTTATCGTATTTGTCGTAAACCGGTAACAGTAAAAGTTATCGTATTTGTCATAAACTGGTAACAGTAAAATTCATCGTATTTATCGTAAACTGGTAACAGTAAAAGTTACCCACTGTGTAGATTAATTATAAAGTTAATAAATCTCATCACCTTGTATAATATTCAAGGCAATAGTTTGGTTTATTGTGTTCCTGGTTAGCTCTGAATCTTGTTGGTCCAGTCAGATCAGGCCCGGATACGAAAACAAATATCGTCTAGTACATCTTTAGATGAGGCGAGCTCGTATCACTCTCTTTCATCCTCGGTAAGACAGGTTGTCGCAGCAACCTCACATACAAGTCTTGCCGAAGCGGGAAGAGAATCAACTTACAAGGACCCGAAGATCAGAAATCTTCAAAGGGTAACGTCGCTACGTAATGGAGTTGTGAGTCGTCCCTCCATAACGGATACACGACCACATTGCGGTAGTACCACTGGTATGGGCGTATTAGGCGGTTTCCTACACTGACCTGTTGTGCTACTGATGCCAGGTCAGCGGGACTGAACAGTTCTTCTGTCATTCTACCTAATTCCAGAGATGCAGTTTGCCTATGAAATTGGGCTGCCGCCTTCTGGTAGCTATAGACTACATTCTTGGCAGAATCGATCATATGCCCAAGTCGTGATGCGTGAATTTTGAACAGGTCGCTCACATTTCTAGTCAAATCTATTAGACTGTCGGCGACCTCATTGATTCGTTCAACGTTCGTATTGATCCCCTCGAACGCCAGTTTCACGTCGGATGCTAGCTTGTTGGAGAAATGTACCAACCAGTTCATGTTTTTCATGGCTACCTTGACTACGTCTTTAATTGCCTCTACATCACCGGATGTAGCCGTTCTGAATAGAGATGATGCTATGTCACCTACGAAGTTGAATAGTCCACGTTTGTGCCGGTTAATGGCCCTACCCATCATGGTCTGTTGAGTCCTGATGGCAAGCTTTCTTATACTGTTAATGCGATGTTGGAGTCCGAAAATATCCTTACTGCTCAACGAAGTCTTTTGACCATCCACAACAACGACACGAAACCGCGTTAGCCGTTCAAGAAAGTTAGCAGGCAAATACGGATGGTCTATGGACACGACCACAGTCCACTCTGCATGGATTACTTATATCTTCTCGGGGTTGGTTATCATCACCCCGTTCGGTAATCTATGTACACTAGAACCCCGACAAAGTCCCTGTGCAAAGCGTATCGAGGCTATTATTATGCATAATTGTAAAGTATACATGATGGCTAGACTAATGTGATACTGCTAGTACCGTGGTTAAGCAGAGATTAAATTTATCTCTGTTTGTGCCGCCTTATAACAGCTTCTATACGGCTGATGAAGTCATCGTATAGAGCTCGGCCAAAAGCACCAATCCGAAGTCGCTTACTGTCTGAGTCGACTTCAGGCCCATGACTGCGCTTGCGCAGAAAGTATGGGTGCGATGGAAGTGTTTCCATTGGCTCAAGGGCAGGCTCGGGTACATCCTCCGAGGTGTCCATCATACTGGTACGAGGAGTCACCATGGTTTCACTGGGTGACTCACGGTTTCGATTCTCACTTGTACCAGGTTGATCTATACTTATATCAACCACCTTACCCACCTTGTGCACCATTGGCTCCCCATCAGAAGCTGGTCGCTTCCTGCGAGCCCTCTTATTTGGTGTCGCATCGGAGTCATTTACCGACAAAGGTTTGGACTCGGGTACTATAATTCTAGGGTGATGGCTGGCCTTCGTACCTTTTGCGGGGTTACGAATAGGTCGTTGTCGCACCTTGTCCCAGCACATCTCTGAGTCCACTATGCACAACTTAGATATATTAAGTACACCTACCTTCCCAGACCTTTGATGGCGGACATGAGCCACTGGCCCATTGATCTTAAAGATCTCGTATTCAGGGTCACTGCGAGAGATCAACTTCATCCTCTCCTCAGCCTTCACGACCACCGAATCGCCAACCTTGTACTCACCAGCGTTCATCCGCTTATTTATTTGTTCTCGGTGAATGTCTCGAGACTTAGCTGTTTCTCCACGAGCACGCAGCAAGGCGTTATTAAGACAGGTAAGTCTTTCGCCAAGATCCTGCGTGGCATCCAGTGGGATGGTCAACGGAAGTCTTGCACGACGACCATACGTCTAATAAAATGGCGTATATCCAGTCGTGGAGTGACGAGTGCTGCGGTAGGCCATTAAAGCCACGCCCAATTCGTCCTCCCTTGCTCGAGATTCGTTATTAACACCTTTCTGGATCAACTCCTTAAGAGTTCGATTGAACCGCTCGGTACGTCCATTGGTTTGCGGATGGTATGGACTTGATCGTCTATGATCAATACTGTGTTCATGAAATCGTTCTTCCAGAGAGATAGAACAAAATTCTTTAACCTGATCTGTTATCAAGATTTCAGGGACACCATGACGAGCGACATACTCGTTGAAGAACTTGTCTTCAACATTCTGTGACGTCTTAGCCGGAATCGGATATGCCTCTGCCCATGCAGAACAGTGATCGATTATCGTCATGATATACACATTACCCTTACTCGATTCTAATAGTGGACCGATTAAATCCATATCAATTATCTGACATTTTACTATACCTAGGTCGAGTGGTGACAGGTCGGTTGACCTGGCACATCATACACGTCTCCAGCATACGTACTACGTCTTTTCTTAAAGACGTCCACACAAAAGAATCCCTTACCATACCAATAGTCTTCTTCAGACCTTGGGGACTGGCTCGTTCATGAGCCATCCGGAGCACTGTCTCATGGAACAGGGTAGGTAATACAATTCTGGGGAACTCAGCGTCCAATGCTGAAGGCGTAACTAAAGAATACAAAATACCGTTTTTGACCATATACTCCTCCGGTGTGTTTTTGAACAACTCCCGGCATTCCTTGGTTTGCTCGGTACACAATTCGTCATAGGGAACATCGAATACTTCTAGAGGGACATGCGGTAGCGCACCCTCGTCTACATCTGGTATAACAAAATCACCTGTATCAAACGTGGAGACTTCCACGGGACGACGTAATCGGGACAACATGTCCGCTCGAATATTCTTCGAGCCTTGGATGTACTCAATCTTACATCCGTATTCAGCAATCAGCACTGCCCATCGCTGCACTTTTGTGTTCTTCACCTCTCCCACAAACAAACTCTTTAGGGATTTGTGGTCAGTGTACACAGTAAACTGCGAGCCAAATAGATACAGTCGGAGCTTCTTTACCGCATAAATCACAGTGTAAGCCTCCTTCTCTATTATGGGCCAATTCAGCTGACTGTCTTTGAGAGTATAGCTTACGTATTGAATTACTCGCTCTATACCCCTATCATCTTCTTGTACTAGTATCGCACCTATTGCATAACTAGACGCGTCAGTATACAATTTATACAGGGCATTCAAACTCTGATATGTGAGAACCATCTCACTACACAGCAAGTTCTGTAATTTCTTAAACGCTTGCTGTTCATCCTTACCCCACTCAAAACGTTTGTACTTCTTCGTTAATTCTATCAAAGGCTTAGCAATTTCGGCATAGCCTTGCAAGATCGGTAATAACCGGTAGCTCTGAGGAAACTTCTCACCTCACCCACGTCGCGGGGTGGTGACATTTCTCTAATGACCTTGACTTTCTGAGCCTGAGGAGCTACACCTTGTGCGGAAATGCGATATCCTAACAAGTCGACTGACTTACTGGCGAAACTGCACTTCTTCCTCTTTACTTGCAAATTAGACTCTCAAATCTTGCACATGACCTTACGCAAGTGCTGTGCATGTTCCGTCGGATTTCGTGAATATACGACTATATCGTCGACGAAAACGTGCACATATTTTCCTACAAATTCTCGTAAAATATCATTCATTGCCCTTTGAAATACGGCACCTGAGTTGCAAAAACCGAAAGGCATCCGAATCCATTCGAACAAACCTTCACTGCAGACGAACGCTGTCTTCTCTATGTCTTGGCTGGCCATTGGTATCTGCCAATATCCAGACTTCAAGTCCATAGTAGAAAATATCATTGCGCCACGCATCGAATCAAAAATGTCAGAGATATTCGGCAATGGGTAACTATCCTTTCGACATAGTGAATTCAATTTCCCATAGTCAATACAAAACCAGGTGGCATCATCCTTCTTGGGGACCAACGTAATGGGTGACGCCCGGGGTGATGATGACAGTCTTATGACGCCCGCTGCCAGCATCTCTTTTGCTTGGTTTTTGACCACATACTGCTTGGCTAGCGGTAGACGGTAGGCTTTCTGCCTTATAGGATAAGACTCTCCTGTTGGCACCATACATTTCACTTTGGGGACCAATCCTAAAGTGTTTGGACGAGCCGTGTCAAAGATATCAGCAAAGTCACCTATAACTTTGTCAATATCTTTATATCCGGTCGTTTCCTTACAACTGGAATATATATATCTCGTTTGTTCCCTATATGGATATCTAAAGGGATATACCTGACCAAACCATACTACAACTTTGGTCTGATAGTCAATCTTTGCATTTCCCAAGTGCAAAGCATCCGCTCCAATCAAACATTCATGCTGCAAATTCGCTACCACCGTCCTAGGAATAGGCCGGGCATTCTTGAACTTGCTTTGAGTTTCCCCCAAAAGTTCTACCGGGGAACCATTTACTGCTAAGAGCGTTTTCGCTCTTCTTAATGGCCTAGCATTTAAACTACTACGCCATATATCCTTTCAGATCAAGGATGTGCTAGCACCAGTATCCACTAAGGCATGCAGGTACTTACCTTGATCTTCCAGACCGTTTTGATCAATTTCTAGATGGATCAGAAACCGCTCGGTCGGTGAACTCACCAACGGTTTCCTCCGTCGCCATTTACTGGACTCCTTCGTCCGCTCACTACCTCGGCATACAAATTCCTCTGGCTGGATGAGTCTCCTCTGCCACCGTACGAATAACGGCCATACTCATCCGTGCCCTCGCCCATTAGCACAAACCTGTCATGGTCCTCGTACTCATCGTGGTTCCGCGACCTATTGGCTATGTCCTTTCTCACATTTCTTGAACAGGACCTTGGTGTCATATCCCGTTCATTCTGGTTAGTGTTATCTGTATCGTATACCTCATCTATGTCCGGGTCATCCACTCATTGCCTTTTAATCGCCTTCCTTGTAGGTTGTGGTTTTAGTGCCACTTTTGGACAGTCCGCTATAAAGTGACCATCCTGTCCGCACCTAAAACAAGTCAGGGTCTTAGCGGGACTGCGCCAATTTGCAAAGCAGTCTTGGTTACTGTAGCGATCCCTGGCCATGTGGCCCTCCATCCAACATGTGAAACAGATAATTGGAGGTCGCTGGGCGCGCTGTTGGGGCTTTGGTGGCGACCTTCTTGGCATATTTTGTCGGGGGGGGGGGCTGCTCTGGCTGCTGGCAGTCACTCTTGTAATGACCTACCTTGCCGCAATTGAAGCAGGTGATGTGGGGTCGACTGTTGGTTTTCGGCCCATTTTGTCGCTGTGCTGCCGGTTGATGGCGTGGGGTGGTTGGTTGCTTCTTCTGCACCATCGCTTGTTGCCGTTGTTGTTGTCTTTGGGGTGGCATCTGCTAATCGTTCGCTGCGTAATTCACCAATTACACTGCACAATTTCTCTATCATCTTACTTTGTTGTGCCATTTGTCTCTTTAAAGCGTTAACCACCGTCCATACCCCTTTCTCCTCCTCCATATCTAGCACGTCTATTTCCATTCTCTCTTCTGTTTGGGTGTCAATGCGCATCGCTTTAAGGAGATCGTTACAACATTCTTCCTCCTCAGCGATCTCTATCACCCATTGAAGGTTCGCAGCCTTTTTACGGAATATCCATTTTCCTAGTCCCCGGTCGCTCAATGCTTTGATGTATACTCCTAACACCATACGATGGTTGTCCGCACTCTCCACAGGATACGCGTGGCTCACCAGCTCCTTGTACCTTCGATTGAACGCTTTTATGTTCTCGTTCCTCCGCTGCTTCACTCCCTCTAGATCATATTTTATTCTTTCTGGCTCATTAGCAGAAATAAAGTTCATGGTTACATACTCACTGAATTCGTCGAACGTAACATGGTCCCTCTCCTTGCCCACTAGAAAACTGTCTATGGCTCGCGATAGCTGGCCGCGGGAAGCTCTTGTCATAATGTAGGCAGGTATGCCTTCTAACTTCCCTTCGTTCGCCACCCATACCCTATTTGCTTCATCGATGAATTGTCTGACTTGTTCAGGTATGAGCCTGTCGCAGGGCTGTATACGTTGGGTGAGCTCCCGGATTTCCTGTCTATACACTCGGTCTTGTTCTCGTCTACTACTACTCTCTACTGTAGTGCCCGCCATTGCAACTCCCATGGTCTGCATTGCGGCTACTGTCTCGGGTCGTAGTTCTGGTCTGGGACGTAGCGGTGGATCCATCGGTGGTAGACCGGGATCGGGTCAGCGCGGTGCTGTGGCCATTTTATCAAATGTTTTTGGTTCAGTTTTTACACAGTTCTATTGGTAATATAAACACACGATTATTCTTTTCAACCGGGGCTGCTCTTCGCAATCAATGTCAGTAGTGATTTTTATCAGTGAATTGTCCCGGTACTCCCGGTGCTGAGTTACTTTGGTGTTTACTGATTGTTTTGCCTGTTCCACAAAAACCTGTACTCTATCGGCAACGTCTTTCAGTACTATATTGGCCAGTCGATCGGCGGACATATTAGTTATGTACTCACTTAGTTTGTTTGTTGTGTTTCCTCGTTGTCCCACTCCGGCTCCTGGCAGATGAAGCCACTGAAGATTTTATGTCTTCGGGTCTGCTCGAATACCTACTACACCTTCGGAAAGAGTATGATGTTATGGTTGCTGCGACAACCTATCTTACCGAAGATGAAGCACTGTGATTACCAGCTCGCCTCGTCGAAGATGATTATGACGATATTTATATTCGGTAATCTGGGCCTAATCTAACTCTATCAAAAGATTCTTGGCTTCGGTACAGTGTTTCTCTGTACGCCGAGTTACGGAATACACAACCAAACTCTTGCCTTGTATGTACAAGGTGATGCTTTTATTAATAACTTAACTTTACATTAACTACTAAATATAACAATGGTGAATTATACTTTCACAATTATAACAAATACTTTGACTTAATAAACGATTTACTGCTAGTATCTAATTCTACTCTTAATTTGAATTCTCTTAACGTAGCTTTACTTGTAACGGATTACTCCCAGAAAACTTCTGGTCTGATTTATCACGCTTACGACTGTCGTAGCAACGATCTGCTACGGAATCACAGATGGTGAAGATTACAAGATTTAAGAGACAAAGTGCCTCTTATATACAGTTTACAGTTTCCTATGTTCTATACATATTACGATATATAGAGCTATATATATCGTAATACATAGTTTCTGTTCCCTTCATCCTTCTAGGTAGATATAATCACAGTTTGATTGGTCTACATATCATTGCCTCCAATCAACATCTGCTTATTTCTTCCTAGAAGTTCATACCTATTCCTGTTGGTCGTTCTGACCAATCCCTGTTCGCCTATCCCTCTATTTCACTTTGGAACTCTATTCCTTTTGTTTCTCTGCCCCAGAGTTTGATTCGATGCTCATTGATTATGACGTCATCTTGACTAATCAAACTCTGGGCTTCTCTTCTACGGAGATAATGTAAAACAGGGTCAAAGCGGTGTTGGCTGGTTCTGATTTGATGCGATCTGTCAGCTAACTAACAACATTGGGGTATGTGTTGTTGTAGCATGCCTTTCTTTGATTGGCATATAGTTGATATATAAATTTCGATTGTGTTATGAATTCCTACAGGACGCTACCATGCCTCTGTCCCGTCTCTTGCCTATCCTGGATAAGCCTCTAGGAAACGAACGTTAATAAGCACATGAGCTGTATGATCTCATTTCCATCTGGTGTTGTTGTACTTGCTTAAGGGAGTCGGAATGCCGACCGTCAACAACTAATGTTAGTCTGTCGCCTATAACTTTTCACTCGAATATTTACTAAACTACTGGCCGACACGACTGCTGAACATTATAAAAGTGTGTGCCGATCCCACAGCAACAACTTTCATCTTCAACTATTGACAGATTGACAGATTCCACCAACCCAGAAGCGTCGGTCTCTACCTCAATTTATTTCATTCCTAACTTACTAGATAATTATTCTAGCTACAGTTTCGCATCAGTTTCGATACTGCTTTTCTCTGAAACTGTGTATCAGCAGCACTGGTCAATGTCAACCAGTGCAGCGTCCTAACACGTACATACATGCTAACCATAATGCTACTCAGTTCATTAGCTCACCCGGTATTTTCAAAGATGAATTTCACTGAGGTCTAACTCATAAATATAAGACATCCTGCGGGGTCATGACTTCCCACAAGACAATCTGATATCTACAAGCTGTCCCACCGCAACACAAAGCAATGGACCTTTCCATTTTTAGCTATGCCCCGCCCATCTGTAGCTAAGCTCCACCCACACCTCGCTCGTGTTGGGATTGATCGATCTCTGAGCTCCCTGACTATCAATTTCCAGAAAGCTATACGGGTAAGCTGTTGAATATTTTGAAACTAATATGACTGGGTGATATTGCTGCCTATGGCATGTACACACGTTGTACGAATTATATGTCTCTACTATACACATGTGCAAAAGTTAAGCACCACCCTATTTTTACGCACATGCGAGGGTATATTCATGTGCTATGAAGAAAGCAATAGCATAAACATTTATGTACCCATCCATCTTAGTGCAAGAGGTAATAATGCAACTAGAGGAATGCTGATTATTATGGTGGGGAAACACTGTATGTTTTTGTTTGAACTTGAAAACGAGGCCTGAATATGGTTACGTTGACACAACTGACAACTATTGCCCTACAGTTGACACACGTGGCTAGATTGTCATTAATGGTGTCTGAAAACGAAGTTTAACATCTGTGCACGAGTTTGAGACTGTCATTATTAATACCGGGTATATCCACCTTGTGCCTGGATGACGGCCTGGACACGACGTCTCATGCTGGTCACCAACCTACTGATACGCCATTGTGGTATTCGTTGCCATTCAAGATGGAGTGCGTCTGTTAATTCCTGTAGGTTCTGCACAGGAGGATCCCTCCTTCTCACCATGTTTCCCAGAATGTCCCAGATATGCTCAATAGGGTTCATGTCAGGGCTCCTTGCTGGCCATGGTAGGGTTTCGATGGCATTCTGGCGGAGGTATTCATGCACAGCTCTAGCACGATGTGGTCGGGCGTTGTCATCCATGAATATAGGGTGGGTTCCAGGTGCATGATTTACAAAATGAGGGACCACAACTCTATCCAGTATGGAATCTTGATATCTTTGTCCATTTAGTGTTCCAGGTACAGTCAACAGATCCAGCTTACAATCAAATGAGATGCACCCCCATATCATAACGGAACCTCCACCAAATGGAACTTCTTCCATAATGTTACGTTGGTCGTACGCCGTGCGTCTGGACCTCCATACACGAGTTCGACCATCTGTGGCATGAAGCAGGAACCTACTTTCATCGGACCAGTGTACCCGTCTCCAGGATCTCATGTTCCAGTGTCTTCTTTCGTTGCACCACCTCGGACGCTCCTCTTTGTGGTGTGCAGTGAGGAGAGGACGTCTGACAGGTCTCCTAGCTTTCATGCCAGCAGCATACAGTCTCCTTTTGACGGTAGACATTGACACTCTATTGCGCGTTTCCCATTGCTGGCTGAGCACTCTGCTGTTGGTGAATGGAGATCTCCTAACAAGGCGTACTAGGGCTCGATCATCACGGGCAGTAGTCTTCTTCGGTCTTCCAGATCTAGGCCTGTCCTTCACCTCGTTAGTTTGCCCATGTTTTGCAATCAAACGACTGATTACAGTATGGTTAATGTTCAGCTGTCTGCCAATCTCTCTGCATGACATACCAGTGGTATGCATGCCTATGATTTGCCATTTCACACGATCACTTAACCTTCGTCTTGCCATAGCGGTTCACAATCAAGAGCTAATTCTCTCTGTACAAATAAACCACGGTCATGAACACAAAATTCCTAATCTTGTCGCCTAAATCTGTATGTAATGTTCTACACCTCAAACTGGACTTTTACATAACTGAACACGTGTGCTGTTTCCCGCCACGCACGGACATCAAGCGGCGTGAAGTCATGCATGCATGTGCATTTCGTACTTGGAATTCTGTCAGCTAACGCGGGGACAAAAAGTATGGCAGCCTAGTTGTACCATCATGTTTCTACGTTCTATTGTTTTTGCTGGTGCTTAACTTTTGCGCAGGTGTATATTTAATACACATGCTGTTTATTAAATAGTAGAGACATACAATTCGTACAACGTGTCGGACTATTAAGAGTTAAAGACGGGCCTAATAGAATAATTTATGACGTAATGATTACGACGTTATCCTACACACCGCTAAGCGGAGTATGACGTCATATGACGTCAAATCATCGATGGATACTTTGGATAAGTGAATTGTTGATGGCGTTGTTGTTACAAGTAGGAATCCATTGTCAAGTTTGACAGCAAAAATACTCAGTTAGTTTGTTTACTGACCATAAACATTGGCTACGCCCAGACGAACGCTGGCTTGTTAACTATAGTTGGTTGGTAGCCGATTTCCCATTGAATTACCATTGCAGAAGATTTGGAGACGGGCGCCTGTCTCGCTTATCCCGGAAATGGATATTCTTGCCAGCTAAAACGTTAACCGAGTCCATATGAAAGAAAGTGGGAAGGGAATAAACATTGTAAAAATTGACACACAGTAGGAAAGTATAATTCCATCAAACTTCAATTAGTTGGCGCTGATAGGCGCCATTTTGAATTTTACACTGATTTTGCATTAACTATTTGCGATATTTGGCAGACATATAAACATACACTCAAACAGACCCGGATGCAATATCCTCTCCTCTCCCCCCATTATGGGCCGAGTCAACACACATGCTAGGTTAATGCTTCCACCTAAAGACAAAATCTGTAACTTAACACCAAGTGGCTGGCGCCTTGGATGAAACCATCCAGTCATACAAGGAATTACGCAAATGCATTATTGTTATAAAATCCATGATAAATTCTTTTTTCTGCCAATATTATATCCCGCGTGTATAGCTTACACAGATATATTTATCGTTGTGCATGGCTAACATTGAAAGTACATCATTCATAAATAATCTTTTGCCAAAAAGTTAATTTGACTTCATCTGTCATTTAACATACCTTTTGACTTTCAAAGTAGTAGTACCCACATGCAGTGTTGTGTATCTTGATACTTGTTAGAGTTGTTACCCACGTTGACAACACAGGCTAATGGACCGGTACTGGACCAATATCGGGCCAATTCGGCCCGGTATTAGTCCAGTACCAGTACCGGCCCAGTAAACTGCGTCATCATGGCACTTGTAACAAAAATGACAGCAGAAGTTAAATATTTAGCAGACTTGGCCTGATGACTAAACGACAGCATGTTTAATAAGGGCAATGCCACCTTGTTCTTTGACAATGTTACCTCAATGACATTGCGTAGCATCCACCTATTGTAGGTAAGCATGTGCGCACACCGTATCCCCGATTCGATTGGCATTGAATTTGAATTTGACTGGTAGTGAATTTGAATTTGACTGGTTGTGGATTTGGATTTGACTGGTTGTGGATTTTAATTTGACTGGTTATGGATTTGAATTTGACTGGTTGTGGATTTGAATTTGTTAGCTTACAAACTGAAACATATTGCATAGAATATTACATTGGTTCCTATCGGGGCGTACATGCGTTTTGTCGAAATACAAATGGTATAACCATGAATGAGTCTTAGATTGGATGTTATTACACTCGTCCATCCATTCGTTCATCCGTCCGTCCATCCACGAGCGCGCGCGCGTGTGCGCGTGCGTGCGTGCGTACGTGCGTACGTGCGTGCGTGCGTGCGCGTGTGCGTACGTGCGTGTGCGCGTGCGTTTGCGTGTCTGTCTGTGTGTCCAGAGATCTATCCGAAAGACTTCTGATCCGAGGTGGCTCGAATTTTAACACAAAGAAGGAACTTGCGGTGCAAGAAGATTTCCAGACGTTGGTCGTGATTCGGATTAAAAAGGACGGATTCAAATCGAATCAAACTAATGGTTAAAATTTTAACACAGGAAAGTGTGTCGCCATACATTGGGATTCTACAACGTTGGTGTGATCTGAAGGAATGTGGAAACTCCGAAAAAATCCGCAAAATCTGAAGACTTTTTACAATGCGACAAAAAACGGGAATGCGAGGGTCTGCGCTCTCTGGTTGCTCATTCACGCTAGGGTCTACGATAGACTTAATTACCAAGGCCATATTTCGTTATACGGATGGGGATGACGACAAATACGGCTGTGGTGTCATTCTCGTAGCTATCTCTGTTTCTGACAATAGTTTGGTAAAGAATTTAGGAGTAAGAAAAGTCTAAATATTTTACCAATCTAACACCGTGTTTTAATTGTGCGCAGATTGACTAGTCAACAAATAATCATCAAGTGTAAATTACGAGATGTAAAATCAATTGTCATAACTACCC
>CM067369.1:217539769-217712269 GCA_034401795.1 Chaetoderma sp. LZ-2023a | reverse complement strand
ACGAATGACCACATTGGACACCAACAGTTTAGAGATGCAGGCTAGATGCAATCCTATTCTTGTATCTGCATCTTCGTCGTTGCAGGCTAACCCTTCATTAGTGCTGCGGACGACGCCTCCATCATGCGAGTCTGTGAACGCGTAACATAACGTTCTACTCCCATGACTAACCTTTTTCTCTCTAACATCTTCGTATAGCTGTCCTTCTGCCATTCGTCAGCTAGAAACTGATAGAAAGACGTCTAAGAAGCGAGTGGAAGCCTGTTCAGCATCTTTAGTCTGGGCCAGTTACTCTGAACTCTGATGCTGGCACAGTTCATGCTGGCATAGTTCCATGCAAGGCACGATTTGCTCTTTCTGCCCCCTTAATTGATTTCTCTGGGTATCTGTGGCAGATAAAATGCACATCATCACCAACTTTACACAGCTTTCGCAGAATGACTTTGACAATCCCTCCAAATGTCTTTGGCACATCCATCAATCCTTGGATCGGAAACATCGCATTTTGGATATATACATATTGTACCGGTGGTTATGGTGTGTTACTGCTCACCCTATCCTCTAAAGCGTACATCAGCTTTGATTTGTCTGTCTTATTCATGGTGCCATCAAGTTGTGCAAGCGACACGGGGACATGAGTTAAGGGGTACCTGAAGACAGTCAACAGATTCACCGGTTTTCTGTGGCAAGGACGAGGAGACGTCCGAAAATATCACGTGCCCCTTTGAGTTCAAGGATCTTCTTGTCTCTGACTTTCAACTTTGTTGTTACTACTGGTGAAGCAAAGGTCTTTGTATTGTATCTGGGTATAGGCTAATATAAACCAGCATTCTCAGAAGGCCATCTGGAAGTGCTGTGCCATTTTCTTTGACTGACATCGTAATTTCTGTCTCGAGATTTTCAGCAGGATGGTAGCTTATAGAATGACCAAAACGGTTCAAAACTTCTATGATTCGCCTACTACCCATGATGCTTTTCAGTCCCAGTCCAACCACTAAGTGTTTCACAGGCTTAACCAACTCTCGTGTCGTGGCATGGGCTGCATCATCAGCAGAGGAGCTGATGTATCGCTGAACTCTGTTGGGAATATCGGCAGTACCAGGTCTTCCAGTATACAACACACTGAAAAACTGATTTAAGATACCTGGAATCTCTGCCTGTCCACGATTTGCAACTTCAGTAGTGAATGGATGAGACAAATCACGGAACTCCCTCTGCATGTCGAGAATTACCTTTCACAAGTGTAAAGCAACATCATTGACTTTAGCATTTATTGGCATGGCTTTCTGAAAGGCGACGTCAACTATTGCTGTAAAGGATGTTTCCTCCTTTTTTGCTTTGTTTTCCACTTCTTAGGAGGCCCTGAAAGTGGTTTAACAGTTTTTCTTCTAGTTTTTGTGCAGCATAAGACGAATCAATGACACTATGGGCTGCAAGACTGGCAAGGTGGCGCTGATGAACAGATATTAACATTGCTGGTTGTTGTCCATCAATGATGAATGGCTGAACGTAATCGACAATCTGAGAAAATACGTTGTTATGAATTGTGCGAGAAGAGTCATCAGCTGCTGTGGACGTGATTGAAACAGATGAGATTGCATCCGCTTTCTTCTGATAGACTCGTTTACAACTGTGGTGATACTTAACTTCCTTAGCAACCAAATCTATGTCACCTATTTTTGTCAAGAGTACCCAGTTATTTAGTTTTCTTGCAGCAGTTTGTATGCTATTAGCAGCATCTATACCTTCACAAAGTCTGAGGGTTTCCCATTTAGTTCCTTTTTCTCTTTTTCACAAAACAGGCATTTATTTTGAAATATCGCCGAATATCCACTTGTCATTGCTTCCACTTCAGACCGTAACAGTGGTTTGACAGAGGATTACTCAGTGTCCATGTGCTTCTCTGCATCACTAGAAATAGCGATAAAGTTGTAGTAACATTTTGGGTGAAACCCATCATAATCTGAATAATCACTAGGAAGATTGTCACATACACATTTATACATTGATGATTTCCATTTGAACAGTCTTTTTTCAGAAGCGGTTTTTTTTTTTTACAGATTGCCAGTGTTCATCGCCACGATTGGATCAGAGGTTTTGCATGCAACATGCAAATGCACTTGAGTCACTTTTCTTGCTGTTGCACAATTTATGACTGAACTTCTACATCCGAAAAAGGAAAGTACTTTAGAGAAAGTATTTAGTTGCAACAAACAATGCATTGCAATTATGTAATGACTGGAATTAGAAACATTTTCTTTATTTAGATGGTAAACTAATTTAAGAAAACATTTACTTCGAAAAGTCTGTTTTTTGAAATAATCTACACAAGAGAACAGACGTGGGTTTCTTGCTTGGTATCAGTTGAAAGAGGTCTTCATTACCTTTAATATGATGGGTCTTGGGTATGGGTAGAAGTATGAATAAGAGAGGGATGTGACTTTGAATTTCCCCTACCCCTAATTTGGCAGGTACATCAAATATCAAGGTACCTTTGAAATCATCCAATTAAAAAATCGGAATATATTCAGCAACTAAGAATATTCATTTCATATACTACATATATTGGGATATCTAAAAACAGCATCAGTTTGTTTGCCTCTTTCGGGAGATTAAACACCCCAGTAGCTCTTGCGCTATTATGATTACCAAGGTGGGATGGGATGGGGTGGCGGTGGATTAGTACCTTTTCTTGTACCTCGTTGCCAAGAGCATCAAAACTTATGGACAAATTAGGAAGAATAGAATCTCACAGCTGACAGTCTTCCTAAATATGGTCGATCAGATACATTTCTCAGAACAGTCCGTGGTCTAAATGACCTCTGTTTCAAGGTACTGAAGGCAGCAGACGCAATCGGTATTGTATGAGGACAAACACTGTTCGTCAGTGGAATTTGTTCAAGAAAATTTCGATTTCCTCATAGAAAATGTCCATTTGCAGACCAAGAGAAGACTATTTTTGAAAGTTTACTACTGGAATTACTGGCTCGGTTAGCGAGCCAGTCATTCCAATGGTAAATTTTCGAAAATAGTCTTCTCTTCGTTTGCAAATGGGTCTGCAAATGACGTTTTTGGCTGACATGAGTGTTAAAGGGTTAAGGCACGCACATGCACAATGACAGAAGATACAGATTTAACCATGTGTTTCAGAATGGTATCTTTATGGACTGCACAACTAAATAGCCATGCCCCGCCCATTTCCAGTCATGCCCCGCCCATTTCCAGGCATGCGACATCCATTTCCAGCCATGCGCCGCCCATATCCAGCCATGCGCCACCCATTTCCAGCCATGAGCCACCCATTTCCAGCCATGTGCCACCCATATCCAGCCATGCGCCGCCAATTTCCACCATGCACCACCCATTTCCAGCCATACGCCGCCCATTACCAGCCATGGCCCGCCCATTTCCAGTAATACGCCTCCCATATCCAGCCATGCGCCGCCCATTTCCAGCCATGCGCTGCCAATTTCCAGCCATGCACCACCCATATCCAGCCATACGCCACCCATTTCCAGCAATGCACCACCCATTTCTAGCCAAACGCCACCCATATCCAGCCATGCGCCACCCATATCCAGCCATATGCCACCCATTTCCAGCCATGTGCCGCCCATTTCCAGCCATGTGTCGCCCATTTCCAGCCATGTGCCGCCCATTTCCATCCATGTGCCGCCCATTTTCAGCCATGCGCCACCCATTTCCAGCCATGTGCCGCCCATTTCCAGCCATGCGCCGCCCATTTCCAGCCATGCGCCGCCAATTTCTAGCTAGCTCTTTATGGCATATTAGGAAATGACAAAGCTGATCAACTGGCTAAAGAAGGGTCAAATAAAGAACAATTCAACCGTGAGGTTGACCTTGAAGGACTGAAGCATATCATTAAAGCCACAAGAACCAGCAGCAGGCAGCATAATGATGCAATACACAGCCTCAGTAGGGAGGATCAGACATGCATCTTCAGATTGAGGACTGGTCACAATCGTCTCAATGCACATCTTCACCGTCTCAAGATTACAGATTCTGCACTTTGTGAGTGTCAGCAGGCAGAAGAAACAGCAGAACATCTCTTGCAGCACTGCCAGCGATATGAACAGGCTAGGAGAAGCTTCTGGCCTATTGATGTATCTTTTGAAGAGAAGATCAGAGGAGACAGAGACAGTTTGATGACCACTTCAGCTTTCATGCACCAAATAAGGAAAACAGTTTAAGATTACTGTCATGAGAAAGATGAACGCAAGAAGAACAAGAAGAAGAAGAAGAAGAATAAGAAGAAGAAGAAGAAGAAGATTAAGTAAGAAATTGAATAAGTTCTAGTAATATGCGAATGAAAAGTCCCGTCTCAATACTGATAAGGGAGTAGTGGTAAGGCCACCAGGACTGAGTTAATGCACCCTCTGGGTGACAGCTAGAACTGGGTTTATTGTATTGTTGAGGTTCAAAGGAACAAATTTAATCTAATTGTCGTCAGTAGCTATACCGGGACAGAATTTTCAGATTTGGGGTCAAAGTTCATCTGGTGAGGGGATACGAAATTTCAATAAACGTCGTCTCCAGCAATTTATGGCCTAACATGATTGAAAAAATATTCGAAGGTTTTATTTCTGTGATCTATCGATCTATCACATAATTTTGCCGAAGTATTTCAAATGCGATTGCGCATGCGCATTACAGCAATCCAGATAATGATTATATGGTCAATATTTTCAGATAAGGTAATATTATACTTAACATTCTTGGCGTGTTTGTGTGTGGTTAAGCTTGTTATTGCATACGATATAATAAAATACATTCCCGTGCATGAATTATACATGCTACACTCATTTGGACGCGGCTACTTTCCAAACACAGCCAATGAGTTTAGAGCTTCCAGAGACACATCGTATTAAGCCTGTTAATGACAAATCACTGGACCTTATAGATAATGTATTAAAGTCAAACAGCCTCACACAATGCCAACCATACAAATAGCCACCAGTTAAGCCAGAGCCACCGAGGAGACAAAATGCATTAGATATATTAGGGTCACTAGATAATAAAATAAAGGGCAGAAAGGATAGGGAATTGGTGATACTAATGAGGGTACGTTGATGTATGGTTCATATAAAATTCAATACCTCAACACAATATGTTCCTTTTGGACTAGATCCTTAAAAATGATAACAGAACGTCCTGTACTAAAGACTATAGTTGGGTACTAACCAGTATTGAATGGTAAACCTACAGATATGGTAACTGTCTACATAACAATGGTAGGTTCTATACATAATAGAACTCATACATAATATCATCGCCGCCATCTTTTCTTATGTAATCCGTTATGTTACCGTGTCATACCTGGTGATGCTACATTTTATGCAATGCCTCTAATAACTGGAGATTCAAGTGCGGACAGTCTAAACAGAAGTGTGGAGATAGAAACAGTTCGCTATGAAGAAAATGAAAACTACTTAATTAAGTACAACTTATACTCAGTAACTGTAATAGTGAAGAATTCTAATTCAATAACCAAATGGATTTCTACATTTGAGCAATGCTATGGTGAATCAACTAATAAGGAGGACAATGGATTAATATTCCGTGTTAAGCGTCTTGTTTCTGAAAATGTCGAGTGTAATGTAACAGTTACAGTCTACCCAACCACACACGTCATACATGTACAAGGAGAGAATTGTCGCTACTGGATTGCAACAGATTTTTTGCATTTGTCGCGCGTGATATTTGATGAAAATAAATCCGATAAGCGTGATGATGACAATGGTGACAAAAGTAATAATGATAATAATGACACCCGTATTGCAGATGTCGCTCAAAATCAAAATGGACAATTCGACATTTTAAATGAAAACTGTTCTGGTCTGACCTTACGCGAAGATGAACTGTGTTTTTCGCCGGAAACTACTACGTTTCCTAAGCAGCTCTTCAGTCCAGAATATGCCAGCACACATGCTGCGCGTAATCAACGAAGATGTAGCCGTAACCAGCTCATGCAGAAAGATTTGTTCAGTTATAGCCAACCCAGTCAGCAAGACCTATTTAAGCAAATCTTTATGCTTAATGAACTGCTTCTGAGCAAGGAAACCATAATCAAGGAGCTCCATGAAGAAAATAAGCGGCTTGCCAGTGACTTACAATCTAAATGTATTAAAATGACAAATGAAATTGGTGTGATGCCATGCGCAGAGACAAAAACAATGACAGAAGTCGGGGTTATGACTGAGATGGCCGTTGCTGATATTGTTTTGCAATGTACCACCCAACAGGCTGCCATGGAAGCTACCGTGAATGGAACTCTTGATGAATCTAAAGATAATAATAAACCTTCATCATCATATCCACAATTTATCGCGTACCAACCCATGCCAGCGCCAAGGCTTCCTAAACCAAAAACTTCCAAACAAATAAGCTACGCGCGAGTGGTTAATGGACCTGCACCAGATCAGTTACACGAACGTATCCCGCAGGTAAATGAGAACTCCACTAGAATGCGCGTCCCGCTAGTAAGCAAAACACTTCCTAAAAAGACATTGATAATTGGGAGTTCTATAATAAAAGGCGTGAACACCAATCGCCTTCAAGATTCGGTCGAGGTTATATGCCTCAGAGGAGCGAAGATAGAGGATATTCACTCCAAACTACTTAGTTCCCACTTACATACGTACAAAGACATAATTATTATGGCAGGTACAGATAATTCTGATGGATCATTAGCTGATGCCCTTATATCCATGGACAATTTAATTATGGAGCTACAAACGCTAGTACCAGAATGCAAAATACGTATATGCGAGCTATGTCCCCGTGGTGATGCAAAGTATCAACAGGACTTCATCTGCTCATTCAATAAGCATCTTGAGGTGAGAGAACATTTTCTAAACTTCTCAATGATCAGGTCTGCAGATTACTTTTATTCGTCATATAGGCCTGGTTCCATAGACAACGCGTTATATCACGCAGATAAGCTGCACATAAACAGTCGTGGATCATCAGTTCTTGTTAAGTGTTTGAATGACTATGTTCGAATCGTCAGGTCGTCGTCGTGTAAATTTTGCGGGGAACCAAACCACAGGTATACCAAGTGTCGGCATGGTCAGCCTGTCCGTTGCTGGAGTTATATAGGATCCGGTCACAAATTAAACTCGTGTCCAGTATATTAGGAACGTGGCCAAGGAAGTAGAGCCAAACAAACATTTTAAATACAATATAAGCAAAACTAAGTGTTTGAACAGTTTGGATGCAGTTACTAACGGGACTATGACTAATGACATTGATATGAATGTAAAACTGTCTGGTCTTCTCGCAATAAGCTCCTCGAGTAAACGTGGTGTCAATTCCATATGTATGGTATGTAGTGATGAGTCCAAACATTGTATTGAGTATCATAATTATTCTAATCTGTTGCTCAGAAATAGATATCAACTACTCAGTAACAATACGAGTAATAGTGGTATCTTGCCAAAATGCGGCATACGCGCTAATAATATACTATATGATGAAGACAACGACGATGATGACGATCATGACAACTATGACGATGATGACGATCATGACAATGATGACGATCATGACAATGATGACGATCACGATAATGATGATGATCATGACAATGGTGACAATCATGGTAATGATGACGATCATGCCAATCATGATGATGATGATGATGATGATGATGATGATGATGATAATGATAATGATGACGATCATGGCAATGATAATGGTCATGCCAATGGTGATGATGATGATGATGATGATGATGATGATGATGATGATGATGATGATGATGGCGTAATTGGCGGTGCTGATGCTGCTGCTGCTGCTGCTGCTGCTGATGATGATGATGATGATGATGTTAGTGGCGGTGGTGATGATGGTGTTGGTGGTGGTAGTAGCGGTGGTGGTGGTGGCGGCGGTGGTTGTTATGTTGGTGTTGGTGGTGGTGGTAGCGGGGGCGGTGGTCGTACTATTAATAATAATAATAATAATAATAATAATAATAATAATAATAATAATAATAATAATAATAATAATAATAATAATAAATCCATTGATCTTCCGTCTTTCAATATTAATTCTAAAGGAATTAGGGTTGGTCATTTAAATGTACAGCACCTGGTGCCTAAGATTGACCAGTTTAAAACTGACTATGGAGAAGTGTGAAAAAGAACTTGAAGTTTTCTGTACCACTGAAACATTTCTCTCATCAACAATCCCAAATAACTCAATTGAAATTGATGGCTATGTTAATGAAAGAAAGGACAGAAAAGAACGGGACGGTGGTGGAATTGTGCTAGATATAGCTGATAACTATTCATATGTGAGGAAACTAAATTTTGAAACCGATGATCTGGAAACTCTATGGATTGAAATTAGACCATTTAAGACCAAGCCTTTCCTATTGGGCTGTGTCTATAGACCCCCTGATTCACCCGCTACCTGGATTGATGAATTTGAAGCTATGTTAGAAAAGGTATATTCCGAAAACTCAGATATTATACTTGTAGGAGATTTTAATTTCGACCTTATTAAAGCAGATACTCATAAATGTCAGTCTTTAATTGAACTTTTTCATTTAGAGCAACTTATACGTAATCCAACTAGAGTTACTGAGAAAACATTTAAACTGATTGACCATGTGTATGTCACAGATAAAGACAAAATTCAATCGTCACATGTTGGCTCTTTGGCACTAAGTGACCATTATCCAATATTCGCTGTACGCAAATGCAAACCATTTAAAACTCAAAATCCGCACCAACTTATTAAATACAGCAGCATCAAAAGCTTTAATGAAGCTAAGTTTCTTAGTGACCTGTCTGTATGTAATTGGCGTTCTATAGGTTATTTAGGTAGTCCTGATCAAGCGCTTGATCAGTGGTATGCAAAATTCATCAACATTATAAATAAACACGCTCCTGTCATTGAACGTAGAGTTAAACGTGTATGTCAACCGGGATGGATGAACAGAGAAATTGTAAAAACAATGAAAGAAAGGGATTATCATGAAAACGTAGGAAACATGTTGAATTTTAAAATGTTAAGGCAAAGAGTTGCGTATTTGATTAAAGCATCTAAACGAGATTATTTTGCAAATAAATTAGAAGCAGGAAAAAATAATCCGGCTAATATATGGAAAATTCTAAAAGACATAAATCCCAAGGCAAACAAATTACCTTCAATAATCTGTGATGATAATGGAAGTGAAATTCAAAACCCACAAATGCAATCTGAACATTTTAATATATATCTCAGTACAATCGCGTCAAAACTGACACACTCCATGATAAAACAAAGGCCAATGGCATTTGATAAGCTATCAGATCATGTTTTTAATAAAGTTCCAGAAAATATAGAGTTTCGAATTCCATATATAACCGTTGAATATGTGTCCAGAGAACTTAGCAACTTAAAAACAAATAAGTCATCTGGTTATGATGAATTGAACGCACACGTTCTCAAAGCAGCAGCATCAATAATTGCACCCTCAATTACACTTATTATAAACAAAAGCATAACTACGGGAGAATTCCCCAAAATGTGGAAATGTGCAAAAGTAAAGCCTCTACATAAATCTGATTAAAAAACCAATGTCAGCCATTATAGGCCTATCTCTATATTACCCATTATCTCTAAGGTTATTGAACGACACATACATGATCATATTTATAAATTTATAACCAAGTATAATTTATTAGTGGAGTCACACTCAGGCTTCAGACCTAACCATTCATGTGAAACTGCTTTGTTAAATCTAGTAGAAAGATGGCGCTTTCCGATAGATAACGGCGACCTTATTGGTTCTATTATGATTGACTTTAAAAAGGCCTTCGATCTTGTCAATCATGACATCCTATTACAAAAATTAAGTATTTACAAATTCAGCTATAATACATTAAAGTGGTTTTCTTCATATTTAAATGGTAGGCAACAATACGTTTTAATTTCTGGAAAGAATTCTAAACCACTGCCCATCGATATAGGAGTACCACAAGGCTCAGTCCTAGGGCCACTTCTGTTCATTTTATATGTTAGTGATTTACCCATGTGTGTCAACAATCTTATGGATATGTATGCTGATGATACAACTATGCATGCTGCTAGCTCAAATGTCGCTGAAATTCAAGAAAATCTAATTAACGGTATGAAGTCGGTAGAAGAATGGTGTGTAAATAATAAAATGTTGTTAAATACGGACAAAACTAAGTTTATGATGTTAGGAACTAAGCATAAATTGAAACAAGTAAATAATAATGTTATAACCCCTACAAATCGTGGAAGCTTAAATGTTGTGGAATCTGACAAACTTTTAGGAGTATACATAGTAGGCTTGCGCGATTTTTGATTTGAAACATCGCGATCGATTTTCGATTAAATCGCGATTTTCGATTAAATCGTAGATCCAAATTCCCAAAAGTATAAACCGGATTAACGTGACTTGTTTCTAGAAAAAGTTGAAATAAATGATACAAAAATAGCACGAAATTAGAACACATGTTCATGCGACGAATTCTTACCATCCCACGTCTATGCTTAATGTATACTTTATATCCAGCATCGCGGGAGTGAAATTATTAATTGGGACCGCCTAAATATTGCGTATAGTTTAATAAACATTATTTAATTCATCAAAATTTGAGGTAAAAATGTCGCCGAGAAAAAATAAATAAATTACATGATTCTTCCGCTTATAGCCTCCCTTTGTAGGACGAGTTTAGGTCATTACCAGAGTAACGCGAAGACGCTGATATTAGTACCGCGGGAGATACTGCGCAATTCACATACATTGGACGGCAGCTTTGAGTAGGTATTAGTGTAACGGCGTAAACTCGTCCTATAGTGCGGTTTATAGTTGCTTTCAGAATGTACGATTTACATTTAAGAGTAATCAACAGAGCGCACAGTTCAAAATCAAACAATCTGGAATGCTGTTGCTTTATTTTCTTTAATTTGACATGACAACCGGATCAAAAAGGAAAAATTATTAGACCGTCTGAAATTGCTATCTCTAGAATTAAACAGAATTATGTTCACTGATTGCCTAACACTCTGAAACTGTATATACTTGACATTTCACAACAGACTCAGGGTCTGCAGCGAAAGAAAGAAAATTATATGGCGATACGACGGAGTAACTAGCTGATTTTCTCAATGACAAAGAAAGGCGTTACCTCGCTATTGTTAGCTTGTTTATTGTAGCGCTTTGTGTTGTGATTAGTAATTATTCGACACGTGCATGGTACGGCGGGATATACACACAATGAACACAGGCGTGAATCGATTATAATTGTACTCATGTACTGATATAATGCGACGGAAAAGCACACACTTCAGATTTTTTAAAAACATGAAATTTTTTACGATTTTCCGATCTTTCCTCAATTACATTGTAAAAATCGCGATTTTAAAAATAAATCGAACTTCACGATTAAATCGAAAAATCGCGCAAGCCTAATACGTAGACAATACGCTTGCATGGAAAGAACATATAGGCAAACTTTGTAAAAAGATTTCGTCCTTAATGTATATTCTACGGAAAAATAAACATTATCTTAGCATTGAGCAACGAAATCTTTTCTATAATTCGTATATCCTTTCACACATTGATTATTGTAGTCTTGTATTTTGCCCGTCTTCACCTACATTATTGGATAGTTTAGAAAAACTAAAAAAACGGACTGCTAGGGTGATATTAGACATGCCTTACAGGACACCATCTGCACAACTATATGAAACATTAAACTGGACAAATTTAACTAAAAGAATGCAAATTAAAATGGGTATTATGACATATAAATCTAGAAATGGTCTGGCCCCTGGTTACATGAAAGACATGTTCACTTCCGTTGGGGTGGCGCACACTAGAAATTTACGTTCCAAAACACGCAATCACCTACAACCTCCGAGGATTAAAACGGAATATGGCAGAAAAAGCTTCAACTACACTGCAGCGCAACTGTGGAATTCTCTGCCTGAAACGATTACTCAGTCTTCTACTCTGCTGACATTCAAATCAAATACACATGAATATATTACTAAATTATAGTGATATATGGGCAATGTGATATACACGTGCGTGCGTGAGTGCGTGCGTGCGTGAATGACCGTGTACGATCTTGCGCGTATATATGTATGTATGTATTTATATGTGCGTGCGTGCGTGCGTGCGTGCGTGCGTGCGTGCGTGCGTGCGTGCGTGCGTGCGTGCGTGCGTGCGTGCGTGCGTGCGTGCGTGCGTGCGTGCGTGCGTGCGTGCGTGCGTGCGTGCGTGTGAGGGCCTCGGGAAGATCAGTTTACTGACGATGTATACCCTCCTTAAATAAAGATTATTATTATTATTATTATTATTATTATTATTATTATTATTATTATTATTATTATTATTATTATTATTATTATTATTATTATTATTAGGTTGTTGCGACACAAGCAATGCTTTATGTAAAACATATTCAGTACAAACATTCGTTTCGCATATCTATATAACAGCACAGATGGTGAAGTTAACTGATGTTTTGAAGATCATGTTTTATGTCTCGGTGGCTTTCACAAGCCGTGTTTTTATAGGTGTTATTGGGAAGATCTGGTGTTCAGGCGCTTTGCATGATTTAATAGTAAGATCGTATGCATATGCCGGTGGTACAACACATTTAAAGTCGGCAGGGAAGGAATTTCACAGATCAAGGATGTTTATGAAGCACTGATATGCTTATGACTGGAATGGTTCCTTGTGGGGTGTGACGCTGAAAGAAGTTGAGGAGCATTTTGAAATCCGTTATCCAGTCATTTGAGGATAATAAAGATAGTGTTCCCAGATTAAAAGCCGTTGAAGAACTTCCACAGGAAATAGGCGAAATAAGGCCATTTATGGACGACTTAAACATGGGTATGTGGTTTTTCTCCGACATTTTCATTTTGATCCAAGCTTAAAGATGTTCTGGATGTATTATTAGAGTACACACGTGCACAGCGTTTGAGCTTATGGAAAGCTCATTTGGAAACTACGGATGCCATGCTGCCTTATACGCATGCTGCAGGTAAGCCCAACTCCGCGCTATCTGCTTGGTATGCTGAAAAGGGATGAAGAACGGAGAGCAAAATTTAATAACGGCGAATTTAAATTCATGGAAGCACACACCAATATTCATACTACATGAGCTGTGACTTGGCTACGGAGAAACAGCAATAAGATATCCAATACCCCTTAGAAATAACTTTTATATATATATTATTCTGCAATACTGTTTTAGTAATATCTATCGAAAATGAATAAATATGTTAATTATCTAATTTAACAGTCATTTTACTTGTGTTATAATATTGTATATTTTGTATATTTGTAAATAGTTATATATATTGTGGCAGCTTCTTGTCTCGCAAATCCTGTGATTACACTTTTACTGTAATATATATATTACAGTAAAAGTGTAATCACAGGATTTGCGAGACAAGAAGCTGCCACAATACTATGGGCACTGGCTAGACACCAGTTTGGGACTATGCTGCATTGCTTATAGAATCAAGTGGCCTCAGGAAAACTGACGATCTTGGTCATGCGGAGATGAAACCATCTGCGACGAAGAGAGACAAAAGTGATGTTACCCGAATTATGCAAAACGTCAAACAGAATATGCAACTCCATTTGTTGAAGCACAATATCCAGATTGCGAGCTGATTAATCCACAGACTTCCACAGAAATTAATGAATTTCTGCTTGCTTCACGTTCTGGTGAAATGGGAAAACACAGATGGAAAGATTTCTTGTGTCTTTCTTTCTACCAGTGGCACTAAATATTTTCACGACCCAATACCAAGATCCGGACTTCGAAACTTTGAATGCATGACACAGAAAGCAACACGACTAGGAACGCAGCTTCTGGAAAATTTAATCTAGCATCGAATCTATCGTTTAGAAGAGCCCTCCCTGACCCTTTCGGAAAACAGGTACGATATTTCTATGGTATCCCATTCACATCTGTGCCAACCACGACCGAAATTATGACTCAATGGAGCCAAATTCTTTTATATCTATACGTAACTGTCGCTATAGGATAGTCAGAAAGCTAAAGTCGCGTTTAAACTCATAATGTTGCAGGGGACCCTGAGATCGGAGGCCCTTTGGATTTGGCAGCATCAGTCTTATAGGTTTGGCATCTATGCATCTAACTTGAAGTTGCGCAGAGCCACAAAATGCGCCATATGGGCTTTTCGTTGGCCCTGGAAATTTGGGGCCGTGTCCAAATGCATTTGTCGCACTGTCTTAAGTTTGACCCTGGTGCCAACGTCGATGTTCCATAAAAGAAAGTACCATGTGAAAGTGTCAGAAAGCTGACCTTGTGCACAAACTGGAGGAAGCCATAACAAAGCACACGATCTTTCCTCCACAAGACGATAAATCCCTAATATGCATAAGAGATGCAATTCACCTTTCCAGAGTATCCATCTATCATCTGACGTCATATGACGTAATAATCAGCTAAGCGGCGTGTAGAATGACGTCATAACCAGTACGACATAAATGATTCTATTTGGCCCGTCTTTAACACTTTAATAGTCGGACACGTTGTACGAATTGTATGTCTCTATTATTTAATAAACATGCTGTTGAATATATTGAAACTAATTTGACTGGATGCTGTTGCTGCAGCAACCGCGCTCAGTCAAATTAGTTCCAAAATATGCAATAGCTTTCCTATACAGTTTTCTGGAAATTGATAGTCAGGGAGTTCAGAGATCGATCGATCCCAACACGGACGTGGTGTGCGTGGAGCTTAGATTGAGATGGGCGGGACATAGCTCAAATAGAAAGGTACATTGCCGGGCTTCATACAAAGAAAGGAACCAATTCAAAAGAATTCAATGTATTGACAGAGAGATACTGTAAAAAAACCTATTCAGTTTGCTGCACGTGGCAGACACTGTAATCGATGTGTGGGACCAAAATAATCATATAAATTATGTTAAATTCGCCGAACGAGACAGACGGGATGTACCGACTATGAAGTATGAAGTGATTGGCGCACGTGCGATTCCATCATGGCAAATACTTCCTGAAGTTTCTGGGTGAAAATATCACTGGCAACATTTTGGGCAATTTTATTGCAGGCACCGTGTGATAGCTAATGAAGAGAAAACCGTATACGTGGCCGGAGCTTTCTATGATGGGGCGCGTACAAAGATGATTACTCAAACTGGACAAACAATCAACGATAAAACACAGTGCCATCTAGAGGAGGCTGACACAAGGATGATATTTCATACTATGAAAGTTTATAAAATGTTTCGAAATGTTGACAGGAAGGGTTAGATAATTATCAAATCACCTGTCGCAGAACTGGTTGTATTGGCCGCTCATTACTTTCCTATGATGACAATTATCTCCAAGTTGTGGACGGGAAGAATAGATCTAGCAACAGATCAACATAGATGTATTCCTATACATGAATTATGCCAATCAAGTTCTTTGCTCTTCTTCCAGATACTGGCTGTGGTCCATGCTCTAACAGGTTTCGACAACATGCCTTCATTCTACCGAATAGGCAAGAAAATGTTGTAAATATCATAAAATCACACGTGCAGAGTCCTTCAAACAGCAAAATTCTGCACACAATCTCGTTTCAAGTCGGCTACGCACAAACGCGAGCATCACAACTTAAATGCCCTGCGTGTAGAGCTTGCAGAGAAAGATTTGCCACTTAACCAACTGTCACCAGCTTAAAGAGCAAGTTCTAACAGATAGATGGTAAACAATGATTTAGAGGAATTCATACGTAGCACACATTGATACTCCAGAACAGAATGGATGGAAGAAATCTGATGATGGTGGATGCTTAATGCCGATATATATATTGACGGTCTAACATCATCTGAATCTTTGACGTACTTTTTTTTTGTTCATGAAAGGGAAACAATGTGTGTAGGAAGAAATGTTACTGTGTAACGTCCGGTATACCATGCTGCGATGATTGTTCTCGCGAAGGCCTGGAAAGGTGTTAGAGCGCTCTCAGCCATACAATAAACATCTCCACTGAATAACGCATGCAGCATTATATTAAGCGTCGCATATCATCAAACGAACCCTGTTTTGTTTACTACTGTACTGGATGGTTCTATAAAATACTTATATATTATAAAAAATTGTTAGCGATGTAAAACAATAACTCCTAAATCGTATATGTTCAGTGAAAGTCAGTAACCCTCAAAGGAGAATGAATGTATATATCTAATTGAGTCGATTATTTTGCTAAATAAATCATCAGATATGTTCATATTATATTGAAAGGAACGGTCATGTGGTTTGGAAAAACATTTGGCTGACATCATGACCTTTGACCTCGATTTTCAAGGTCATGTCCCGGGGTCTGATGACAACAACCGGTCTTAAAATGTTCATCATGGTATGGGTTATAACTTTAGACCTAGAATTTAAGGACGGCGTTAAGCCAACAAGCTAATTATTTAAATGTCCGTTTTGCACACAGTTTGATTTTGTCTACTGCATGTTTGACTCTAAATTTACTGACATTTCACTCCGACCCAATCCCGAGCCGATGTGCAAATGTTTCCTGAGGATTAAGTTCTTAATTCATCAAAGATCGGCGGAATAAAACCTGTCCCGGTAACCATATAGGTATTGATGGTCCACAACAGCCAACATGTGAGTGAGAAATATCAACTGGAATAGACAACCACACATGTCTTTCAAAATCACGTTTCACTCTGAATGATGCGGTCGTTAACTACACGTACGGGCCTACGGATCTGTATTTGGAATAATGCAGCATTTGATCAGCAAAGTTTATCTATAAGTCTTATAGGGCCTATATAGACACACGGGGTTATCCGACACCTGTATTTTGCGACAGAAATTGCGGTTCTTTAAGCAGGTTGCTGATAAACCTACCCACCTCAAGAAACCAATGCCATTGAACATAGAAAAAGGTTTTTTTACCATAGTAATTGAAGTGTATTAAATGATCGCATGATCGCATGATCGCATGACCTAGGTGAATACTTTCGGATAGTATGGAGAATACAGCTAATAAATAAGTTAAAATGTTTCCAAAACAACAGACAGAAACGTATTAGTCGGCGCAATTTTGAACTTAGGCAGCAATGGCTTCCACTTAAATTAAGCTCAAAATAATTATTCAACAGGACGCTTTATTTTGTTTTAGAAACATATTAAGGTATATCTTAACTGCGCGGTAGAGCTTCCGTTCTCGCCAGGTTTGAGTTATTAATATGCACTACGTTACCAGTACTGATAGGGTAAATATATTAACACGTAATACATTTACATATTACGTTACCGATGGAATGGGTGGTGAGGGTACATGGGTGACATGTGGGTTAGATTTTGATTACTAATCATGGGATCCTCACACGTAGTAAGCCGGTACATGCAGGAATTCACCCAGCAATACTATTTCGGTCAATCACTCACTTCAAGGTTGTTGCTTGTCTCTAGGTTCAAGTAGTATAGTTCAAACACAGGGAGCCTATAATGCTCGTTTCGGGGATCATAAATGTATGCATAATCCGATCACGTCAAAACCGATTGGCTGTTGTTAAATGATTGACACGTATCATGTGTCAAACTTTAATGCGCGTTCGATAGATTTGACTTTTGGACTGCACTATTAATTTTCTTACTATAAAAGCTGAAGGCGTGACGCTGTACTCATCAGAACACCAAGCATGTAAACTATTAACATGACCATTACAGGAGCAGTATTCTTACTGGCCTTAGTGGCTGGAACTTATTCCGGTAAGTCGAAGTAAATTTGTATCTACTAACTATAATTATATTGCAATTTTATCTATATTTATCTACATGTAAATGCATTCACTAGGCCCTGTAGGTTCGGAGTGTCTCTCGTAAAACTAATAACCAATAATAAATTTGGAATATAGGGCCTATACGGTGTAATGTTTTGAAATCTGATCTAGAAAATCGCGGAAACTCTACCCTGTACTGTTGCTCAACGTAGTACGGCCGTACCATATTTACATATTGCTATAATTAGCTTAATGCCACGGTTAACTCATACATTGAACTGAAAAAGTAAGATAACCCCTATTTTTCAAGCTTTAGCATAAAGTTATCACCAGTTTAACGTATTTGATATATGCCATGGGGTGGATGCCCTCTGTACAGCATACACTCCCGTAGGTTTTATACTTAGCTCACTTGAAACCAGTTTCCAGAGATTTCATTTAAATTTGACAAAACTCACTTTATGGTGAAGAAAATTATCGCATTAGGCCTACTCCTTGAAGTATATGACATAATGCTAGGAACATGCCTGCGATAGGCTGCGATAAATTATAAACATTTCAATATCAATGTGAACACAAAGAAGTTTTAATGCAAACTATCCATACTTGATAATCCTAACTCTCGAGATAGACCTTATACTGGCATGAATGTGTGTATTACCATGGCCACAACTGTCTCCGAATTGAGTTTTTTCTGTGATTTCTAAAAAATTTCAAAGTTGTTAAGAAGAGGACAGCAACAAAATAAGATTATTTCTTTACATAGCACAATGGATCGTGCACATTTGGATGTATCTTACTTGACCATGGATATACGATGATGCCAGGTGGATCTATCTATATTAGGCTACAGCTCATAAATAAATTAAAATATTTGCAAAACAAGAACAGTAACATGTTAGTTACTGTAGTAAGAAACGTACTGTTGAATATTTTGAACAAAATTGGATTGGAAGACATGGCTGCCTTAGGCACCCATGTCTTCCAATTCAATTGTGTTCAAAATATTCAACAGTATGATTTATCCCGTTTTGGAAACATGCTTTAAAGTTATTTCTAAGGGGTATTGAATACTGTTGAATGTTTCGCCGTACATTGGTCAAAGACGCTGCCATCTTTGTGGCAAGCTCTGCATATATATAACTGATTCTGAAATATTAGTTTTGACTCGCAGATAAATATTAAAGAAATGAATGCTGATGCCTGCTTAGATAACGATGCTACTAAATGTTGTAGTTCCGTTAGATATCATATATTTTGCAGTAGGCCTATTCATTTTCTATACAGCTTTCATTTTAATAACGCAATCTATGGATTAAGGCAATTCGTAGTGCCTATTTGTGGCATCGAATGTGCCATGTTACTGTTATCTATATGAGCACGTGGACATGTGGTCACTAGTGTTATCCAGTGAAAATTGCAGAACTATTTGTCAAACATCCCTATCCATGGATTAATACAGCAATTGAATACAATTCTGGTCAGTTTTATGTATAGAAATATAAAAATCGGTGTCAAACAAAGTCCACGCTAGCTGTTACACTAGAGGAAGTTGACGCTTTACATATGATCCTGACATGACTGTGAAATAGGAGCGCTTAGGGAACTGCGCAGATCATTGCGACATTTAGTCCTATGACTTTAACATTTGAAGATGAAAGCCAAAATTCAAATACTCATTTACGCGTTAATAACTATTCAGTTGAATATTTTCAAACTAATTTGACTAGGAGCTGCCTCTTAAAATGCCTGAAATCGGTTTCAAAATATGTATCTGATTATCTGTATAGATACCTTGAAATCTGGGATTTTAGGTTTCAAAGTGTCAATGCTAAGTATTTATGCGTGAAAATTTACATCCCGTACGAACAGTACGAAATAACGTGTTACGAAATACAGCATTCAAACGTCGATCTGGGGGCATGATGCGTTCAAACAAACGCACCCCCCCCCCCCCTCCCCACCCACCACCACAAACATAATTTAAAATTAATTTAGCTAAATATCTCTGGAACCCCCTTAAATATAATCTAAATTATTCACCAGCATTCCTGAACGGCTGCATTGAAACTTAGCTGCTCTAATCGCGCGGAGTGGCAATGACGTCACGGTCCATTATGGTGTATTATGTATATTCATAAAGAACACTAGCGTGTAAGCTGCTACACTACGTACACTACGTACAATATTTTTTGTATCCAATTGATTATTTCAATATTTCTAACAAATTTGACTGAAGAAGCAACAACCTGTTTTCAGACTATAATGCAGTGATTATTTTTTAAATTCGCGATAACAATGGTCACGCGTGGATATAATGATTGTGCACAGGTGCACACGCACACACGGAGCTTTCGGATATTTATCAACAAGACTAATGAATTACGGACTAGTTCTATTGACGTAACAACATTCCTTTTGTTGATTTTTGTTTATCATGGGAGAGATTATCAGAAAAATTGATTATCACAACAGACTGTTCGAACTTGCATAATAGTAAGTGTAATGGCGCTACGATGCATCAGGATTGGCCGTAATAAAAGATTGCCTAACAATACTGTAATGGCTAAATGTGTCAACAGCGCCTCAAAGCGCCTTTCTTTCATTTGTCACGATTTTAAAAGAAAATTCAAATATTTGCTCAGTGAATGACTATTTTCTAGCCAAGAGAACGGGTTTTTTTTGCTAAATTTACCACTGGATTGGAATTTCGGAAAATAGTTTTTAAAGAGTTGGTTTTTTGACCGGCTTGATGACTATATTATTGTTCGTCTAGGAAATCTAAATTTTTGCTTAGTAAGTGTCCATTTGTAGGCCAAGAGAAAACTATATTTGAAAATTTACCACTGGATTGACTGGCTCGGTTGACATTCCAGTGATAAATCTTCAAAAATATCCTTCTCTTAAACTGCACATGGACATTCATCAAGACCACTGCAAGGCCCGATGTTGGCCGGCATCGGTAGCAAAGTGTAAAATCAAATCTCTAATTATCACTAAGTATACAGACATCTTGTTATTCACTATGCATCACTACTGTACCTACATTAGCTATGGAAATTACATTACAATCATGAGAGTTCTGTCATCTAAGAATTCAGTATTCTTCTATATATTTATGAACATAATTTTACCATATTCGACTACAATTTTCTACAACTGCCGATTGGATCTGATCCATTGCCTTGGAATCGTATACCAACCTCAAACACACCCGCACATTGGAAAACACATACCTACTTATGCACAGACGTATATGTATGTACACGCACCTCGACAAACACGCCCACATATCCGTATATTGAAACATTTATTTTAACTGATTTTCTTTTATTTCATTATAGGGCCTATAGATGTACTAACTTATGATGACCCTTCGTCATGCGCACGTACATGCTCAGGTAAGGAAAACACTTACTACTGAATTACCAAAACTCTAATATTAAATAGAGGATACATTTGTATTCATGACCCGCCTATTTCTATCTAAGCTCCGCCAACTTCGTAAGGCTATTTGTAACAATTTATACAACTTGAACCCTCCATTTCTAGAAACACAATTTCAAGCAGAGCTTAACTATGCAAACGCTGTTGAATATTTTCAAAACTAAATTGACTGTGAGCTGTTACTGCAAATTCACCAAAGACACAATTCGTACACATTCGTGACATCAGACACTCGAGTGACAGACTGGATCCATCCATTGCCTTATCCTCACAGCGCTACTGAAAGCTATCTCTGTTTAAAAGAGCAACAACTTTCAGTAGGCCTATCACAGCTTTCCTTCAATGCGAAGTTCTTCCGTTCAGCAACTCATACTAAATCAATCTTCTTGTCATAGCAAGATGCAAAAATAAGGGTTAATTAATATTTTTAATTTAATCAATAAAAACAAACTATTTGCTCACTAAATGTCCAATTGCAGGACAAAAGACTATTTTTGAAAATTTAACACTGGAATAACTGGCTCGGTAATCAAGCCAGTCATTCAAGTGGTAAATTTTCAAAAAATACATTTCTCTTGGCCTACGAATGGACATTCCTCATGACAACTTCCGAGTCCTGTTTTTGCCGGCAAGGCCATTGAGGGGGTTAAAGCAGAGATAGTTACATTCCAATATTGCGCAGAAACTTGACCTGTGATCAGATACGCAACTCCGGATCGTTAGCTCTCAAACCGGTTAGATGTAGGTCTAATTGGTGTCAAAAAATCAGGAGTGGATAAATAAGTACAAGGGCAGATTATCTCCTACCAGCTGCAGTGCGTTCCAGCTGCTCCAGGCTTCGTCATCCAGGGCAGCAGGGTGTTTTTGAGGTGGTTCACAGGATCAAAGTCCAATACGTGCATGAGATGAGCGCGTGCGCACGCGGATCTGGAGATCCAATCTTTAACTATCTATCGAGGAGATTGTACTTGACCCCTATCAGCAACATGGGGGAACAATCAGTCCCCTCTGCGTCACCAAACTCGTGCTCATTATCATAAGGTAGAACTGAACGGGGTATGCTATCGTTGGATGCCAGAATTTATCTTGATGACAGATGCATACATGCACACCTATTTTAGCACGATGAACACAAAAGGCAAAAAAACCAGAAAAGAATCTTGTCGAGTATTTCTAAATTAATTTGAGTGCGAGTTATTGCTGCCTATTAGTTTAAAATAGTCAACGTATTTTTTGGCATATTTGTCTTGAAATTGAGATTCTGTGGATTCATTGTTTAATGGGGTAATAATCTTTAAGTGCACGTGTTCTAAACGATTATTTGTTCTAGATATGGAAATATTAAATTAGGATAATTTGTAAAATAAAAAAAAAGAAATTGGCCTGGCCTACAGAATTAAACCGTTCCTAGCAAATAAAAGATTGTTTTCTTGATGGAATACAAATCTGGTATCCATTTTGAACAGTAGATTCCGGGACAATGCTACGTCTTCGCAAAGACTTGCCAGAAGAGGGATACAACCTGCCAGAAGAAAATTGTATTCACTACAAGAAACGAAAACCATCCTTCACTTATGGTGGTAGAATGTCAAGGGTGGCGCCAATGGCATGGATTATTATCTTTTATGATATCAGTTTAAGGATCTAAAGTGGGTACTTTTTGTAATTATGGAAAAGTTGGTGATAAACACAAGGCGAATATTATTTGAATCATTGGGTGTGTTTATGGAGTTTATAGATGGGATAAGACAACGGGCCGATCCAGTTTTAGCTATGCCCCGCCCATCTCTATCTAAGCTTCACCCACACCTCGCTCGTGTTGGGATCGATTTATTTCTGAACTCCCTGACAATCAATTTCCAGATAACTGCAGATAAACTGTTGAATATTTTAAAACTAATTCGACTGGGTGCTGTTGCTGCCTATGGCAGCATCGGCGCCCAATCAAATTAGTTTCAAAATATTCAACAGTATGTTTATTAAATAGCAAAGACATACAATTTGCACCACGTAAGCGTTAAATAGGGACTATTTCGAATCATTCATGGCGTCATTATTATGACGTCAGCATACACATCACTTAGTTGATTATGACGTCATATGATGGATGGATAAACTTGGAAAGGTCAATTCTCATGTCACACATGTCCCTTGTTGACTTCACCATTTGAGACTGGAGGTCGATGTGACCCACGGTTAACCTGTGATTGATGTAGGTATATGTTTTAATATTTTGACGCTCCCACCAATCCCCTCCACCCCTACCTTACTTGACGTTGGCCAGGAGGTCTTCCAAGCATCACATATGTGGTCGCATGTTTTGTACTGTGCTTTTGTACGGAGACATATGATGTACGCAGAGCTAATTATTACTCAGTCACACACACGCGCGCACTCACCCACGCGTGCACGGACGAACGAACGAACGAACGCACGCACGCACGCACGCACGCACGCACGCACGCACGCACGCACGCATACGCGTTCTCTCCTCGATTTCCGGGCACCCGTTATTTTCATCAAGTGTTGGCCTGTGAGCCCTGTCGTTTTCCCGTGAATTAGTTTTTTGTACAGGTGGTATTATATTATTTGTGTTCAGGGTCCAACAAGTTTCGTTATTTACCTGGACGAACGTACGAATTTGGCTATGAAGCCGCGACCACCATGCAAGGATCTCATGAACTGAAGTCCGCCCTCACCATTCGGGCCACTGTGGAGCTCCATGTGCTCTCGCAATGTGAAGTAGTGCTTCAGGTGAGTGATGCAGGCATCCACCACATCCCAAGCCAATCTCCTACTCCCTCGCTCCCTCCGCCCCCCCCCCCCCCCCCGCCCCCCCCCCCCCCCCCCCCTTCCTGCCTGCCTCCACTTCCACCTCACCCATCCCTTTTGATTGATTTAGGAAATCAAAGTGGTTGTTCGATAATGCCGGTGGACATCTTGCTGTCGCAAAATGCATGTGGCGTATGGAACAGGCTTGATAATGTCCGTGTTGTCATATTTACACTACAATGTAACCGAGGTTAGATTAGAGTTCCAGAGAGTGGAACATAGTTGGTTTCATCATCAACAATTTTAGAGTGAAATTATTTATTTTATTCTTATAATTTGGTTCTTAGTTGCGCGACGTGAGCCTCCTGGAACATGACCCGGCAAATCCGTCTCAGAAAATCCAATCTCCGCGCATGTACCAGTTCAAAAACGCTCTTGAGGAGTTTCCACTGCGCGTTGGTTTCGATGATGGTAACGTTATCGACATATGTCCGAGTGAAGGAGAGCCTATCTGGTCTCTGAATATCAAGCGAGGACTGCTCTCCAGCTTACAGAATGCAATGGAAAGTTTGGAAAAAGATCAGATCGTCAAGGAGGTAAGATATGCCATATTTAATGCTCCTCATTGTTATTTCCCATCACACCTATCCTAACGATACTCTAACTTTACTATTACTATTAGTAAACGATAACATACCGAAGAACAGAATGGACCTTTCCGGGTTTGGCTATGCCCCGCCCATCTCTAGCTAAGCTCCACCCACACCTCGCTTGTTTTGGGATCGATCGATCAATCGCTCAACACCCTGACTATCAATTTCCAAAAACTACACAGGTAAGCTGTTGAATATTTTGATACTAATGTGACTGGGTGCTGTTGCTGCCTAAGACAGCAACAGCGCCCGGTTAAATTAGTTACAAAATATTCAACAGCATGTTGATAAAATAGCGAATTACAAAGACATACAATTCATACAACGTGTCGGACTGTTTGAGTTTTGATGACGGTCTATATGGAACCCTTTGTGACGTAATGATTATGACGTCATCATACACACGCTGAGCTGATTATGACGTCCTACACGGTCAAATGATGGATAGATACTCTGGAAATGTGAATTGACTAACTGATTCGGTTTGGGCGGTACAACCGTTGCATTTGTTCTTGCAATTGATAACATAGTTGGAAAACTTGTTTTACTGGAGGAACCATTCAGTCATTTGCTTTCAACATAGGCCCTATATATGCACGCGCACACACACATACAAACACAGACGCATGTTTCAAACCGCACAGCACAGAAACAACTTGTTTCCAAAGCAAAATAAAACGTGGCTTTCAATCAAATTAAATCCAAAATATTCAACAGAGCATTTCTTACATCGTGTTCAAATTTTTTATTAATTAACCTGTTTATGTTTTTGTTTGGGAAACATGTTACGTTATTTCTGCGCTATACTGTCGTCCTCGTGTTTGTTGCAGGCCGACATTAACGGTGAGTGCAGCACAGAGTACAAAGTCGAAGCTTCAAACTGGTATGCTGGAAGCACTATCCACAAGACAAAGAACTTGCTAGCGTGCACAAGTCGTCTTGGACACCAGTCCTCAGCAGCTCACGCACTTCCATGGGCAGAATCAGTAAGCTTGTTTTACACGCAATGTTTAATCAACTATGGGTACGATTCCCACACGGCTTGCTTTTTTTCTACTTAAACCCCCATGTCGTGTTTAATCATAGACTTGCATTTGCAGGTGATTTAGCAACTATTTTCATATTTGCGGACTGATATATGGATGGCCCTATTGTGTGACGCATCCTCTTGCGAGCATGTATGGATTCTGTTAAGCCGATGTATTGTTATAAGCTAGTAGTCGTATTGTCGTAAGCTGATAGTTGTATTGTTGTAAGTTAGTAGTTGTATTGTCGTACGCTGATAGTTGTATCGTCGTAAGCTGGTAATCGTATTTCCGCAAACGGGTAGTTGGTATTGCCATAAAATGGTAGTTGTGTTGATGGCAGTTGTGTTGTCGTAGCAACATACATTCAATAATCAGCTCCTATGAGTTCCCCCATAATTGTCTACCTGTCACATTCAAGATCTTGCAATATAAATATCAGCTTCACTTCATGGCGATCTGGCTAAAGCCGGCCTCAGCAGTGGTCATGAGGGATGCCCATTTACAGGCCAAGAGAAGACTATTTTTGAAAATTTGCCACTAGAATGACTGGCTCGATAACCGAGCCAGCCATTCCAGTGGTAAATCTTAAAAAAATAGTCTTCTCTTGGCCTGCAAATGGACATTTGATAATCAAATATTTCGCTTTTCATGACCAAACTTAGCCATTAAATTGTTAAACATACTTATTTTCGCCTTTACAGAAATCACAATCTCTTCCACTGCTGCAAAGCCATCATAGATGTACACAAGTTGTTAGCCACGCCGGACGTCTGACGTTATCTGAGTGCCAAGAAACACATATCTTCCGTCCATTCTCACGTGACACCAAGAGTGCTATAACGACCACGCGACAATCGCTCAAGTTCCAGAGCGAGAAACATGGAACAAATGCCAAAAGACATTATATTGGTAGAAGAACTACGCTCCATTTCGAGCACACGCCTGGTACAGGCGCATCGGACCAGTCTGGTTCAGGCGCAGCATCAGAGAAATTGGCGGAAATCTGCCAGGTTGCTAAAGATGACATACGTCCAGAGGTCCCGGGTTTATTCGCTGAGCTGGTGCAGAAACTCCGCAACTTGGACATCCGCTCACTCCAGGAACTGCACAGAGACGTCAAGGGGCAGATTATCTGCCGTGGGAACGCAATCAGGGGAAGGTAACTCATACATAACTAACATAGTTCAATTCACACTTGTGATTTCATCATCTATTTTTATGATGTACCATAGCTCTGACGCAGTTAGTACAATGGGCCTTTATCCATCCATAATATGACGTCGTAATCAGCTACGTGACGTGTAAGGTGACGTCATAATCAATGACATCATGAATAACGTAGATAAGTACGTCACGAACGCAGAATTAATGACGGGCTAAACGTTGGTGTACCCATTGTATGTCTTTACTATTTAATAAACATGTTGTTGAATATTTTGAAACTAATTTGACTGGCTGCTGCTGCTGCCAGCAACAGCACCCCGTCAAATTAGTTTCAAACTATTTAACAGCTTACCTGTATAGTTTTACGCAAAGTGATGGTCAGGGAGTTCAGGGATCGATCGATCCCAATGCGAGCGAGGTGTTGGTGGAGTTTAGTTAGAGATTGGCATGGCATGGCTAAAACTGGAAAGCGCCATTGTATATAGAAGGATCCAATGTGTCAATCAAATATCTGACGTGGGATACCAAAATACCCTGCATAATGTTAGTTGACGTCACAATCAAAATGACGTACCTCTGTCACGAAAATCGAAAGTACCGTCATTGTATGCCATTCATGAATTTACAATTTATTAAACATTCTGTTGAATACTTTGAAACAAATTTGACTGGCAGCTGTTGCTGTTATGGGCAGTAACTGCACCGGTAAAATTATTTTGAAAATATTCAACAGCTTACCTGATTATTTACCTTGGAATTTAGATTCTAGAAATTCAAGTTTCAAAATTTCAAATCAATTTCAACACGTGTAAACAGTGGGTGGAGTTTAGTTATAAATGCGCGGGGCATAGCTAGAAATTGATCTGTCTATTACTCTGTTTTCCTACAGTACAATGAGTGTGCACATTATTTGTTTGATGAAATGATATGATATGATATGATATGATATGATGATATGTTTATGTTGCCCAGCGAATTTTTCTTGGACGCCGTGGCTATAGCAGGTACCAGTGCATCAGTCCGCTTGATCCAGGAACTCCTCACTAGCTCAGAAGTCGAAGGAGTGAAGGCGGAATTCTGGGTACTATCGCTTGCTTTCATTGCCAATCCAACTAAGGAAACTCTGGCAGCTGTCAAGGTAGGGCAGTAAGAACGTGTGAAAGAATAAACACTATGTAAAATATTATATCTCGTAACTTCTTAAGAATAGAGGCATCCAGTTTCAGCCATGTCCCGCCCATCTTTATCCAAGCTCCACCCACGCTTCGCACATGATGGGATCGATCGATCCCTGAACGCCCTGACGATCAATTTCCAGAAAACTATACAGGTAAGATGTTGAATATTTTGAAACTATTTTGATTGGGTGCTGCTGCCTATTAAATAGTAAAGACATGCAATTCGTACAACATAAATTCGTGACGAACTTATCCATGTCATTCATGACGTCATTGTGTATGACGTCAGCCGACACATCACCTAGTTGATTATGACGTCATATGATGGATGGATACACTGGAAAGGTCCATTCAGCTCCTAAGGTCCCCAACACACGGTAACTCACACACTATAGACTACAATTTCTCCTACACGTTAGACACATAATGTGGTTGACTTCATTCCATGATTTGTGGCATTTTGACCACCTCAATGAACACACGTCAGTCTATTCCTAAACATTTGCTGCTTAAATAATGAACCGTGTTTTAACTTGTCTAGTCGTGTTGTGGACATAAACTAAATCAAATGGTATAAAACCATGTAGGACCCATTGTTCAAATAATTTACTCATATTGTCTTAAATCGATTGTAGCTTTGCAAATGTAATAATTCAAGATTCTTAAGTAATGTCTGTCTGTCTGTCTGTCTGTCTGTCTGTCTGTCGGTCGGTAGGCCTGCCTGCCTGCCTGCCTGCCTGCCTGCCTGCCTGCCTGCCTGCCTGTCTGTCTGTCTGTCTGTCTGTCTGTCTGTCTGTCTGTCTCTGTCTCTGTCTATTTATCTATCTATCTATCTACAGCCATTGTTAGACCATAAGCCGAATGGACGTGTGAAGATGTCAGTATCAGCGATGGTGACCAGCTACTGCCGTGCAAACCCAGACTGTGGCAGTGTAGATGAAGTACAAGCTATCATGGAAGCACTCGCCAAGCCAATCCGCGACAGTGACTGTGAGATCAGACGTGGAAACAAAGAGCAGGTAAACAAAGCATTACCCGGTTACACCATCTACAAACTGTATAAACCCTTTTTACCATAGCAATTGTTCGACGGCCATTGCTAAAACGTGTTCATTAGCGTAACAATTGTTTAGATTCAGATAATGTTACGAATACAGAATATAAGTAATTTGTAATGTTCATTTTCAGTTTCATTTATCAAAATGAATTGCAAATATCATTTAACATTATATGATTTAGGTAAGGCAGCCTTTATTTAATGCCACTTGATTTACGTAAGTTACAGTTCTTCTGAATACACCACATTATATAAGGTAGACTTACTTCACACAACAACTTGCATTGGGAGGCAAGTAAATGGTGCTCCTGTAACATATGCATTCAAAAGACCAATATATGGACCATCATTTTCATAGGCCCACAATATTTTTGTCTTAAATATATTCTATATGGCAAGTGCCTTTTGTCAAGGTACTCACGTCCTCGTGAGCGTGGCTCCTTATAAATTGGTTCCAATTGCCTCATAGGCAGGTGACGTCATCTCTCTCAGTTGATTATGCCGACTGATACATGTATTGTATCGCATTGTGTTTGTCCTTCAGTTGCTGACGTCTCTTCGTGCCTTAGAGAACATGGGCCATGCTGAACGTTCAGTTCCCATTCTAAATCGCTGTCTCATGAACAAAGCTCTACCAATGGAGCTGAGAGTGGCGGCTGCACAAGCTTTCAGAAAGATGGCGTGCCAAGCTGATGTACGTTATTAATTACATCGAATATCTTCATAATGTTCATAACTCTGACTACTACAACGTGTATCTTCGAGGTGTGTTTCGGACTGGCATGTAAGCAGGAAGGCGGGATTTTTATAATCTAGGCTATATATAGGCCTATATATAGACGCATCAGATATAATACTATTGATACATTCTAAGGATGAAATGACGTAAATACGGTTGCATTGATGTCCTTAAGACTAACGTTGTAAATATTCGACATGCTCTCGCAAATAAATAACCTAATCATTGGCATCCATATATTAAAGCTTGTCGATAATACTAAATTCTATGAGTTACTATGATTCACCTTGGTACTTGGCTGTATGTATGAAATCTGCATATGAATCAGATACAATTAATTTGCATATGAATCAGCTAAAAAGAACTATGACTCAATCACATTCGAAAGGTTATTTTAAATTTATTATTATTATTATTATTATTATTATTATTATTATTATTATTATTATTATTATTATTGGAGAATTTATATCGTTTATACAGTCTACTATTCCAATGATAGCTTGATTCACATTACCAATTCGTGTTTGTGTTTAGGTCAATGATGTGATGGCTGTTTTCCGGAATGTAGAAGAGGACTCGGAACTCCGGATTAACGCTTATCTGTCAGTGATGGAATGCCCCAACGATTACCTTCTCGAACAGATTAAGAGCACTTTGGAAAGTGAAAAGGTAGAGATAACATTACCTGTTTAATGTAGTCACACTGACAGTAAGTGTTTCTTCAAGATACAATTGTTATTCTAATGTTAGCTTCTTTTCATAAGCGCCTCGTCTAAAAACCACTTTCCGCCGAATCATAATTCAAACAGCTTTGCAATTGTTATGCTGTAATCTACCTTTCCAGTTTATCCATCAATCATATTACGTCATAATCAACTATCTGGCGTGTAGGATGACGTCATAATCAATTACAGCATGAATGGCTCGATTTAGTCGGTCTTAGACTCTTAATAGTCCGACACGGTGTACAAATTGTATGCCTTTGCTATTTAATAAACATGCTGTTGAATATTATGAAACTAATTTGACCGGGCGTTGTTGCTGCCATAAGCAGCAACAGCACCCAGTCAAATTAGTTTCAAAATATTCAACAGGTAACCTGTATATTTTTCTGGAAATTGAGATTCAGAGAGTGCAGCGATCGATTAATCCTGACCCGAGCGAGGTGTGGGTGGAGCTTAGCTAGAGATGGGCGGGGAAAAGCTAAAACTGGAACGGTCCATTGACAAGTTCAGACAGTTACAAATGTCTGTATTGTACGATTTCAGGTTAACCAAGTTGGCTCCTTCGTCTGGACACACTTGACAAACCTGATGGAGACATCTGATCCCAACAAACAGAAAATCCGTGAGATAGTCGAAGATATTGATCTGAAGAAAGAATTTAATCTAGATAATCGTAAATTCTCCAGAAATTACGAAAAATCGTATTTCTTCGAAAAACTAAACACCGGTGCTAAAGCCGAGAGTAACATAATCTGGTCTTCCAAATCGTTCTTGCCGCGGTCAGCTATGCTCAACTTGACCGTAGACCTGTTTGGTGAGAGAATTAACCTGCTGGAGGTTGGAGGCCGCATGGAAGGGCTTGAGTATCTGATGGAGGCGTACCTTGGACCAGAAGGTTACTTGAGTGGGAAGACTCGCGGTCCCAGCACCACACCGCGTAACTCAGCTCTCAGAACGGAGAAACTGAACAGAATAGATCAGACGGTGAGTATTCCATCAATAACTACAACGTTAATGGCGTGTTAAAGACGCGTTAACTTAAGAACAGATCTGTTAAACCTGTTTCTAACGGACACCTGCAAGAACACACTCTGGTGGTTCTGTAAGATAGGGTGGTCACATGATGACGCGTCTTAAGGAACCACAATCATATCACCACTAAAAGTTAACTATCATAGTAAATGCTTTGTCTTCAGTAACATCCTGCCTTTAACGATCACGTGATTGCCCGCTATAGAGAGGTCGGACGGTATTGTTGGCGCTAGATTAATTAAGGAATGTACTTAATTTGTTCTTTGAGAAATAATAGGAGTTACGCCTTTATTTCACTAAGAGATCATCGACATGTTTGAATTTAGATGATTTAACAGCTAATGAGATGGCGACAGGAGGGGTAGGGGGGGGGGTTGCATGTACGAATGATTAAGCAAGTTAAACTAACTGTATTGTAGCTATGAATACTAATGTTAGTTTGCTTCGATACCCACATACTCTATGCTGTTTGACTTTCACAGTACGCTAAATCAGCGGAGAAACTGCAGGGCTCCATGTATTTGCGCATGTTCGGTACTGAACTCGGCTTTGCAAGTCTGGATAAATTCCGAGAAATGGGTCGCGACTTTGACTTGGGCAAATTCATCAGCAAACTCTCCCGGAAACAGGAGCTACAGGTCACCAAGAGCGTGATTCTCTTCGACAGGACAATGGTTGTACCAACGAGTTCCGGTTTGCCTCTAGATCTAACAATTAACGCTACCGCATCAGTGGACCTGTCCATGTCAGGGAAGGTGGACTTCAGAAGTTTTACGCATAAGCCACGCAGCTTCGATATCATTGGGAAAATACAGCCCAGGTAAAAGCGGTGTACATGCTATTCTTAGCCCTGTCAATCATGCATGCATAAAGATATCATGTACCCATACCATCTCAATCTCAAACCGGCTTTATGTAGGCATTCGAATGCGCTGGAATTGCGTATCCTTGGTGAGTTTACAATTTAATAAACATTCCCAAACAAATTAGTTTCAAAATATTCAACGTGTTAGGGTCTATCTATATTAGGTATCTTGGGATTTAGATAATGTAAATTCGGGTTTCCTAGTTTCTTATCGCTTCCAGCAAGAGTAAAAGTGGCGTGTGGGTGGGTCGGTGGGTGGGTGTGGGAGTGAGGGAGGTCAGCTTTATATAAATGCGAGTAGCAGGGCTAGAAATGGATCCCTCTATTAGCACTGTTTATCTAGTCACGTGTCTAAACTAAAAATGCTACTGGATTAAACCAAATATTAAACATCTTCCCTATTCTTGAAAATGTGTTTTTGAAATCAGAATTGAATTGTAAAGAACATTTAACGCACGGGTGTGTTTCTCTTTCACAGCGCCGCCATACAAGTTGCATCAACTATCTCTGTTGATGCATTCGTCGCTCGTGCAGGCTTGCGCATTGTCAGCACATTGCATACTAGTACAGCGCTACAGGGCAAGGCGCAGCTGAGCCATGGTCAAGTGGTCAACATTGAAATGGACATGCTTAAAGACAAAATGGAAATCATTGATCTCAGGTAGGCTTAACTGTCCAGACATGGTTAATATTATTGGCGAATATTAGCTCAAGAAATTGAATCTTGAAAGAGTCTGATAGCAAATGTTGGTATAATAGAGGTAACCCCCCCCCCACCCCTATCGTGTTATTAGTCAGTACGTTTTGTGAAAACTATTTTAGTTTTAGCAATTCTGAGATTTGTTACTATAAATTTCTTAACGCTTTCCACTCTGGTGTCAACATTTTAAATTTTCAACTCAAATTTGGTGGAAGATGTTGCGGTCGTAGAAAATTGTTGAAAATGTACAGCGGTTTCTTTGCTATTGCCATAGTACAAGATCGAATATTGACAACATAATGGTATGGGCTAGACTGTGCAAACGGTCTTCTTACCAGCATATAGCTAAAATCCTAATATCTAAAATTATTATTCTTTGTTGTCCAGGACGCAATTTTTCAGTTTACATCATGAACGCCAACGAGAACAAATAATTGCCAGTGCGAACCAAAGGACCCGGAAGTTCTGCTCAGGTCAACGCCTGACAGAAATCACTGGTCTCGAACTATGCGCTGAACTCAAGCATGAGATCGCCAGTCCGAACGCTCTCTATTACGCGATGTCGTCATCACCGGTCAGTATGGGACTGGCCCTGCACAAACGTGACACATTCGATGCATACAAATTCACAGCCAAATATGACGCAGTAAGTACATAATATAATATTTTTTGATCACGAATGTATCTGATATAACGCTTCTTGCAGAACTATCTATACATTTAATAACGAGTAATATACGACAAATGCTTTCAGGGCGGTACACCACAAGTAATAATAACAGCATCAACAGCAGTAGCAATAGCAGCAGCAGCAGCGGCGGTAGTAGTAGTAGTAGTAGTAGTAGTAGTAGTAGTAGTAGTAGTAGTAGTAGTAGTAGTAAGTAGTAGCAGCAGCACCAGCAGCAGCATTATCATCATCATCATCATCATCATCATCATCATCATCATCAGCAGCAGCAGCAGCAGCAGCAGCAGCAGCAACAACAACAACAACAACAGTAGTAGTAGCAGGAGAAGTAGGGCGCGGAGGAGGAGGAGGATCAGCAGCAGCAGCAAGTTATGTAGGCATATATACGCTAAACCATGACACCTTTCTTTCTGTAGAGCACTGCTGCAAAGACCGCCCGCATCTCCTTCGATACACCTGGATCTCGTATTAGTCGTGAATGGGCCGCTGACGTGACAGTTAACCCAGCAGAAAATGGAATAGAAGTCAATCTCATATCACCATGGAAACGCGCTGGAATGAAAGGTGAAATTTCGGTATATTTTACAGTTATTTGTCATAATTTTTTTTCCATTTTATTACTATAAAAAACCACACAATGTGGTATTCGCACACAGACAATAAAACAATGAAATATATACGTAAAAGATATATAAAATAAATGTACAACCACACAATATATACATAAGCAGTTAAAAAACCGAAGCAAAAACCCTAAGTTTAGGACGGCCGCAGCTAGGTTGGGTAGTAGATCAGTAAGTTGTTATGATTGCTATGGTCACAGAGGCATATCATCATTAGCAATTCCATTAAGCTGCGTCTGACGTTTTATCAGGCACGACTGTACAAATGGAATTACGGTTTTTGATACCTCAGTATCTCCGGCGTTACATGACATTAGAAGACGAATTTCTCTTCGTCGTTCATAGTTGATATGTTACTGTATGAGTTAATTGTTTTGAGGAGAATTCGTCGTTCCGTGCTGTACGCCGGGCAGTTGATGAGAAAATGCTTCTCATCCTCAACGTGGCCAGTGTTACACATTTTGCATAGTCTGCATTCAAGTGGTACCTTATTTTGTCTGCCTACTTCGATTTCAAGGCTGTGTGCACTGACCCGTAATTTAGTAAATTGCTTACGTTCTAGGAAATTCTGGCAACTAATCAAGTAGTTTTCGAGTTTAAATTCAGACTTGAATAATGCATAGGAGCGTAACTTAGAGTCCGGAATTTGAAGATTACGTCTCCAGCACTCAATATATTTGGACTGCATTGAACTTGTCAACTTTTTTGCTACAGAATTTGGGTACATAACTGTTTCGCTGCTCCAACAATGGTCCAAGCCGAAATGACCAAGTAGTTCCTTGATAAAGTATGACCAATTAGATTTAGATATAAGATTAGAATTGGATTCAAGGTATGTTTTACGAACTATGGAAGTGTCGTCTAGTGCACGCAGCCTGAACCAGTATTTAATGGACAATTTTAAGGCAGAAATAAGAATTGTGTGATGACCCAGTTCACCACGGATAGCATCATTGGTTGCCTTTCTGTGTGTTCCCAACAGATATTTGCAAAATTTAACCATGACACTCTCCGCCGGTAGGTTATCACATACAATTTTGAAGCCGTGGTTGCTCAGTCCTTTTAGAAAGTAAGGCGCCCAAACCTCACTCCCATACATGAGAATCGGAGAGATTAGTCTGTTAAAAAGAATAAGCACCGTAGTAATGTTAGACCTAACATTGGCTTGCTTCAATTTGAAAATAGCCTTGGTAGCTTGGTCGCAAAGGCGTTCGCATGCTGGCTTAAAGTTACCAGATGGGACAAATATGTCATAACTACGACGTGCAATCATAAAGCCAGAATGGATTTCTTTATTAGTGGAGTTGACCTTAGATAGTAAGCCTCGTTACTACGGTTACTGCTTTACTGACATGAATGTCCACTGACAGGAATGGCAGATATTTTCTTATAGCCACTAGGCCTATATATAAATGTAACTACATTTTTATAACAAATAATGGCGCATCTATTAAAGGTGCATATTCACCCCCAAATGATTGAAAATAAAATTGTTAAAATTGCATACTTTTATAAGCTTAAATTATGTGCCTATGTGTAATGAAACGAAATAAATCTTAACATATGATGATTCCATTCCATATAAATTAATATAATTTTTTAAGTTGCGAAATTGAAATAGAGGCCCGTGCCTCTATTTCAATTTCGCCTCTTAAGATATTATTTTTATTTATATGGTATGGAATCAACATATGCTAAGATTTATTTCATTTCATTACATATAGACTCACAGTTTAAGCCTCTAAAAGCGTATAATTTGAACAATTTTATTTTCAGAAATTTTACTGTGAATATGCACGTTTAAATATATGTATGTCATCTTAAACCATGTCGCATGCCCTTCACAGGCTCCTATAAGTACACCGACAGCGTGAAGCGAATTGAGGGAAGTGTCAGCGTGGACTCGCATGACAAGTTGGGAATACTCGCAGAGCTACAGATTGACACTCGTGGTCAGGTAGTGCAATACAGACCGGTAATTGAACTCAGGATTCCGGGACGACCAGTCATGAAGCTTTCCGGCAAGGCTCGCAATGAAGACGGCCAGAACATGGATGTCGATATTAACTTGGAGAACATGTTCAAGGCGCCAATACGATTGAAATGTTAGTGTACTATTTTCTTGTACACTTTACAATTTTATAACTGTCTTAGCCATATTTATTACCGTTAACGTAACTCTGTAATTGTACACGTTTCACTATGTAACTCCATACTAAGCGCACCGCCCCACCCACACCCACCCGTTCCCAAATAAGGTGGCATGATCTGAAACGCAGCGCGATTACATCATTCCAATGAAGAAATTGTTTAATAAATTATCTTCTCGCTAATGTATGCCCAGTTCATGGCTTGATATTAATGAACATGACCAATATCCAATTTTCAGCAAATACAACGTGTTGCCAATAGTACCGTAGAGTACAGTTTAGCGATAACTTAGAATGTTCCAAAACAAAATAAAATGTAGGCCTACTGTCGAATATATTGAACATGATTGGATTGGAAGACATTGCTGCCTAAGGGATGCAATGTCTTTAAATCCATTTATGTTCAATATATCCAACAGAAGATTTCGTACAAACTAACATGTTTCTATTTTTGGTTTTGATATATCTTATTTCTGAGCAGTACTGTCTGCTGTTTGCTGTGGAATACGGATGCCAAATTGAATGCCAAATTAGACTCCGTACATTGGATGTAATATCTAATCGTTTACCAAATCCTTAAAGGCCCACATTCATGCCAGCATCTAAAATTTAAGCCTCTAAAAGCATACAATTTTAATAATTTTACATTCAAACATTCTGAGGTAAATTTGGGCCTTTAATATACCCACACATAGTTACAGATTTGTTTTCTCTATCCTAATTTTGATAGCGTCTCTGGCGAACAGTGCCCAGCAGAAGAGCGCCATGGCAAAGATAATTCTGGACGGTAAGAAAGAATACGCAATCGAGGCCAGTTATGCCAAAAGGTCTAGTGACCGCAGCGTCGTACATAAGCCCAGCTTCAACATTCGTACACCAGAGGGAGAGATCGCATCATTTGACGGTAGTATTGAGCACAAGCCAGGGAAGCGAAGTACCATTAATCTGAAACTGGACAAGCTGACCAAGAAACCATTCATTCTTAAAGGTACGATAGACACAAGATTGCAATTTAGTAAATTAATATAAATTTAGTAGGCCCTATTTTAAAATTAGTAGCAGGATTCAGATGTGAAAAGGGGGAAATTACGTGTTTGAGTTAAACTGATCATTTTGTGGTTTAAAAGGGGCGTGTTATTCATTGTAGGCAGGGAAGAAATTTCTGAATCAACGAAACAATAATATTTTTAAGCCGTGAGTACATGACAATGTTTTATGGAGAATGAAATTAATAGCACTCCTGCCAAAAAGTAAATTATTCAAAAATATCTAGGCCTACTGTTATCTTATTTGCAGGTGACATCCGTAGATCGTCCAATCCACGACGTAATAGAAACGTGATAGATATCCAGATTAAATCGCCATACTTGACCACTAGCCTGGACACGACTTTTGACCATCGTCCGAAGAAAGGCATCACCTCACTGCGCATGGACTTGTCGTATGACATTCGTCGAGTGACAAAAGACAATTTGAAGTTTAATGGCAAACTGCGCGATATGAGCTCATCAAGGATGGCATCTTATGACGTCAGCGCGTAAGTAGGCATATGCTATTTAAGCACATTCTGAATCTTTAATGGCTAAATTTGATAAAGAATATTAAAATATTTAATTATTGCATGTCTATTTACAGGCCGAGAGAAGCCTATTGTTGAAATTTTACCACTAGAATGACTGGCTCGGTTACCGAGCCAGTCATTGCAGTGGTAAATTTTCAAAAAAGCGTCTTCTCTTGGTCGGCAAATGGACATTCCTCAATACCACTGCATATGCCAGTTTTGGCCGGCTTCGTCATGAAAGGGTTAATATTTTACGTTTATATGTGATAAGTAGCAGGCGTGGGGAGGAGGTGGGGTGGTATGTTTCTCAGTACAGTGCGTCCACCACATTAACTATTTTCAGCTACACAGCAACTGTGAAAATAGCATTTTTGTCTGATCATCATTTTACCGTCATCAAACATCGACCCCCGCATGTTTCCCTATGCATGAACAGTTCCAGTCCGAGTACTGGTGTCAAATACGTTTCTTTATTATTTCGATAACAAAATTGAGTTGTCAAGCAGCAAGTCGGAGTTAAATTGATCACAAAATATTCACTAGCTATTTTATTTATCGTACGTATAAACTGTGGTCTATAATAAGCTCTCCTACAGTACAGGAAGTACTATAAGTTTGAATGCTCCAAATCAAAAACAGAAATATATTAGTTAGCAAGAAATGTTAATGATGAATATTTTGAATATAACTGGATTGGAAGACATTGCTGCCTAAGTCAGCAATGTCTTCCAATCCAATTATGTTCAAAATATTCAACAGTACGTTTTATTCTATATTAGAAACATGGTAAGCTATTTCTGAGACGGCCGTACTATACATAATGGTATTAATATACATTTACTCTCGCAGGAACATGGAGACAACGCGTCATCCGGAGTACAACTTCAAGCTGGATTCGGACTTTAAGTTGAACCGCGCCTTGCTGCAGAGCTCCCTTGATCTACACTACGGCCACGATTTCAAGGATGAACAGAAACGCATCTTCTTCACGGAGACCGTCAGCTATGTTAGCAATCAGAAGAGCAGAGAAATCGATTACAACATGAAAGTCAGGCATCTGAAACAGGTAAGAGTATTACTACCTTTGCTTTTTGCTGTCTTTAAGCTCTTTACACTTTACAGACTAACAACCACTAATTCAAGTTTGAGATCAGGAATATAATGGTGTGTTATTTAAATTCATTGACTGGAAGCTGTGTTGAAATTCACCTTTCCAGAGTATCCATCTATCAATCTGACGTCATATGAGGTCATAATCAGCTAAGCGGCGTGTATGATGACGTCATAATCGTTACGTCATAAATGATTCTATTTGGCCCGTCTTTAATAACTCTTAATAGTCCGACACATTGTACGAAGGGTATGCCTACTATTTAATAACCACGCTGTTGAATATTTTGAAACTAATTTGACTGGGTGCTGTTGCTGCCTATATTCAATAGCTTATCTGTACAGTTTTCTGCAAATTGATAGTCAGAGAGTTCAGAGATCGATAGAACCCAACACGAGCGAGGTGTGGGTGGAGCTTAGCTAGAGATGGGCGGGCATAGCCAAAAATGGAAAGATACATTGAGACAAGGGTCAGCGGTTAAAATAATGGATGTGGGAAATAGCATTTTGTGGCCGAACTAGTATAGGTCTGTCTGTCGGTCTGTCTCTCCGTCAAACCTTTTGGCATTTCATTCAAAGCCGCCAAAGGCACTATACCAGCATGTCGTTTTGTTTTAATTTGCCTGTGTAGTGCAATGTAATCCGTGTTTGCCCACTGTTATATTGGGTCTCCGAATTGGTGACCCAATCTGACAGTGGAGAATCATGAATAACATTATCTGACGCAGGCAAACGCTAGTTTTATCTGTGCCATTCTACCATTCAGTTCTATTAAATCAATCACCAAATATCAATCTTGTTTTAAGATAGCAATGGCTACCGATAATAATGATCATCACCGTTTGATTATTTGACTGTCTATGATTCTACTAGTAATAAGTTAGAGACAACAATTTTACTGGACGATAACTCCGGACTTGATGAATATTTTGAAAACAATCTGACTGAAAGATGTTGGTGGCTTGGCCACCGACACCTTTCAGTCAAATCTTTTTCAAAATATTCAACATATCCAGATTTAAACTCTGTGGAATATGTAGTCTGCAGTAATTCAACAGGCATACAGTTAAATTAGAACATTTGCTTATAATTCTAACGATCTTAGTTAACAAACATGTGTTTGTGTGTTTATCTTCGCAGGATATCAACGTGATTGTAAAGGGCACACATAAACACACCGCTAACGAATTCACCACCACAACTCTCATCCGATATGAGCCAAAGAAAGATGTATCCCTGAATTTGCACCTGAAAGACGACAGCCGTGACCTGAAGAAATGGTCCGGGTATTTGACGTTAAGTTACCCTGGGCAAAGTCTACGCGTGACCAGTGATATGACTCAGCAAAACAGAAAGGAGTGCGTATTCTCAATAGATGGTCAATTAGGAGGCAAAAAGGCGAATATGAAATCGATTTTGCGATTGCCCAGCACGACATCGGCAGAAATCGAATCAAATGTGAAGATCGCACGCATGGACCCAGTTACTGTACAAGCTGCTGTGGATGTAAATCCCCGAAATGCCAAGCTATCAATCCGAGCAAGTCAGAGTGGACAGTCCGTCAGCGTGAAGACCTATAGCCAACTTGAGAATGAGATGTACACTGCTGCTGTGGATGTCAGCTATCCAAGCCGACATGTTGTAGCGGATCTATCCACGTCATGGAAGAACCCATTCAAAGGACGCGTCGATGTTAAATGGGATGCAGATAAGGATGAAACCGCGAGAGTTATGGCAGATGGCTCTTTTGAGCAACACGGCAGAGGATATGTAATGAGTACACTGCTTCTGAAAATACCATCAAGAGAGATTAAGATGAACCTCAAGCACTCAGGATCAGACAAGTACATCAGTCATTTTGATTTAGAATGGGAACCTCGGCAGAAAATCAATGTTGACACATCATTCCAGTACAGGAATAACTGGTACTACCATCAACTTGACGCTACTCTTGACCTTACTAGTCCTTTCCGGGCTTTAAGAGCACTGGAGGCCAAGCTAGACCAGATATTTGACCGTAGTAAGTTCTCTACTGCATTGGCAATGACACACAATAGAAAAGATTCCATTCAGACAAACTTCATTATAAAACGTCCAATCAACTGGGACCACATTGAAACCAGCCTTTCAATCAGTACACCGTTCTCTGGTTACGATAATATTAATGCTAAGATTGATCATAGTATTGACAATGCTCTTTTAACATCCATTGTAGCATCTTCAGGAAAGCACAATATCAATTTCCGTGCTACTGGCACAAATCGAGGCACCAGTTATAAACGCGACCTTGCTGGCCAGATTGATCTTAAAACATCTTCCTCTTATATTGGAAAAATGCAGCTCAAGGGCAGCCATGAAGATGATGGGAGAAAATATGATAGCTCTGTGTCCGCTAACCTTGGCAGACTCGGCGACTTTGGAGCCACAATCGACGTTACCCACGATAAACACTATAACGAAATTCAAAATGGTGGCAAATTAAAGATTTCTACACCATTTTCCGGCTATGAGACAATTGATTATTCATGGAGACACAAACATTCTTCACGATCGGTCGATAGCTCTGCCACATCGCGATGGGGAATGAAGCGCATAAACTTCGATATCAAAGGTAATTTCGATTGGTCATCATATCTGAACGTTTTGAATGGCGAAGCTAAACTGAGCACATCGTTCAATAATCTACGAGAATTAGCTGTATCCATAGACCACACCCACAGAGCTGGTACTATTCAGTCAATTGTATCTGTGATACAGGACAGAAGTAAGAAAGCGGGATATAGCGTGAATGCTAAATACACTAATTTCGATGTTGATTCTGATTTAATCGTGACAATCCCAGGTATGGACCAGATAATCTCTAAACTAAAAACGAAAATCAATAACAGTCCTAGAACAGCACATTTAGAGTTACAATGGGCTCCTGGAAAAAAAATTGCGATTGAAAGCCGTCTTCATTACGATTTGCCCAGATTTGTAGATGGAAATGTTCGCTTCATAACACCTTTTGCTGGTTATGACCATTTGCTTCTTATTGCCAATCATGGCAAGCAGCGAGGAGAATGGGTGTCCAATGCTAGGTTTGAATATGCACCAAGAAAGGCGATTGCACTGACATGCAAATTCAGCGAAGCTTCACCCACAAATGTTAGACTTGAGTTGACTTCTCCATGCCCTCATATGAGGCGCGCTTACTTATCCACGCACTATTCAGGCGATATTCGCAATAAAGCTGATGCCAGATTGGAGTTTGATCTACAACCAGCAGTTGGTGAAATTGTTGCCACAGCTTCGATCGAAAGTGGAAGAGAGATTACAGTGAAGGCACGGGTAGAGACGCCATTTGTGAATTATCGTTACGCACAAGCAAAATTTGTTCGAGAACCAGGACAGTCTGAAATTGAAATTGAATATCAGCCTCGTCAAGTAATTAATCTTAACAGCCAATACAACTTTGGAGACCGGAGAAACATGAATGCAGGCATTACTGTCACTACCCCTTTCAGAAATCTCGAGTTTGCCAAAGCTGATTTCAGTCATCGAGGCGATGCTAGCCAGTTCACGTCAACAGGTTCGTGGGAATATCCTCGTTCAAAGAAGACTGCAGTTAGAATCGAATTTAGGAACAATGATGCTATTTTAGGCTCAGCAGTATTGACAAGTTCGTATGTCGGATACGAAGGTGTTAAATTACTGTTTAAACATGAAGGCAGTCTGAAGAACTTCAGTACAAACGCAGAACTAGATTTGGTGCCATATGACAAGGTACAAGCAGATTTAGCCTTCAGTTTAACTGAATCAAGGAAAGGACCAGTAATGGATCTGAATGTTGATGTGAAGATACCACTTATTGAGGATATATCGTTTAAGATTGATCATGAGGGAGATATCAAAGAATTTAAGTCCGAAATCAGTGGTAAATATGGTCCACATAATACAGCGACAGCCGAACTACAGTTTTCATCAGAACAAGACCTAGAAGCAGAGGCATTGATTAATGTAGCCAGTGAGTTGACACGTTTCAGACTAGCGTCTGCTGCATGGAACTTCAAGGGAAACAGGTCAGACTTCAGCACCGACCTCAAGGGCAAATTCCAGGATATGAAAATCGACACAGTAGCTACATTAAGTCTTCTGGATGGAGTTGATGGAAAGGTAATAATATCAGGAAATCTACCAAATCTTGAAGACATAACCTTCACAATCAAACATCAAGGTGGCGCAAGAAGGTTTATTTCGCAAACTGCTCTTGATTATGCACCAGGTAAAAAGATTGAAGGCGAGGTGCGATTTAGCAACCGTCGTGGGCCTGGATTTAAACTGAGTACTGCCTTGCGAACACCATTCGAGAATGCCGAAGATATCACCTCTATAATCAGCATCCAAGAGGGCCCTGATTCGCTGAATGGCAAGCTGGATGTAAGGTACGCTCCTAGAAAGTCAATCTTAGGCACCTTTGATTACACAATCAAGGGCTGGACTAACTTCAATGTGAGTGCCGCTCTGAAAACACCGTGTACATATATAAAAGATGTATCTGTAGCTGTGGGTATCGATGGCAGCGTGGACAGCATGAAAGGAAAGGTAGATGTACAGTATGCTCCCAAGAAACAAATTCAGACGAATTTTGATTTTGTGAAGCGAAGTTGGCCAGTATTCCAGTTCAATGCCGGTATAAAATCACCACTTAATAGTTTAGAGGATATCTCCACGCAGATTGGGATTGAAGGGACACCAGCTAATCTAAATGGATTGTGGAAGCTGAATTATACACCAAACAAGGATATTACAGCCAAATTCAACTTTGACCAACGTAGTAGCACAGCATTCCAACTCGCCGCTTCTTTGGTATCACCATGTCCATATGCACGTGCTCTATCTGCCACCATCAATTTTGATAGGCGGGCTGATGCCACAGAAGGAAATGTGGATATCAAATATGCTCCATATAAGAAGATCACAGGTAAATTCGACTTTTCACACGGTAGATGGCCAGAATTCCAAATGAATGCAGCATTACAGTCTCCATGCCCACATCTTCAGGATGTGTCATATCATATTAGCTTAGATGGAAGTACTGATAATTTGAAAGGTAAAGCGCGAGTGCAATACGCACCTGCCAAACAAATAGAAGGCGATGTTACATTTTCGAAACAACGTGGTCTTAACTTTGATATTACTGCTGCTCTAAGGACACCGTTTGTTGGTGCTGAAGAAATTACATCCACATTTGCAATAAATGATCAGTCGAACCAACTTAAAAGCAAAGCAAGTGTAGAATATGGACGAAATCAGAAGATTGCCGTAAACATCAATCTGGCAAGACGGGATGCTACCAACTTTGAACTCGAAGGCGGACTTACAACACCGTTTCAGGGAATTGAGGACATGTCATCTAAAGTCACCCTATCTGGTGATATAAGGAACATGGATGGGAATATTCGCGTCCAGTATGCGCCATATAAACTAATTGAAAGTGAGTTCACTCTTACAATTTTGCAATGGCCGAATGCAAAGATAACTACGGCATTGCGAACACCATTCAAGGGCTTTGAAGATCTCTCTGCTTCTGCCGACATCGGAGGTACCCCTAGAAATTTAAATGGAAAGGTTGGTGTAAAATATGCACCTTACAAACAGATAGATTGCGAGTTAAATATCGCAATCCAGGACATATTTGATTTTGAAACATCTGCATCGATGAAAACACCATTCGAAGGCGTGGAGGATATGTCTGCTGCAGTTAGCGTTGATAATTCCATTGCCAAAGCATCATTGACTTATGCTCCTGGTAAAAAAATTGAAATTGATGCTAGCTTGAACACTGATGACGATATTGGTGCATCTCTTCAGATAAAGTCTCCTTTCTATGGATATGAAGATCTGTCAAGTGCGGTACACATTCAGAAAGGCTACATGCAATATGCGGGAAATGGTCATATACAATATGCATATAGAAAGAGACTTAGTTTCTCTGGAGATGTTGACTACAGCAATGATGTATCCGGAAAACTGAGAATAGATACACCTTTCCAAGGTTGGGAACAGATGTCTGCTGGTGTGGCTCTTAATGGTGAGATTACAAATTTTAATGGAAAAGGTCATATTGAGTATGCACCAGGAGAAAGAATTGAAGTATCTTCTTCACTTGATCTGAAAGGCAGAGGAAAATCATGGAATGTGCGTCTGGCAACACCATTCAGAAAGTGGGAAACCGTAGACACTACTGTTAGTTTCAATGGGTCACCAACTAATTTTAAAGCAGCATTAGACATTAACTCGGCAGTTCTTGACACCGTCCGAAGCAAAGTAATATTTAATTATGTATCTGTCAATGACATCGATGGATCAGTTGTTTTTACAAGCGGAATACCTAATGCTGAAAACCTGAAAATAGTATTCAGTAACAAAGGTACGGATACAGGATATGACACTCACTCAGAGGTGTCATGGGCACCACATAAGTCAATTACACTGGAGCACAACTATTCTCGAGAACATGGGTGGTATGGCATAAGGAAATTTACACAAGGATTGAAAATCAGAACACCATTCGAAATTTTACGTTATTTGGATTCCAGTCTAGAGTACGGTAAATCCTCAACAGGTAGAACAGCTAAGATAGTGACTGGCTACAATGGTTCACCACTGCTCGATGTGGATGTTGAACTGACTGATGGATCTGCTAGAATTCTTGATGTGATAGTAAAAAACCCCAGACCAATGCGCTACAAGCTCACTGGAACATGGGAAGATGACGAAATCTCTGGAGATGCTCAACTCAATTGGGATACCCGTGACAGCGAGAGTACTCTGCAAGTTACAGGAAAATATCAAAACCAGGAGGAGATTAGCTTCTCAGTGCTGCGACCAGATCATGCCATTAAAGGTGCCGCAAATATTAAGAAGACATACTATGGAGTAGCCAGTGATGGCGAAATGACCATAAACGGCAAGAAATTCTCTTACGAATTGGCCGTCAAAGATCAAAGTCGTCGATACAACAAAGCTTATGATGGTACCTTAAAGCTGAGCCTTCCTGCGCGTACTGTTGAGATTCGTGGTTCACACAGCAGTGATTTAAGCGTGATGTCCGATGATGCTACCATTATGTGGGATGCTACACGTGACCAGAGTATGACTGCTTCGTTCAGATCCACAATCAGATCACTGAGCAATCAGAAGAAAGCAGACATCACAGTGCGTCTTCCTGGAATGCAGCAGGTGGGTCTAACTTTCTACTATTCCTTTCTCCCATTCCTATTAGTGTTAGAAAAAAGACCCAGCAGCTTTTGGCAGCGCAATTTTCTAATGGCGCTCTGTCTACATCAAATCCTGTTAAAACCTGATATATCAAAATATAGCCATCCGCTTATTTGGAGCAGTAGTGGGAAGTCTGGGGAAGTCTGGTTTATGGGCTTGTTAAGTGATGACGTATTTCTGGGTCCGTTAAGTGATGACATATTTCTGGGTCCAGCACGATTGTTAAACAACAAATGATGATGTCATAAACACGCACTTATGATGTAATAAAGCAAATTACACACTTCCCTTCCGAATCACATGCAGTGACGCCATACTTAACAAGCCCATAGAACAAGGCCTGGTATTATCATGAAATCAACAGACCATCCCACTTTATCCATCCATTGTATGACGTCATAATCAACTACGTAACGTGTATAATGGCATCATATTGAATGACTGCATTATGACGTCATGAATGAAGTAGATAAGTACGTCACGAACGCATATTTGAAGACTGACTGTGCGTTGTAGGAATTGTATGTTTTTACTGTTTAATAAATATTCTGTTGAATATTTTGAAACTAATTTGACTGGGCGCTTGACAGCACCCAGTCAAATTGGTTACAAAATATCCAACAGCTTACCTGCATAGTTTTCAGGAAATTAATAGCTAGGGCATTCGGGGATCGATCGATCCCATCACGGCGAAGTGTCGGTGGAGCTTAGCTAGAGATGGGCGGGGCATAGCTAAAACTGGAAAGGTCCATTCACTAACACAAGTTATAGCATCAGCACTTGAAAATACATCTACACATTAACCCAGTAGCGGCCTCTGGTCTTAAGGAACTTTCATTTGCATGAGTACAGAAATCTATAATTGTAAATTTCAACGGTAAGTTTTTAAAAATGCTTTCACTTGGCCTGGTTTGGAAAATTGACCATTAAAGGGTTACTTTATATGAATAGCATTTTGAGTGCTTTGAGGCGCTGTTGATATAAAAAGGGTTAAGACCAGTGTCTGTCACCATTACAGAACGATACTGGTACAGAGAGCATATTAACACACGTACCCCGCAATGACCCTTTCCAGTTTTAGCTATGCCCCGCGTATCTCTAGCTAAGCTCCACCCACACTTCGCCTGTGTTGGGATCGATCGATTCATCAACTCCATGACTATCAGTTTCCTGAAAACTATACTGGTAAGCTCTTGAATATTTTGAAACTAATTTAACCGGGCGCTGTTGCTGACATAGGCAGCAACAGCGCCCGGTTAAATTAGTTTCAAAATATTCATGTTCAGCATGTTTGTTAAATAGTAAAGCCATGCAGTTCATACAACCTAGCGGACTATTAAGCGTTTACGACGGACTAAATCGAGTCATTCATGACGTAATGATTATGACGTCAGCCTACACGTCGCGTAGTTTATTATGACGTCATATGATTGATTGAGGAATGGTTACATGAATTACAATCTATTTATAGATAATATTATATATACATGTAGTCGCTTACCCATCTGAACTCTGCTTTACCAGAATCCGGGCAGACCCCTGTTATATAAACCATAAAAAGGACGTAATTTGCACTTTGACAAGATTATTGTAATTTACATAATTAGAAAGCTACTAGATTTTACTTTCTAGTCATATGTGTTAAATTCTAGACAAATCATAAATACTCGAAAAATGCCGATTTTATAAACATCGCCTCTTTATTTCATAGTAAATATCTGGCGAAGCCATTCTGCCAAGCTAGCGCACTCGCGCTGAGATTTTGTCTCCATTGTTGCTCATGCTCAATTTTACAGTAATTATACAGCTAAGCTGTTGAATATATTGAAATTAATGTGACAGAGACATATTGATGCCAAAGGCAGCAAGAAACATTACAATTCTTAAGTTGTTGATGAGAATCGGTTTGTAGCTAATCTGTTGTGTTGGTCCATTACTCTCGTCAATTAGGTTCGTCATCATTAACAGCATATAGGCCTACACATTAATTCTACTCTCAAATGTAAGATCCAATTGCAGTTGAAATTTTAATCACAATAATCGATTTTAAGTTTTAAAGGTGCATATTCACACCAGAATGCTTGAAAATAAAATTGTTAAAATTGTATACTTTTAAGGCTTAAATTGTGTGCCTATGTGTAACGAAACGAAATAAATCTTAACATATGATGATTTCATTACGTATAAATTAATATAATTTTTTAAGTTGCGAAATTGCAATAGAGGCACGAGCCTCTATTTCACTTTCGCAACTTAAAAAAATCTGTTAATTTATACGTAATGAAATCATCATATGTTAAGATTTATTTCGTGTCATTACATATAGACTCACAGTTTAAGCTTCTAAAAGTATACAATTTTAACAATTTTTCCAGTAATTTTGCTGTGAATATGCACCTTTAATCACTTTGGTATTTTGTTTACTTCACAGGACATGACTATGAAGGGCGATATCACGTTTAATCAAGGAAACACACTTATGGACGGCAAGGCGGAGATCGTCTACTCTAGTGATGACCGTAAGACCGTGACTGCAATAGCACGGGTAGCCAAGGAGGGGTATGATAACAACAATTATACCGTCCATGTTGCTTTGACACACCCATACACCGATACTGATGTGACGGTTGCGGCTCACGCTGGTAATGGGGATGAACGTCGTGCTGCAGGAGTGCGTGTTCAGTACTTGACCGCTCTCAGGAAGAGACAGAGCATCGCTCTACAAGCAGAGATTGACAAGATCAAGAAAACACTAAACCTGGAGGTACGACTGTTGGCAATGTGATTCGGGTAAAAAATAATGACGACGACATCGACGAGGACGACGGAGACGACAATGACGACGATGACTACGACGACAACCAGCAACAACAAGTTGAATGAATGAACGAATGGACGCACAAATGAACGATGACCGAACAGACTAACGAACGAACGAACGAAAGGATGAATGAACGTACGGACGTACGAATAGACTGACACATGAACGAACGAACGAACGAAAGGATGAATGAACGTACGGACGTACGAATAGACTGACACATGAACGAACGAAAGGATGAATGAACGTACGGACGTACGAATAGACTGACACATGAACGAACGAACGAACGAAAGGATGAATGAACGTACGGACGTACGAATAGACTGACACATGAACGAACGAACGAACGAAAGGATGAATGAACGTACGGACGTACGAATAGACTGACACATGAACGAACGAACGAACGAAAGGATGAATGAACGTACGGACGTACGAATAGACTGACACATGAACGAACGAACGAACGAAAGGATGAATGAACGTACGGACGTACGAATAGACTGACACATGAACGAACGAACGAACGAACGAAAGGATGAATGAACGTACGGACGTACGAATAGACTGACACATGAACGAACGAACGAACGAAAGGATGAATGAACGTACGGACGTACGAATAGACTGACACATGAACGAAAGAACGAACGAACGAAAGGATGAATGAACGTACGGACGTACGAATAGACTGACACATGAACGAATGAACGAACGAAAGGATGAATGAACGTACGGACGTACGAATAGACTGACACATGAACGAACGAACGAACGAAAGGATGAATGAACGTACGGACGTACGAATAGACTGACACATGAATGAACGAACGAACGAAAGGATGAATGAACGTACGGACGTACGAATAGACTGACACATGAATGAACGAACGAACGAAAGGATGAATGAACGTACGGACGTACGAATAGACTGACACATGAACGAACGAACGAACGAAAGGATGAATGAACGTACGGACGTACGAATAGACTGACACATGAACGAACGAACGAACGAAAGGATGAATGAACGTACGGACGTACGAATAGACTGACACATGAACGAACGAACGAACGAAAGGATGAATGAACGTACGGACGTACGAATAGACTGACACATGAACGAACGAACGAACGAAAGGATGAATGAACGTACGGACGTACGAATAGACTGACACATGAACGAACGAACGAACGAAAGGATGAATGAACGTACGGACGTACGAATAGACTGACACATGAACGAACGAACGAACGAAAGGATGAATGAACGTACGGACGTACGAATAGACTGACACATGAACGAACGAACGAACGAAAGGATGAATGAACGTACGGACGTACGAATAGACTGACACATGAACGAACGAACGAACGAAAGGATGAATGAACGTACGGACGTACGAATAGACTGACACATGAACGAACGAACGAACGAAAGGATGAATGAACGTACGGACGTACGAATAGACTGACACATGAACGAACGAACGAACGAAAGGATGAATGAACGTACGGACGTACGAATAGACTGACACATGAATGAACGAACGAACGAAAGGATGAATGAACGTACGGACGTACGAATAGACTGACACATGAACGAACGAACGAACGAAAGGATGAATGAACGTACGGACGTACGAATAGACTGACACATGAACGAACGAACGAACGAAAGGATGAATGAACGTACGGACGTACGAATAGACTGACACATGAACGAACGAACGAACGAAAGGATGAATGAACGTACGGACGTACGAATAGACTGACACATGAACGAACGAACGAACGAAAGGATGAATGAACGTACGGACGTACGAATAGACTGACACATGAACGAACGAACGAACGAAAGGATGAATGAACGTACGGACGTACGAATAGACTGACACATGAACGAACGAACGAACGAAAGGATGAATGAACGTACGGACGTACGAATAGACTGACACATGAACGAACGAACGAACGAACGAAAGGATGAATGAACGTACGGACGTACGAATAGACTGACACATGAACGAACGAACGAACGAAAGGATGAATGAACGTACGGACGTACGAATAGACTGACACATGAACGAACGAACGAACGAAAGGATGAATGAACGTACGGACGTACGAATAGACTGACACATGAACGAACGAACGAACGAAAGGATGAATGAACGTACGGACGTACGAATAGACTGACACATGAACGAACGAACGAACGAAAGGATGAATGAACGTACGGACGTACGAATAGACTGACACATGAACGAACGAACGAACGAAAGGATGAATGAACGTACGGACGTACGAATAGACTGACACATGAACGAACGAACGAACGAAAGGATGAATGAACGTACGGACGTACGAATAGACTGACACATGAACGAACGAACGAACGAACGAACGAAAGGATGAATGAACGTACGGACGTACGAATAGACTGACACATGAACGAACGAACGAACGAACGAACGAAAGGATGAATGAACGTACGGACGTACGAATAGACTGACACATGAACGAACGAACGAACGAACGAACGAAAGGATGAATGAACGTACGGACGTACGAATAGACTGACACATGAACGAACGAACGAACGAAAGGATAAATGAACGTACGGACGTACGAATAGACTGACACATGAACGAACGAACGAACGAAAGGATGAATGAACGTACGGACGTACGAATAGACTGACACATGAACGAACGAACGAACGAAAGGATGAATGAACGTACGGACGTACGAATAGACTGACACATGAACGAACGAACGAACGAAAGGATGAATGAACGTACGGACGTACGAATAGACTGACACATGAACGAACGAACGAACGAAAGGATGAATGAACGTACGGACGTACGAATAGACTGACACATGAACGAACGAACGAACGAACGAAAGGATGAATGAACGTACGGACGTACGAATAGACTGACACATGAACGAACGAACGAACGAAAGGATGAATGAACGTACGGACGTACGAATAGACTGACACATGAACGAACGAACGAACGAAAGGATGAATGAACGTACGGACGTACGAATAGACTGACACATGAACGAACGAACGAACGAAAAGATGAATGAACGTACGGACGTACGAATAGACTGACACATGAACGAACGAACGAACGAAAGGATGAATGAAAGTACGGACGTACGAATAGACTGACACATGAACGAACGAACGAAAGGATGAATGAACGTACGGACGTACGAATAGACTGACACATGAACGAACGAACGAACGAAAGGATGAATGAACGTACGGACGTACGAATAGACTGACACATGAACGAACGAACGAACGAACGAACGAACGGATGAATGAACGTACGGACGTACGAATAGACTGACACATGAACGAACGAACGAAAGGATGAATGAACGTACGGACGTACGGACGTACGAATAGACTGACACATGAACGAACGAACGAAAGGATGAATGAACGTACGGACGTACGAATAGACTGACACATGAATGAACGAACAAATTTGAGACTGATATAAATTTAAAGATAAAAACTCATGTTAGAATCGTTACATGAACATTTATTTTGGCTGGCCTTTGTTGCTCTGTCGCCAAATGCTTTTAGAAATGGAAGCTGTTCCTGCTTTGTCCAACAGCACGTTTTAACAACTCCATTGCCTTAAAGGTATTACCGTCTTCATTCCAGGAGAACAATATTTTGGCTCAATAAATAAACATGTATCTAATTGTCTCATTCCATGTTTCAGTTGGCCTCACCTGTGAAGAACATCCGCATCCAAGGCGGTGTACAAAGCCAGGCAGGGCCTGCCAGACTCTACATGCACCAAACTGTTGACGGCAAGAGAATGAACACTGAGCTCACTTTCGATGCTGACAAGAGGACGATGGCCCTCAAAATGAACTATGATCTGGGTAAGGAACCGTCTAGCAACCCATGCCACTAAATGCACAAGTTTAACGTTCTATCTATTACCGATTGTTTAAAGTAAATTAATGATGAAATGACTTAACAATGGATGTATCCAATTTTAGCTATGCCCTGTCCATCTTTAGATAATGTCCATCCACGCGTTGCCCGTGTTGGGATCGCTCGATTCCTGCACTCCCTGAATCTCAATTTACAGAAAACTATACAGGTAAACTGTGAAATATTTTGGAGCTAATTTGACTGGTTGTTGTTGCTGTCCATAGCAACAACAGCGCCCCGTCAAATTACTTTCGAAATATTCAACAGATTGTTTATTAAATGGTAACGCCATACAATTCGTACAACTTGACGGACTAGTTAGTAAGCATTTATGACGAACTTAATTGTGTCATTCATAACGTACTTGATTATGACATCACTCACATCAGCCTACATGTGACGTAGTTGATTATGAAGTCATATGATTGGTCGATAGGCTGGTCTTAAGTAAATTAATGGTAGATTGACTTAGTAATTTAGACCCTAAAGGCTATATACGAAAGATCATCTACAACGCACGAACAATTTTGGTGACTATTTTGAGGGTAATATGACAACAACAGATTCTTGTCAAATGGTTTCAGAATAGTCAACAGCCTACCTGTATAGCTACCTTGAAACTGAGATTCTGGGAATGTAGGGGTCAATAGGTTAAGAATCGTATTGTTAGTCGCAATGGATTAAATTCACAGAATTCTACCTACTACGGTCCGATACATGAAATAAAAAATAATAAATGGGAGAAATTTTCAAATATTTTATAACAATGATTGTAATAATAGTAATTAAGTAAGCTTTCAAACCTTGAACTCACAGAATCTCTATTTTAATACAGAGATTTGGATAGTTTGAGTCGAACCCTATTCGTCTAGATACAATGGACCTTTCCAGTTTTAGCCCTGCCCCGCCCATCTCATTCTAAACTCTACCCACACGTCGCCGTGTTGGTATTAATCGATCCCCGAATGCCCTAACTATCAATTTCCTGAAAACTATACAGGTAAGCTGTTGAATATTTTGTGACTAATTTAACTTGGTGCTGGTGCTGCCTATGGCAGTAACAACGCCCAGTCAAATTAGGTTCAAAATATTAAGCAGACTATTTATTAATATTAAGGACATACAATTCGTACAACAGCACATAGCCCGTCTTCAAATATGCGTTCATGCCGTACTTATGGACGTCATTCATTATGATGCCATTCTACACGTCGTGTAGTTGATTATGACGTCATATAATGGGTTGATAAGGTGGAAAGGTCTATTGCTGCCATAGGCAGAAACAGCTCCTGGCCAAATTAGTTTCAAAATATCCAACAGAATCTGTCATCGAAAATAAGATAACAAATAATGCTCGGGATCGTATCCTCATCACCGTTGCATCACCTGTTGTAACATATATACTTGACAGATGATCCGAGAAAGGAGATGCATGTTACGATTGCTTGTCCTGACGACCGCTCGTGTTCAGCAGAACTATGGCGAAGAAGCCACGGGCAACGTGTCACTGATGCGCTCATCGCTTTACATTTAAACACATCAAAGATCCTTCATACAAGAATCCACTGGAGACCGGCCGTATGGAATGAAATTGCGGTAAGTTAATAAGGTCATGCACTATTTTTAGTTCCTAAAAGAGGAGGGACCATGGATGTCTTCAATGGGTGTCTTATATTCGGGTAGCGTATGCAATGGACACAGGACCCGATTGGCCTTTGTGACACCCATAACATCGACAATTGATATTTTAAGATAAGATTTATGAAAACTTTGGCTAAATGTTGTGTATGATATCGGTATGTATAGAAGAATTAAACGTGTAAGAGCTATGTTGAAGTTGTATTATTGTTCTTGAGATATCATTGTTCTACTTTTGATAGGATGCCACAAGCCAGCGAATGCAGGCCTATCCAAACTCGTTGAACGCTGTTATGGGTGAGATCCAGACTAGTGTGTCACGGGAATTGAGGTACAAGATGGCCGCCGTCAGACGCGCTATGGACGAGGACGCAGCATCGATTATGCGCACAATTGATGAACAAATACAGGTTCTTAGTGACGAATGGGAAGGCGCGAAAAACTGGTATTCTTATGCATACATAAGGAACGACTACCATCTTCGCGACATTGCCGAAAATTACCATAAAGTCACTGCAAAATTAGCGTAAGTCTTATCAGTATGCTATATTCTACTGCTTGATTTCAGTTTATCTTGTATTTGTGAATGTATACAATTTGGTGACTGCAATTTTCAGTCAAACATTTTTGAAATATTGAGTATATGCTCTCTGTATATTTGCTGAGTGATTATTATAAACACCGCTTACTTATTCAGTATTTAAAGTTTAATGCACAACATTTTGATATTACCATTACATGGTTTATTGGTTTCTCGTTTTGAAAGTAAAGTCGGATTTTCAAAATGTTTTTCAGGTCATTAAGCTCACAAGCAAGCCAACACGTCCTTTGCGTTCTCCATTCAGCTAAGCAAGCTGTGGCCTTTGACATAGGTCTAATGGAAAATTGGGAAAAATCGCGTAATAGTGTTAAAGATGTGTATGCGGCAGCTATCGTCAAATTCGAGGTATGTTACTAGAACCATATATTGATACCGTGTTGACTTTGTCCCTCCAGCTACCCCCATCCACTTATCCATTACCTCTACTCCGCCATCACCAGTGGACCATTCGATCACCCTCCCAGCAATCACCCCGACTCTATTGCTTCACCCCACACCCTTCTAACAGTGCAATTTTATCAGCTGTCTTTAGCTGCTTGATCATGTTTACAGTTAAAAGAGCAGGATGTTAGCTTTGAATTAACACGATACGCGTACAGGCTATTGTAATTGTATGCCTATAAATGACGTTTCGATTTTCATCTTGTAGGATGCAAAGGTCGCCATGAATCAAAAGACGCAAGCCATTTTGGAATCAGTAATCCAGAAAGCAGAGCCATTGACTGAAAAGTTTCAGCAAATGTACTCGCGCATGCTTGAATACGTATCTGAACGATCCGGAAATCTGAAACATTCGGCGGCTGGTAAGAAATTCAGTAGGCTACATAGGCCTAATGGGTAATAAATATACCTATGGCGAATAATGCCGAATATCTCCGATTTAGAAAATGTTATGTTAACCTTTTCATGACGAAGCCGGGACCTGAGGAATGCACATCTGCGTGCCAAAAGTACAGTACTTTTGAAAAGTTATCACTGAAATGACTGGCTCGATAATCGAGCCAGTTATTCCAGAAGTAAATTTTCGAAAATTGTCTTCTCTTGGCCGGCAAATGGACATTCAATGAGCATATATTTGTATTTGCTTTACCAAATTTGGCCATCTTTAATGGCTACATTTGGTAAAGAAAATACAAATATTTCGATAATTGAAATGGTTTCTGAGGATCTATTTAGACACAAGGGTTACGCGAGATTAACAATATGATTAAGAATCAAAATCAAAGCTATTCATCAACTTACCTGCAAGAAAGCCTTACAATAGAGGAATCCAGTCTCTCAGTCAATCATATGACGTCATAATCAACTACGTCACGTGTAGGCTGACGTCATAATCAATTACGCCATGAATGACACGATTTAGTCTGTCACAAATGCTTAATAGGTCTTTACTGTTTAATAAACTTTATGTTGAATATTTTTTTAACAAATTTGACTGGGCGCTGTTTCTGCCATAGACAGCAACGGCACCCAGTCAAATTGCTTTCAAAATATTCAACAGCTTGCCTGTATAGTTTTCTGGAAATTAATAGTTATGGAGTACAGGGATCTATCGATCCCAACACGGGCAAAGCGTGGGTGGAGCTTAGGTAGAGATGGGCGGGGCATAGCTAAAACTGGATTCCTCCATCACTTACAGAACCATTTAACATTTACAAACTAAAACTACAAATTCCTTTTAACGCAAGGAATATTCTGTTGAATATTTCGAAACCTATTTAGCTGGGAATTATTACTGCAATATGTTCCAGTCGAATTATTTTCAACATATTTAACAGTCTTCAGTGTAGCTATCCTGAAATTGGGTCACTGACATTTCACTGGTTAAAGTGGTTAACTGTCAGCCTGTTGAATTTTTGCAGACTACATTTTCCATGGTGTTTAAATCTGGATATACTGAATATTTTAAAAACAATTTGACTGAAAGTTGTCGGTGGCTATGCCACTAAAAACTTTCAGTCAAATTGTTTGCAACATATTCAGCAGGTCCAGCGTTATCGACCATTGAAATTATAATTTGGTGGCTTTAGGCAATCATACAGTTAATAATAACCTAATGTGATTAATGTCCTCAGATATGACCAGTGCTGTGTTGAATCATCCTCGCGTTCTGCAGCTTGGTGAGAAGATGCGACAGATTGCGCACAGTTTTCCGGAGACGAGCCTTCCCCAGCTTCCAGAACTGCCCGATATGAAGCGCGTTATGAAACTAAAACATGCAGTTTTGCAATACGTTAGAATTGCCAACCGGGGCGCGGCAAAGGCTGTGGCTAAAATGGCGGATCAGTACACGTCCATGATCTATAATGCGCATGAGAGCGTGAATAACAAGATAGCCGCTATCAGCAGCCATCCGCACATGGACTACGCTAAGAATATGGCAAAACATATTCTTATCCAGGTAAATTCAATACTAGTCTAGGCATGCGACTAACATAATGTTAAAAACATTTGTAGCGCAAACAAGAACAACCAGACATTGTTAACATTCGCTCATTGCACCTTTTCAGATTTTATCTGGATTAAATGTAGTTGAATGGAACACTTATTTTTTGTCAAATCGGACCAAAAGTTTCTGAAAACAGCTCCTGGTACACAGACATAGTCATACTAGCATACAGACATACACAGTGCTCCATTCCCTACCAAGGGTACAAGAATCGAGTACCGATAATCCGATACCACAATAATGGCTACCGGTATGGTATAGTGGTGTGATGGGATTATCGAAGGTAGCATTATATATACCTGTAGGCATATCTAAAACAAAGCCCGCAAACACACCTCGATTCATTCTGTGACTGAGTGGCATGTGTAATAAACGTCCATCAGACCTATATGAGAGATTATGGTTTGGTCATGTGGAAGTGCTTATCAGGGATGTTTCACGCGTCTCACGGAAACGTATTATCTTGTTATTCTTTCCTTGTCTCTATTTTGTTTAATATAACCAGGGTATGGATGTAGTTCGCAGCGCGCAGATTGATCAGGCTGTCAGAGCGGTGGTTATGGCTGGTGTAGATTACGGTGTACGAATGGCTAAAGACGAAATTGCAGACTTCAAGTCAAACTTCGTCACCTTCACCAATTCACTCCTGATTGCGTTTGATCCAAAACGAGGCGAAATCCAATTTGAGATCTACCTTCCACTTGTGGTAGAAAGTCTGAGAGTGACACCAGACCTGGCAAAGTATGTGCGTCAAAGCAAAGCTCTGATCCGTCAGTATCTGCATGTGTTGAATTATAATCTCTATGACGTGTACTACGGATACAAGCCGAGCTCGCTTAACCCTCGGGATTGGATTCCACCATTCAAAGGTATGTAAATATGTACGAGGTGTGCTTTAGGTATTTAACACTTTACAGGTCAAATTTAGTAAAAAATATCAAAATATTTTGCAGACCAGGATAAGACTGTCTTTGAAAATTTTACCGCTGGAATGATTGGATCAGTTATGGATCTAGTCATTTCACTGGTACATTTTCAAAAGTAGTCTTATCTTGACCTGCGAATGCACATTCTGTAAGACCACCGTAGAGACAGGTTTTGGTCGACTTCGTCAGGAAATATTAATGAAATAATCATTTGCTTTTAGTCAATGTTTTTTTTTGTTTCGCCAACTGTTGCTACATTCATTGAGGCGGGCATCATCTTTCTTAGTAAAAGAGTGCATTTAACACCTTCAAGTCAAGAAGACATTTTAAAACCAAACAGTTACAATTAATTAATTACTTTGAATATTTTGAGCTTAATTTGCGATGACGCATTATGTGGAACAATCAAATTAGGCTCACACCTCAGTATTGCGATCACGTGACTTCAGTTGTGGAAATGCTAAACGATTATTCTCATCACATGGGCAGATTACATCACTTTGATGTAACTGGAATAGTGTGCCTTGAAGATTAATTTTCGTAACTGCTGATAGCTCAGCTTCCGTCAACTGTCTTGTAAGTCTACTTACACTTTCCAATCTTTTACCAGCACACGCTATGCAATCTGGACCACAGCATTTCGTTACATTTGATGGACGCCATTTTGACTTCTCTGGTCTCTGTAGCTACATTCTGGCACGTGACTTTGTAGATGGTAACTTCTCAGTGATTCTCAACTATGGCGGTGACCGTAGAGACATCCAGAAAAAGTCGCTGCTCGTCTTCCTCGGGGACAGAAGTATCGAAATATTCCCAGATTACAGGGTAAGTTTGAGAAAAGAAGATTAGAAGTAGATTACAGAGTACGTTTGAGAATAGAAGTATCGAAATATTCCCAAATTACTGCTTTAAATCAGTGTACCTGCATTTCAGGATGCGATGATTACAGCTGTACAGCACAGCTCAGAAATAACTTAACATGATTTCAAAAACAAAAACAGAAACATTGTTAATTACCACAATTTTGAACATGGTGTAATTCTGTTGACAATTTTGAACATAATTGGATTTCCAATCCAATCATGTCCAACATCTTCAACAGTACGTTTTATTTTGTTTTGCAAATGTTCTAAGTTATGACTGTATGTTGATGATCTATTCTCGGTATACAGGTGGAAGTCGATGGTGTGGGTACTGATCTGCCCATAGACCTGGAAGGTACTCAGATCTCGCGAGAGGCGGCATCTATTGTCGTGAGAAGTTCAAAGGGTGTTGATGTCAGCTGCGATCTGGCTAATGATATTTACATGGTCAGCATCAGTGGCTGGTATTTCGGAAAGACAGCAGGATTGCTCGGTACATACGACAATGAACCAGCTAATGATTTCATCTCACCGCACAACCGTCTTAACGAGGATGTCGGCAAATTCGCGAACAGCTGGGAGGTGGGCCGTAATTGCCGCATCAGTCGCAACTTTGCAGTAACTTCTATGTCGATGAAGGGGTCAAGCACGTATGAGAAGTGCGCTGCATTGTTCCAGCAGTCATCATCACCCTTCAGGGCTTGTTTCAAACAGGTAAGGCATGCAGACACACGTGACCTCACGCACACACGCATATACGTGTGTTATTTTGGCGATGATCAGTGAGTCTAACTTAAATGAATCATTTCAATCGTTGTCCAATGCATGAAAATTTCCAAGGAATAAGAATGTTAGAATAGCATCGTCAGTATGCCTTAGTCACTGCCAAACAGTGATCGTCGCTACCGATCCATTTTGCCCATCTCTACCAAGGTCCCACTCATTTTTGCGCGTAATGGTATTGATTTGATACTTTGAAAAATAAGTTCCCAGAAACTCAAGATAACTATACAGGTAAGAGACTCAATTGAATGGGGCTGTTGATGCTTAGGCCCTACGTAATTGAATGGTAAATTCACCGAAAACATTCTTTTCGTACATTAGTGACGGACTTTTCAATTTTCATGACGAAGATATATATCATTATTACGTCTGCTAACTAAAGAGGTAATGGATCCTTTTAGTCTATCCATCCATGACAAACAGCTTACCTGTATGGTTTTCTGGAAATTGATAGTCACGGAGTTCAGGGATCGATCGATCAAAACACGAGCGAACTATCGGTGGAGCATAGCTAGAGGTGGGCGGGGCATAGCTAAAACTGGAAAAGTCCATTAATTATGACGTCAGATACTTGCGTGACAGATCGAATCGCTCTTTTCTACCACATGTATGCCATTGGTAAGGATATCAGAATATATTCATAAACCAATAGCCACCCCCACCCCTCCCACCCCAGTTATTTCCTACACACCTAACGTCACTATGTGTTAATCCCATGTTTGTGTGCAATAGAAATAGATGTTGTTAAGTCATATACTTGTAAAAAAATTCATAAAGTCACATACTTGTAGATTTCACTTAGACCTCTCTAGACGTGAGCGTGGTCTCTTACAAACATACGTAGGCTATGCACACTCGATTTCTTACACACGCACACATGCATGCACACGCGGTTTCTTACAAACACACACATGCACACGCGGTTTCTTACAAACACACATGCACGTTCCATATCCTGAGCTGTTTCATTGTGTATCTCCTCAGGTGGATCCTGTAGCTTATCAGAGTAAATGTGCCCAAGAACAGATCAGTTTTGACAACAACGATAAGGTTATGTGCGAGACAGCATCTCTCTATCGCATGGCATGCCAGCACATGGGCGTCTCTCTAGCACAGCCTGCTGCGTGCGGTAAGTTTCTCCTACGGAGAGAAGGCAGAGACGCGCATCTAGTTATATAGCTTATTCCATTAAATACCAAAGTTGGTTAGAAAATTTTTATTTTATTATTGAGAATGTCCATCTGTAAGTTAAAAAACGAAGATTATATAATAGAATCCAGTACTGAATATTAAGTTTTTAAAACAATACTCTCTTGGTCTAGGTGGGATATGACATCTCCAGAACAATACAGAAGTCATTTTGACAATGTTAACCGTGAAATGATTAAACTGTTTACTATTTCAACCAATATTCAAATTCACCATGTTTTTCTATGTTAAAAGCTGTACATTTTATAAACATTTCAACAGGTGTTACAAAGCATATCCTAGCCTATAAAATATGTATTCTATAGGTACTCTACAATTAAAGATAACGTGTATGATATGATCGATCGATTGGTTGATTGATCGCTTACCAGAATGTTTGATCGTTTGCCAGATTGAACGGCCGGCCGGTCGGTCAGTCATCTTGAGAATGTCCTACGATTAATATAAATTATATCTAATTACCTGATGCATGACAGCCGTACTATTTTATTGCTGATCACACAGCTAATCTAAACTGCTTGTCTGTTCACAGTTCGCTGTCACGTAAATAATGCAAATATCCAGATGGGTAATTCAGTAGAGATTTCTTCAGACGCCCATACCAGCTCAGCTGACGTCATCTTTGTCTTGGAGCATCGTGACTGTAACAAGGCAGTAATCAAGGAACTACCGACCCTCGTGAGCACATTGGAGCGGGAGCTGAAAAACAAGGGCATGGAGAACAATAGATATGGTCTCGTCGGTTTTGGTGGTAAGGGTATCAGCGATGTTCCACACACTCACACGATGGCAGGACAGGTCCTAAACGAACCAAGACAGTTCATTCAAGCACTCGACGCCATGACATCGCCGGCAGAAGGTTCTAACAGAGATGTCATGCAGGCAATTCAATATGCCGCAGCATTCACATTCAGACCAGGCTCGTCTAAGACACTGGTCCTCCTCAGCTGCTCGCCATGCGATGGTCCATCTGTGGTCAGTCAGGCGGCATTACGCACCGAACTGATAGATAAAGACATCAAATTGCACGTCCTCAGGGAACAAGCATTCGGAGTCGCAGACAATCGCAGTCCAAAGCAGCGTATTTTTGGTAAGCCTTGGAGCACGCGTATTTCTTTTACACTAGTTAAACGCCGGTCACTAATTCCGTAACCATCTGATGTGCATGTCTTTGGCGAGATTACAATTTAATTAACATTCTTTTGAATACTTTGAACCTAACCTCATTGTGAACTCAGTCAAATTATTTTCAAAATATTCAACAGCTTATCTGTATAGATACAGTGACACCATGATGCTGGGTGTTCAGGGTTTAAGATGTTAAAATCAAATCAAACACGCGTACAAAGTGGTCTGAGTTTAGCGTCGTTAGAAATGGATCCGTTTATTTGTGAAGTGACTTCTAGCAATCAGTCCTCGCGCTGTTCATAACTCTCCTATTTGGTGAACATGGATCATATTTTTCTACTTTTTCTAAATCTGTCCTACTCATTATAAGAAACAATTAAAAAGAATTTGTGAAGTAGAATGAAATGTATTTATTACTTTGAGCTGAACTCTAGATGTCCTTTGGTACAGTACAACCCAGAGATAACTTGCCATGTTTCCAAAACAAAATAAAACGTACTGTTGACTATTTTGGCCATAACTGGATTGGAGGACATTGCTGCCTAAGTCAGCAATGACTTTCAATCCATTTATGTTCAAAGCATTAAGTAGAACATTTCTTACACCGTGTAAAACTTGTTTTGCTTTGGAAACGTTTAAACTTATTTATGAGCTGTACTGTAGTAATCGTTTCAACCCAGAAGTCCTAGTATATAGATTTTATGAAATTCATATAAAACAGTTTTGGATATTCAAAAAATTATTTGAAATAAACTAAGTGTCAGGCCGGAAAAGCTCTATCCATAAATTATTCCCCGTCAATCGATAGATGCAATCTGTCACTCAAGTTTATAACGGCATAGGGGCCTAATCAATTACCCACGTCACATGAAGGCTGACGTCGCAATTAAATTGCGTAGCAAATGACGTGTCTATGTCCGTCATGAACATTGAATAGTCCGCCATGTGTACGAATTGTATGTCTTTTCTATTTAATAAAGAGTTTGTTGCATATCTTGAAACTTCTTTGACTGGACGCTGTTGCTGCCACGGACATCAACAACATCCAGTCAAATTGCTTTCAAAATATTCAACAGCTCACCTGTATAGTTACCGTATTATTGAGATTCTGAGAATTCAGGCTTCGATCGATCCCAAAACAGGCAAAGTGTGGGCGGAGCTTAGCTAGAGATGAGTGGGGCATAGCTAGAAATGGACCCACCTATTGATCAATACAATTCTAAGAAATCTTACCAGAAAGAAGCCCGGCTGTAAAGCTTCCAATTACAATACTCATAATGAGGCATTTTTATCCAGGTGTTGATCTAAATGGCGCCTTCACAAACAGTCAGTCAGCTAAGCATGATCTTATCGGAAACCAGGAGTTGTTGAGAAGTTTGTCGATGCCACAAGATTCGTGTGTGTCTCTGGCTAGTGCCGTGGATGGCTCAGTCTTCAATGCTCGCGGTCTCGTCAGCGGTGATTCTCGACTCCGGAAGTCATTCATGACCGTATTCAGCCGACGTCTTTCCATGACAGCCAAACCTCAAGCTTGCCAAGTATGCACATGCGCACCAGACAGTGATGGAGTCGGTCATTCTGTGTGCAAACCCTGTCACAATCAGACCTCATCGAGCTGGTCAGCGGTAAGTATCAGCAATGCTCCAGTGATTCTCAGAAATAATGTAGATTTTTTTCAAAACAGAATAAAGGTACTGTTGAATACCTTGAACAAATTGGATTGGAAGACATTGCTGCCTAAGACAGCAATGTCTTCCAATCCAATTATGTTCAAAATATTCAACTGAACATTTCTTACTAATTAACATATTTCTGTCTTTGTTTTGGAAACGTTAAACTGTGTTTAGCAAACCTTGTTGCGGTGAGAGTATTTGGCAAACTTTGTTGTGAGAACTGTGTTTTGTGTCTATCCCTGATACCAGTGGTGTAGTGTAAAATAATTAATTTCGATTTGCAGGAGCTAAGGGCAGGTGCCGGAGCTCAGTGATGGGGTGGGGTGGGTGGGGGCTCTTTATACCATACACGTAGGACAGACGCGAGAGCTTCCTGCACTGCGCCCATGTGCTAGCCTACTGTCCGTCACGCCATGAACTCTATGAAAGTTAGTTCACGATATTTTGTTTATGAATCTATTCAGCAGTCTATAGCAAACTGTTTAGCAACTTCTGAGTAACCACGTGATACCAACTTATTAATCTGATTGGCTACAGATTGAGAGACAGCTGAATGTTACGTGAACAAGGCTCCCACGCAGAACAGGACACGGCTCGTCCTAAGAAACTGTTTACACAATTTTTTACCATGCCACTAGGCGTTAAAAACAATGTTTCCGTGACACAATGTTTTAAAATAAAATGTTTCTGAAACATATTGGTGTATACGGTACATACTTTTACCTAGTCCGAGTTCTCCGACTACTCCCTATGTCGTTTCTGATATATCGGCCCGGCATATTAGAAACGGTATAGGGCGGAGTCAGAGAACTCGCGAACAAACTTTTAACCTACGAAGCCGATATGTTAGCATTTTGTAGAGGTTTGTGGAAGTAGATCTATTGACCTATCAGGTGATGACGGTGGCTCTTCAAGCGCTCTTGTTCTTAGTACGCACGCACGTAAGAACGCAAAACTATAAAAACAATAGAAAACAGATATGATTGCTAATTCAGTCTATATTAATGTAACTTTCTTTTATTTACAGTATCTGCCATCCTGGATGCAAAACAAAATTTCCACGCCAGCTGTTAAACAATTAACAGACTTTGACTCACAGCTTAATTCCTACATATCAGACGGATCACACATGTTTTCATGAAACTAATTTTTTTGTTAATTAAGTTGCCCTGTCGAGCATCCTGATCAATACATTTACACGATTCTCGTATTTACGTAATGGACAAACAAAAACACGTGCACAAATTTACCGCATCCACATCGAACAGATCTCACGAACAATAAATGACTAGATTGAATATTGTTATTATTGAATTACTGTATAACTGTGTTACTTATAAACAAATGATATTATTTAATAAATGTACTACCGACCCTTTGAATCCCGAATTTCCAGAATCACAATTTCAGTGTAGGCCTAATCATATATGTAAGGTGGTGCGGTGCGTATTTGGAAACTAATTTGACAGGAAGCTGTTGCCGCCTATGGCAGCAACAGCTTCCAGTCAAATTAGTTTCAAAATATTCAACATAATAATTATTAAATTGTAAGGGATTTTTGTGTTTTGGTCATTCGGGGTTCAAAGGGTTAACGTTTTTTCTCGCTCAAATCTATGTAATTAGTTACTTATAGATCTTCTATTAGGTTTAGAACATGTCTTTTTTGCACATTCGTAATAAAATGTAATTTATTGCAAGCGTATTGTCGTCGTGTTTGTGTTGTAGTGATGTGTGGTATTTATTATTTCTTAAATAAATAAATAAAACCCATCATTTGTAGAGTACAATGACAATTTTCGTTAGTTTCATACAATTTCTAGCGCTATTTAATAGCTCAAATTTAGCCTAATTAGTTACTTATCGACCTTTCCGTTAGATGTAGAACAAATCTACATGTTTGCACCTCGATAATAAAATGTCATTTAATGCAACTGTATTATTCTTGTTGTGTCTATGTTGTAATTATGTGTATTATTTATTTCTTGAATAAATTGCATAAATTTTCGTCAGTTTCATTCAAGTCTTATTGAGATATAATTCGTTCCAAGGGTGCTATCATCGCTATTCAGAAGGATCAAAATGTAGAACATTCGCCTCCCAAACTCTAGGCGGAAGGTGCTGCAGAATTACCAGGGTTCGAAACCCACACGGTCGAAAATTTAAAAATTATCTTCCAGATGATGAATGAGCTATGTCCTAGTGCCAGTGTGTCGTCAATGACAGGGTTCATAGAACTAATGCTTGACAATAATATAACTCTACTACTACTACTACTACTACTACTACTACTACTACTACTACTACTACTACTACTACTACTACTACTACTACTACTACTACTACTACTACGACGACGACGACGACGACGACGACGACATTTGGAAGAGTTGGAAACAGCCGGACATGTTTATTGTTGATATTGTCCCATGCATACATTTGAAATCTAAATTACACAAATATGGTGTGCTAAAACATAAAATTGGATTAATTCATTAAACAGGGCACAGTACTTAGCGGTGCTAAATCAAACGTCACAGCTATTATACCGGGTGTCCATCACGGAACTATACCAGGCTCGCTACTATTTTCAGTCCACATAAATGATGCAGTCCATGGCATTGCCTCTGAGATCAGCCTATTCGCTGATGCTTGGTATGCTACCGACTTCCTCAAGATATAAACAGAGTATGTAACTGGGCCAGCATTTTGAGAATACGCTTCCAAGCAGCGATATGTAGTATTGTGTATATAACTAGAAAGCAAACCAACCATAAATGATGCCTATGAACTGAAACCTAAGCTGGTGCATGGTACGGTGTATATAAAGTACCTGAGTACCATGCACCAGTCTAAGTTTCATTTCATCAGCATTTGGGCGTCAACATCGAAAATAAATAATGTTGAAAAAAGCGCTTTACAGAGATTTGCAGCAAATGGTACAGAACTCTAGAAATTCTGAGAGAAATTTATTATTCTGTTCCCCCCAAAAATCAGACTTCAAACATACATGGGACGGATCAGACCAGTTTTGGAATATGTAGGTACAGTTTCATCAAATAACTCTTGAAGACAAACTAGAAAATGTGCAGAAACTTGCTGCTAGGATCACCACTTTAAAGGATAACAAATCTCATCTCTATTCAGGTGATCTAATATGTCACTCATAAACTATGAAGGTAGTTTTAAGCATTTTATCATGCCGCTGAAGAAAGATATTCAGGCTTTAGTAGCTAAATGTTTGCATTTCTACACCATATGATGACTGTCATGATTTACTTTTCAACCAATCATAAAAACCTAGTGTGTCTGCCTCGGTATATACGCTCAGTCATAGAGGTGCTAGCTATAGTGTGACAATGTTGTGTAAAAGCAACCATACAGGTAAGCTGTTGAATACTTTGAAACTGATTTGACTGGAAGTTGTTGCTGATTTAGGCAGCAACAACTTTCAGTCGAATTAGTTTCAAAATATTCAACAAGATGAGTGTTAAATAATAAAGAATGTAATACATTTGCACTTACTATCGCTTGAGAAGACAAAATGGCGTCGATTACTGTTCAACAAGACAGGGGAATGTGACAGAAAATGAATGACATGGAATCTATAAACCGGTATCTATCAGCGCAGTACAACATTTGAGATGAGATTAGCATCTCTTTAAGCTATAACTACGAGCCAGGAATAACAAAAATAACAGGGACAATAGCGCAAGATGCACACCATTGGTAGGCAGATGGGAACATAATCGCCTTTTTCTCTTATGCACGAATCTATGGCAACAAGCAAAACCAGTATTATTAAATCTACAAACGATAATTCAGACAACCAACAACAGTATCCAGTATTGAGACGGGCAGAGAATGCATTGTCGAGTGCTTATCGGAATGGTGGATTTCAGTTTCTCAGTCAATCATATGATGCCATACGTGATGTGTAGGATGATGTCATAATCAATTACGCCATGAATGACTTAGCTAAGTTCGTCACGATGACAGACTAAGCGCTTTCGTACATATTGTATGTCTTTCCTATTTAATAAACATGCTGTTAAATATTTTGAAACTAATTTGACTAGGCGGATTCTAGTTGACCGGTCTTTAACTCATAATAGTCCGCACGTTGTACGGAGTGTATGTCTCTACTATAAATATTCAATAGCTTACCTGTATATTTTTCTGGAAATTGATAGTCAAGGAGTTCAGAGAGATCGATCGACCCCATGCAACACGAGTGAGGTGTGGGTGGAGCTAAGCTAGAGGTGGACGGGGCATAGCTAAAAATGGAAAGGTCTATTGCCGAGATATATGCACCATAACACGACTCTGGTCCTGTGTTAACATTCTTGGCACCCAACTGGCAGGCACTGCAATCGTGTTTAGGTATTCATGCAGAATTGATTCCACGGATGACTTGCTAACGCTATAAACATAAGTTAACTGTCTGATTGTGAGTCGTCTGTCCTATTTGAGTGTGTCAAGAACACCCTTAACGTTTCCGTCAGTGGATTCTTCATGTCGATGGCCATAACCAAGCCATCTGTGCTTCGAGAATTAATGGACCTTCCCCGTCTTTGACAAGCCCCGCCGACCTCTAGCTAGCTCCACCCACACTTCCCCGAATGTCCTGACTATCAATTTTGTGAAAACTTTACAGGTAAGCTGTTGAATATTGTGTAACTTTTTTCAAAACATTCAACAGAACATTTATTAAATAGTAAAGACATACAATTCGTACAACAACGCATAGTCCGTCTTCAAATATGCGTTCGTGACGTAGTTAGCTATATCATTCTACATGTCATAATGACATCATTCATTATGATGTCATTCTACATGTCACGTAGTTGATTATGATGTTATATGATGGATGGATAAAGTGGAAAGGTCCATTGAGGCATGCAATTCAGCAGTTAAATGGTTAATGGGGACTTGTAATTCAGCAGTAAATGCGTTAATAGAAACATGTTATTCAGCGGTAAAATGGTGTGTGAAGACTACAGATAATGTTCTACTGAATGCTATGGGGAATATATGATGCCCCCGAACGATATGCCTATTTCGGAACATTTCGGATACTATGTCAGACGATGCTACGTCCTCAGCTATAGCTAAGGAGCATGTCATGCATCCCACTCGTTAGCTACATGACCAGCATCAGATACACTAAGCCTGATTTTCAGGTGTATTACTGTCTGCCTTGTCTACTCGATACAGATGTTGACCCACACAATATTCTCCGACAATATCATATGTAGCAGGACCAATAAGAGGTTCTGACATAGGGCATAAATTAATTGCTGAGTTAGCTGTACCTGACCGTCTTGTTCGATGGTAAGTTTCATCGTCAACGGTATCATTATTAATAGCATCATGACCATCATCTTTCTCATCCTTCTTTCCATCCCAGTCGATCGCCATCATCGTAAGCAACATTGTTACGATCATTATCTTCATCACCAATTCCATCGCTATGATTGTCATCATGACCATTAATGCTGTCATACTTCAAGACAGAGGGCGTTGTTACATCTATTCAAGACAGAGGGGCTGTTACATCTATTCACGACGAGAGGGACGTCGCGGGGATGTGATCAGATCACATAGATGCACATTGACGCGCAATAGAGTGCTCCATTTCTAAATATGCCCCACCCATTTCTAGATAAGCTCCGCCCATGCTTTGCGCGCGTTTGAATCGATTTATATACATTGAATCCTAAGTTCCCAGTCTCTACAGGCAACCTATTGAATATTTTGAAACTAATTTGGCTGGATGCAACAGCCCCCAGTAAAATTAGTTTCAATATATTCAACAGAACGTTTATTAAATAGTAAAAACATACAATTCTTACACATAATGAACTATTCAATGTTCATGATGGACCTAGATAGGCCTACGTCATTCATTACGCATTTTGAGTGTGATGTCAGCCAACATGTGATGAAATTCATTATGACATCATATAGGCCTACGTGATCATCATATCAGATCTATGCATTAAGTGCAACGTATAAAACCCTCATCTAACAACAATGGATACGCGCTGAGAGGGTGCTAACAGAATCTTACAGGCCTATGATACCAGATAATTCATGCGTGTGGATGAACAGACATGCGTGCAGGGCCTCAATTGTACGTACATTAACAGCAATCGTGTCATACAGTGCATGCGTTATTGTTTTCTTATTCTACATTCAGCAAACTCCAGCATCATTAGATGGTTATTATTAATATATCGTCAAACAGTTCGTTCTTTGTCTCTCCGCATAGATTACGCACCACGCCTCCTGGATATAGGCTATTAACCACAATACGCAATTCAAAGATGGCCGAACAAAAACCTTTGTTCAAATTTTGCACATAAGTAGAATCAGACCACTAAGACATTAACCCACTGCCACCAATTCAGTGTACCAAATAACATGATTACTTAAAAAAGGATATGATGAAGGTCGGCCACACAGTGCGCACGAACAAAGTGCCAGGGTAATTAATGATTTTAATTCAGAATTCTTTCCAATAGTTATAATGGAAATTGACTGAAGTCATTTAAACAACAATTTTTAATTCAATTGTTCGAACGATAATGAGGAAAATTTTAACCATTTAATGGAAATATTTGCTCATGCACTGTCAATTTGCAAGCCAAGAGAATACTATTTTAGAAAAATTACCACAGGAACGACTAGCTCGATTATTGAGCCAGTCATTTCAGTCGTAAATTTTCAAAAATAGATTTCACTTAGCCCGCAAATGGACTTTCCTCAAGACCACTGTAAATACCTGATTTGGCCGGCTTAGCCATGAAAGTATTAAACACGGCGTGTACTCAATATAATACATGATGATAGATTGTGGACGGTTTATGAGGCATCGAGGGAAATGTTGATAGCAAGCTTAACCTCGTTAAAACAGTAGTTATAATTGAATTGGGGGCGTGGATCATAACCATATAAGGAGTGCGCGGCTGACCCATTTTAACAGCGATCAACCAATCATCGACGGCGCCTACCGACGCTAAGGTTGCGCATTGATGGCGGTAAGGGCGCCCACCGGCCCAGTAAACATATGACACCTCCCCAGAGAGAGAGAGAGAGAGAGAGAGAGAGAGAGAAGGGTGAGGGAGGTGGGGTGGGGTGTGGGTGGGGGTGGGAGCTGACAATCATTTTAATGTTGGGATGTCTTTGTGGTTGGAGATGGGACGAAGTCAGCTGGTATTAAGAAAGTACGCAAAATAGCTTGGCAGGCATGATGGGTGCGATAGAAGTGATGATTGTAAATGTAGGGCTGGCTGGTGCTGACTGAGTGAAGGTGCAGACGACGAGTGGAGTGTGAAGTGGACAGGACGAATGATGTCCGAACTTGGTGCATAGACGAGAGACACACGTTGGAGATGGGGCGGTGGAGGTGCAGTTGGTCGGGGAGCACCGTGCGCGGGAGGGGGGGGGGGGGGGTTGCGCGATTTGCTGTTCTTGAAAACGCTCACTAACAATCAACAGATACGCAAACACGAAATATATACACGTGGATCCAGGAGGGGGTACGTCCACCCCGGGAATCTGTTACACCACTATCCGCGACAGCAAAATACTACTACCAGTGGTTTGAGGAATGCCACATACAGAACGGTGTTCTCTACATCAACAAGCGCTTGGTGATTCCCGAACGTTAGCGAAACACAATTATGCAACAACTACATGATAACGCGGGTCATCTAGCTGTTGAGCGGACATTAACCCGGATAAAACAGAGATTCCACTGGATCGGGATACACGATAGTGTAAAGGCATAGGTCGCCAAATGTGTCCCATGTCAAAAACGCGCTGTTGGCCAGCACCATTCAGCACCTCTGCAAATTAAGGTCGTTGGTGCACTGTGGGAGCGAGTGGCTATTGACCCTTGAATACGACTGATGAAGGAAACAAGTACATCCTCGTATTGCAAGATTATTTTACGAAGTGGGTGGAAGCATTTGCTTTGCCAGACCAAGAGGCATCCACAGCAGTGGAGGTCTTGGCAAGCAATGTGTACTGCCGGTTTGGAATGCCCTATGAGCTACACTTCGATCAAGGAAGTAATTTTGAGAGCTGGCTGATCTCTGAGCTCTGCAAATTGTTTCATATTGTTAAGACCCGCACGACTCCATATCATCCGCGAAGCGATGGGATGGTGTAGAGGTTTAACCGTACACTTGCGGAAATGTTGACGAAGGAAACATGCCTTGATTGTAGAGATTGGGATTTACGACTCCCATGTGTGCTCATGGCATACCGCAATTCAGTACATTCCAGCACGGGTTATACCCCTGCGCGGTTAATGTTAGGCCGTGAATTAGCCTTAACCCTGGATCTGGCCATGCCAGAAAAATTCACCATGTCTACGTAGAGCTCATGCAGCAACGGATAGAACAGACCATGACCTAGTGAGAGCAACTTTATCCACTGCACACCGGCGTCAGAAAACATGGCACGACCGGCGGGTGCATGGAGACCCGTAAGCAGGAAAAATGGTTTTGGTACACAATTCGCGACGTTCTGCAAACGTGCCAAGTAAACTGCGTTACCAGTGGAAAGGCCCCTATGTGGTAGTAGATAAGACGTCAGACGTGACCTACCGTATCCGCGCTTCGGATGGCCTTACCTCAGTCATCCACTTCAATCGACTTAAACCCTGTGTCAATGACGGCCCAGTACCAGAGTTCGGGCTGGGCATTCCACGTGACACCGGTACCCAGACGGATGTCTCTGCAGGGACAAGTATTCCCGACGTTAGTCCAGTGCACCTATCAACAGAAAGATAGACACTCAGGATGACTGTATTCACAATCTCCATACGACGGTATTGTAATTGTAAACTGAGACACGCATTTTCCGAGCTGTAATAAATTAAGTTTGGTCTAGGTAGGGATGGGACTAGTCCTACCCACAGAGGATGCTTGGCAGTCCACCCACCCGGAAAACACAGTCCGGCTTGGCGGAGTTAGTATACTTAATTTCCGCAAGACATGGAGCTGTTTAAACCAAACTAGTTATAGACAGCTATACTGTCCTAATTTTGATTAAGAACACCATCGTTCTACCGCGTATACAGATCATTAACACACGGGCCAGTGAAGCGCATCAAAACTTTGACAGTATAATATCAGGGAGAATTTCAAATATTCTCTTACCTATACATATTCCCGCACAAGATCAACATGGGCTGGAATACTTATTACAGACAAACCACAGCCGCATGTATAAGATCACGTGCACACAGGGACGCAGTTTCGGGGAACAGAATTATAAACATATATTTCCATCTTTCGCATCAATAACGAATAACCAGCAGCATCATTACTCCCCTATTACGTAAATATTGCCTAAGTTTCCGATCAACCACGTGCTTTCGCAACAAGAAACCACGTGACTTTCACTTCTATTTCCAGTAAATTGGATCAAAGGCTTTAAACACAAGAGCCGCCCAAACCGCGCATCTACCACAGCGTGATCGAAGAGGCGAGAGGGGTGTCGGGACAATTCCCGCTGACATCACCGCGCTCTCACACACCCCATCGGGCGCTCCAGCCTGAAATTAAAACAGGCAAGTCTATTATCGTCCAATCTGAAAAACCGCTTCACGCTAATTGAAAGGTCAGCTTCCATGGGAATAAGTAGTTCCAAGTTTTCACGTTGATCGGAGACTTGTTTTTCCTTTGAGTGGAGGCGAAGATGATACTCCTTGTTATATTTATATTTACTTCCTTTAATGGGAGGAATATTTCATCTGACTCCAGGTTTAAATAAATCCAAACTTTCCTTATAGGGTGTGGCCGAATCACCCTAAAACTTTCGAGTGTGGTCATCCGCCCTCTTGTGCCGTCACCAAAAAATATAAAACGAGATCGCTCACTGAAACTTCATCTTCCCGTCAAACTCGACACAAGGGAAGAAAAAGCATTAGGCTACTTTCGTGTCGCAAACCAACTTCTGCTGTTTTCTTATTTATTTATCACTACTATTAATATTATTTGGCCAGGAAAAGTATGCACACACGCTGGCGTCTATTTGTCAACAATGATTCAATCCAACCAAGAACATTTTCGGATATTTCATAACTCATAATCCTGTCAATCATGTGACAGTGCCGAACAAAATTGAGGCCTTGGCAAAATCCATAACACATCTACTGTGCCGCCATTCTCCAGCTTTTGAGACCATACATCTAGGACATTGATTAACTGTAACATAGTTGAGCGGCCTCTAATAAAGCCATATTGTTTATTTGTTATAAGTTTATTATCTGTCATGAATTAAAATTTTGTCTCTGATGAGTGACTCAATGATTATGCAAACGACATATGTGAGACTTATAGGTCTGTAGTTACTTGAAAGCTTTGTTGCCTGTTATACAAAGAAGTAACATAACCAGCTTTCCATTCAGGTGGAAAGGTCTGGGTCCTTAATGATGTCGAAAATATTAAAGATAGGGGCTTGGCAATGGCACTAGATAGCGCTCTCAGAACCTGAGGATTAAAACTATCAGGACCGGCTGACTTGGAAATTTTTCAGCTATTCAGTTTGCATTTGATTGTGTCCTCAGTAAACGGAATCACTTGTTGATGAAATGTTCGGTAGCTCACCATTTGGCTCTTGTAAAAACGCCAGAAAAGTTGTTAGAAAGAACTTCAGCCTTTTCGATATCAGTCTGTCATTTGATCTTTATCTGGGTCAATTAGTAGAGGTGACAGACCAGATTTAGCTTTTGTTAGATTTGACTTTGCCCTTCTGGCTATGCTCTTCTCGTAATCTTTTTGCAGTTTCCTTGTTAAGCCTTTGACCATATTCCTTTGTCAATTGTATTGTTTCTTATTTTCAGCCGATCGGTTTGTCAAATTTTTTCCCCAACAGCGAATGTTTTTTTCTTATTTGCTTAATTGTATTATGATCTATAGAAAAATCGCCTGTGTTGCTCCAATGACGTATGCTATTTACAGTTTTAGAAGGTATACGTATCTCCTGCGAATTTTAAGTTTGTTTTTAAAAATTTGCCATTGAAGCGAAACATCATCTTTGCAATCATGAAATTCGTGATCCCAGGCAATTTTCCTTATGTCTCTTCTCATTGCATCATAATTTCTGTTGTCAAACATAAGTCTAGTGGCCTCTTTAGGTTGGTTGTCTAAGTAACAATTTAAATCAAATGCAATAACAGAATGGTCACTCTTCCCGGGGGGGGGGGGGGGATGATGGAATTTTATATTAGAGACCATTTCTTCCTCGTTTGTAAAAAGTACTTCGTCTGACCGAGGCGGCAACAATAAGAAATACACTTTTAAGCATTAAAAACTTCACAGAAATCGAGCTAAATGGTTCGAAGGGTTTATCAACTAGAACTTGTAAAACTCCAAGATGGAATTACAGGGGGATTCCGTGGTCTCAGATTACCCATACCCTTGATTAAAGTATTTAGATTACATATTTTATCACTTCCCCTATTAGCAAAGTAAAGAATAACAGACATTAAAGCTGACTTACAGCCAGCTATAGAGTTAGACTTAAGGCTGTCAGTATCATCAAGGTGACAGAGGAAATCGGCTACTAATTGAAGTCTATTGGATTAAGACATCTTTTTGAGCACCATTCTGCAAATCTGTTGATTTTATAATTATATGCTCTGGAGATTGACCCCCCCCACCCCCTTCTGGCATTAACCATGAAAATGGCTGCTTGCTCAGAAAAGCCCTACTTAATGGCAGATTCCGTGAAAACATCCATGCAGTCAATTGGAATATTGGCAGATTGTTGTGCAAGGTCTTGCCCTGGAAGATTATATTGTCCATCAGTGGCAGAGGAACCGGATTGCATACCAGAAGGTCCAGCAGATCCGTCTACCATGATCAGCTTGGCCAATTCGGAGAAACACTTGGCACTCCTCATGCCTGATTTTCTGAAAAATATTTGGAATCAGGGTCGCTGGTGGAAATGTGTATGCATATATTCCGTCCCAGCTGATAGCTAGCGTATCTGTTGCGATGGCGCTCGAATCTGGAAACAGAGACCTACGTTATCATCTTCGCATTCTTCTCCATTGTGAATATATCTAGGTTGGGTTTGCCCCAGTGGCTTAAGAGACGATCCGCCACACATTGATTCAGTTGCCATTCCATTGATATAGAATACTCATTCTTCAACTCAAAACGTACGCTAGAAGATTTTATGTTTCCTGGAATATGAGCTGCTCTCAACGTGCTCCAAGATCTAGGCACCTCAAAGCAGTTTCATTGTCATCATACAGACTCGGCGACTTCGTTCCGCCCTGGCCATTTATGTAAGTCACTACTGTTGTGTCTTCTGAACAAACTAGAACTATCTTGCCCTGAACCTACTTGAGGAAATCTTCCATGGCTGAGATTACTGCAGATTTGTGTTCTTGTGACTATTCAAGATTCTAAAGCCCTGATATTTCGGCTTCTTCCAAGAAAGCGTCCCAGCCCTCCCCGTCGTCACATCTGTATACAGTACATCATGACTTGAGGGTGGGGAGGGGACAGCATCAAACCTGCTAAATTTTCTCTTTTCATCCACCATTTGAGTTGGTGAAAAAAGGTTCCAACACTGACACCTTTGAGTACAGAGATCTTGTGCTTTGGGCCCACTGTGTCATCAGAAATAACTGGATGGGTCGCCTGCGCAAGGTGGCCTGTGTAATAACTGGTTCCAGAGAAATTATCAACGCCAGCATTCTCAAGTAAACCCATGCCAGGACATGACGACTGTTGCACACAGATAAACATACCCGATCTCTAGATCGAAGTCTATGCCCAGATAAACAAACTTCTGGGATGGTGTCAGCTCTGATTTTTGAAAGTTGATTATCTAAAACAAATCTGTCAAGAGGTTTGACAACTATCTGTGGATTGGCTGACTCTTGGTTGTGTTCCTTTAACAGCCAGTTGTCTATGTAAACGTGGACTGCTATGTTGAAGATACGAGCTGTCGAGATTCTGAATGGGAGAACCTTACTGCTGAAAAGCCTCAGCGTTTATATGGGAGGGGGGCCTTGTGGGTCTTCTAATACTAATCCAGCTTGGGCAGGATAGGCATCGCTGCGGCGATACCAGGAGCTGGTGCCTCATCTGACGGCTGATAAGCGGTCGCCCGAGCACACAACTCCTGTTCCCAGGTCTACAGGCGAGGCAAACCTCGTCTGAACCTGCGGAGACCACCTCTGGATCATGCTAAAAAACTGGCAAAGTCCTAATAATAGAAGTCCTGATTCAGAGGCAGGGAATTCCTGCTCAGGTGCAGATGAAAAAGACCATGAAGCACATGATACATGAAGCATGTCGCAGAGCATCTCTGGCATCATGTCCTTCAACGTCTTCTTCATCTCACCCATCATTTCTAAATGAACAGCTTCCATGTCTGGCATGCCAGACGTGGTAGCCTTTCGTTTCTTTCCGAAACCATCTTTATGTCATCAGTCATTGTTAGCCTTATCACCTTCTTGGGAGTCTTAAAAACTCAAGGAATAGCTTATCTGACCAATTCTCGCATATTGTGTATCTAAAAGAATGATCTCATGTGCTACACCTGGAGCACTTGTGTCAGGCAAATTTAGTCTTTGTGTAACGATGGCACACAGGGCAGTCTGTGATAACATTCTGAAACAACACAGTTGTTTGAGAAATAAAAGAATACTGAATGAAAGAAAACAAAGTAACTTTTTGAATGTTTGAAGCTTAATAAGGAAAGTCAAACAATAATCAAGGAATTACTTTAAAAATTTAAGTAATAAAGGCCGATTATGACTTCATTTTCTTAGGGAGGTGATCAGTTAACGAATAACAATCTAATATATTACTCCTTTCCAAAAATTCACAGAATAATCAGACCAGCACTCTCACACATACATACATTCATACAATGATCTGAATAGACCAATACTTTACCATCGGAGAAAGCAGGAAGAAGGCTAGGTCGGGAATACTAACTACCGACCGATAGTCCTATACTGACCGATACAAAATATGTACTGACCGGTACAAAATGGAGGGGGGGGGGGGTGGTGGGTAGGTGGGTGGTATATTACCGACCGGTAGTGAGTCATGCTTAATATGGTCTATAAAAAGCAATTTCTGGCTTTCTATGGCAGCAACAACTTCCAGTTAAATTACTTTCAAATATTCAACAGCTTACCTGTACAATTGCTTTTATATGAAATTCGACAAACTATAGCTGGCACCTCTATGACTGAGCATATATACCGAGGCGGGCACGCTAGGTTTTTTCTGATCGGTTGAAAAGTAAATCATGACAGCCATCACATGCAGTACAAATGTGTCAACATTTAGCTACTAAAACCTGAATATCTTTCGTTTTCCACATGATAAAAAGCTAAAATGTCATGAATGGCTTATGGGTGGCAAATTCTATCACATGAATGGTTAGTATAAGATAAGGTGAGATTTCATTTAATGTCCTTGACATTACTGACCAACGGAAAAAGTACCATTTATTAATGGTGCGGCCATCCCTAATACTATTAACAAATGGTTCAAGTCTACCAACAGATGCCATTTATCAATGAGGCATGATCATAAGCCCAAATTTGAGCCGGTGTTACAAAGATATTAGGGTCCTTGACACTATTGATCAACCAGAAAAATACTACTGGCCAATGGGACAGCCATCCCAATATTGACCAATGGTTCAAGTGTCCCAACAGATGGCATTTATGAATAGGACAATGGTCACAGTAAAAGATATGGATGAGGAAATGCACCAACAGTTGACCAACAGAAAAAAGGACCATTAATCAATGGGAGAGCCATCCAGACACTATTGTCAACTGTCGTAAGTATACCAAGAGACGACATTGAACAATGGGGCAATGTTCACAAGCACAAATTGGAGCAGGAAATGCAAAAATATTGGTGTCCAATAGGCAAAGTATCATTGGCCAATGGACATCCCTGACACTATTGACCAATTGTTCAAGTGTCTAAACACTGACCTTTACTAAAGGGGCAAGGGTCACAGTAAAATATTGGATGAGGAAATGTAAGGATAGTGACACCCTTGACATTATTGACCAATGGGATTGGTACCATTGATCAATGGGGCAGCCATCCCTGACACTGTTGACCAATGGTTCAAGTGTCTAAACACTGACCTTTACTAAAGGGGCAATGGTCACAGTAAAAATATTGGATGAGGAAATGTAAGGATATTGACACCCTTGACATTATTGACCAATGGGATTGGTACCATTGATCAATGGGGCAGCCATCCCTGACACTATTGACAAATGGTTATAGTGTAGTAAAGGAATATTTCTGCCAAATCCTGTTTTAATCCATTAACAATTGACGAAACGTGCCACGGATGTGTTTTCCACATAGTGTTCAATACTTAAACAAGCTTTAAAGAACCAGAGTTATGGCTCTTGTTTCATGTCATGGCCTTCTCATATTCGTAGTGCAAAAGGACATTTCCTGAAGTAACATATCTGCCAAATATGGTTTTAATCCATCAACGAGGCCCAAGGGCCTGTGGCGCTCACCTGGATCATCAGCATTTGAACCATTTGTATTTAAATAGATATGATGGATAATTTTTTACCAATCCACATTCTCATTTGATTTCTTGAAGCCTATCGTCATAGGGTCGTTCCACCCAAGTTCCATTGTAGTAGCAATTTAAAGGCTTCTGAAAATCTTTTTAGAAAATCCAATGTGGTTCCCGAAAAAAAATGGCCAATCAAAACACTCATTAGAAATCTTGAAGCCAATCGCCATAGGACAATTCCACCCAAGTTTCATTGAAATTAGGCCACAGATTAAGGAACAGTAGTATTTTAAATGATTTCTGGAAAATCCAAAATGGCCAGCGCAAAAATTGACCAATCAATATTCTGTATATACGTTCTGAAGCCTACCTACCTAGTCCTTCTAGCCGAGTTTGCTTGAAATCAGTCAAGCAGTTAATGAGGTGTAGCCTTTTAACAGATTTTACCAAAACCTTTGAAAAATCTGAGATGGCTGCCAGAAAAATTGCCCAATCAAAATTCTGTATAAATGATCTGATGCCTTCCACCATAGGGTCCTTTCATCCAAGTCTGGTTGAAATCACCCAAGCAGTTAATGAGTAGCATAGAATCCATCTATTCAAATTTGGTTGAAATATGTCAAGCAGCTAAGAAAGAGTAGCATTTTGAAAATTTCCGGTAAATTTTTCATAAAATCTTAATTTCACCCAAAAAATTATCAATCAAAAATCTGAATAGAAGAAAGTCTAGAGCCTACCACCATAGAATCCATCTAGTCAAATTTGGTTGACATATGTCAAGCAGCTATGGAGGAGTAGCATTTTGACAATTTCCGGTAGTTTTAAAAAAATCTCAGATTTTCACACCCAAAATTCTTTTAAAAAACACCTGGAGGGTACCAGCATAGGATCCTTCCGGCCATATTGGTTGAAATCAGTCAAACCGTTAAGGAGAAGCAATTTGACATCCGGCTGGCCGCCATGGCATAAGCTAACTTGGCCTTTCTAACCAGAGTTATGGTGTTTAAAGGTCTGACCGCTTTATCTTCACAGTTCAAATACATATTTGACAAAATGCTATGGTCCAATGATTGTTTGTGCATATTTATTTATCTATTTACATTATTATCATACAATTCATGACAGATAATTAACCATTTTCCAATCACGGTATTCGTTAGAATTCTGATGACTATTTTGAAAGTGATTTGACTGAATATTATCAGTCAAATTGGATTCAAAGTAATCGGTGGTTTTCTCATAAAATCTTGCTTTGCATAAGCAATGCTTCAAGATGAATAAGGTCAAATACAATCAAAGATCGTATGTTACTAAAACTATACATCTACCTGTCTATCGCGGACTGCAATACTATTACAATTTATAAAGCTATCAATTTACAGTATTATATACACCACGTTAACTCCCTTTAATAGCCAAAACAAGTCTCTGAATTGGTCTTAAGAATTGTCCATTCGTAGGCCAAGAGAAGACTATTTTTGACATTTTAGCTCTGGAATGACTGGCGCGATAACCGAGCCAGTCATTCCAGCGGTAAACTTTCAAAAATGACCCATTGACCTGCAAATGGACATTCGATAAGCAAATATATTGATTTTCTTGACCAAATTTGACCGGTAAAGGGGTTAATAAATTATAATATGCTTTAAGGAGCACCCAGCATTAAAACTGTATTATTCTCTACAAGAGACTATGCTTAAAATCATGCCTTCTCCCTTTCTTTAAATCATTGGTCAATTTACACGACCAATCATTAAATGCGGACAAAACCGGTTTAAAACACCACCACTGAGTAAATACCACCTCTGTAAAAATACCACACTACATGTACACAAATTCAGACTAATACTCGACACTGTCAAGAAACACACATATTAAGACAACAAAAACACCTGTTGATTTCTGATGGAATAATCAATCAAATATTGTAATTAAAGGATGAATCCACTTTTACCTATGCCCCGCCCATCTCTGCATAATCTCCGCTGCCCATGCGCATCAATTTATATACTTCAAATCCTGAATTCCTATTTCATACTTATGATACAGCTAACCTGTTGTATATTTTGAAACTAATTTGACTGAGGGCTGTTGCTGTCTATGGCAGCAACCAGCGCCCAACCAAATTAGTTTCAAAATATTCAATAGAATGGACATAAAATTCCTACAACTGAAACACATAACTGACAGACTATTCAAAGTTCCTGACGGAATTAGTTCGTTCATTACATATTTGATTGTGCTATCAACCTACGTGTGACGTAATTGATTATGATGTCACATACTTGAGTGACAGATCGGATCTATCCATTCCAAAATAATCAGTTTTTGTCTTTAAACATTTAAATAAATGTCAAGGCGGCCAAAAGTCGCATTGGTTTTCAGAAATGTCCATTTGCAGACTAAGAGAAGACTATTTTTGAAATTTTATCATGTGAATGACTCACTCAATAACCTAGTTATCGCAGTCAAAAATTTTCAAAAATAAATCTCTTGCCCTGCAAATAGATATTGACCTAAGAAAGATTTTTATAAATATTGACGATTGAAGTGTCAAGAACTATCATTGTCAATTGTGCATGTGTATTTTATCAAATTAACACTCAAATTTCTTCAAGAAAATTTCAATTTTCTCATAGCAGGTGTTCATTTGCAGACCAACAGAAGACTATTTTTGAAAATTTACCACTGGAATGACTGGTCCGGTTATCGAGCCAACCATTCCAGTGATAAATTTTCAAAAATAGTCTTCTCTTGGTCTGCAAATGGACATTTCTCAAGACTACTGCAGAAGCCATTTTTGGCTGATGAGTGTTAAAGGGTTAAGCATGGAAACTGGCTCAGCAAGAGGATGTATAGTGCTTACAATACGAGGCATGAATTTATTCAAAGTTCTTTATACTTGTCTCTCTCAAAAACAATTATTGCACATATAATGTCCTTCATATCTGTCCAGTTGAGAATTCTAGACAGCTCTTTGCTCAATACATTTAATTATTCAACCCTTTGATGGTCTGTAGTGAGGAATGTACATTTACAAGTGATGAAATGATTTTTGACAATGATACCATTGCAATGACTAGCTAGCTAATCGAGTCAATCATTCCACAGATAAATTTTCAAAAATAGTCCTCTCTTGCCCTCCAAATTGACATTCGCTTGCAAACATTTTGATTTCCTTGACAAATCTTGAGCATTAACCCGTTAACACTTGAACCAGCAAAAGACAGCTTCTGCAGTAGTCTTCAGAAATGTCAATTTGCAGACCAATAGCTTATTTTTGGGAATTTACCACTGGAAAGACTGACTCAGTTATCAAGCCAGTCATTCCGGTGATAAATTAAAAAAAATAATTATCTTGGTCTGCAAAAGAACATTTCTCAAGACTACTGTAGAAGCCACATTTGGCTGGCATGGGTGGTAATGGCGTAACACGTAACCTTTACTACTCGGATGCCAAAATTTATAGTTTTTCAAAGGAAATTAAAAGATGAACTGGTATTTATTTTTCAACAAATTTGGAGGACAGCAACATCGTCCACCAAAATTGTTGAAAAATGTACACCAGTTTCTTTGCTATTGACACAGTAAAAGATGGATTATTGACATCAGAATGGTATGGCTTAATGGAATGGTCAAGAAACTGGAGTCTTTCGGAGTCATCGGTATGGTCAAATCCAATTATCATGACCAGGGGGCCTGTATCACTCACCTAGAACAAAGGCATTTCAAGTGGAAAGGTCATCGCCTAAAGTAGGTTTTGGCCAGAATTGCCACAAGAATAAGGGTACGTCCTACCAAATTTGGCTAAAACTAGTTCAGTGGTTTGAGAAGACATTTAAAATTTCCCACTACTTTACTATGGGAGCATTTGGCGGGAAAGAAATCCCAGATCGCCACCAACTAGGAATCTGTTAATCCGACTGTTTCAAAAGTGGCAAATTTGAAAGCAGCATACACAAGAACCTAAACAAAAATAATTTCGGCTTCAAAATCGATCAAATAAAAAATTTCAATATGGCCGTGAAAATCTGATTGGTCAATGGTGGCCATGTTTTTTACACATCAACTTCCCTTGAATAAACTTGAATGGCCCTTAGTCCCTAATCATATCTCCCAAATTTCTGCACGTTCAGCGGTGCTGAAGATGTGGTTATTGCGAAAACTAGGTCATCCAATATGGTCGCCTATGCATTTGGCCAATGAAGTTCCATCGAACTCGGTTCAGCTGTTTCCCTAGATGAGGTTTCATGAGTTTCGAATTGATCCACCAAGTGATCTTCAGACGTTTCTAAAAATTGGACAAAATTCAAGATGGCCATCGCCAAATTAGTGTAAAATGCCCTAATGATGCTTCCTGACAAATAAAAATTGAAATCAGCCCAGTGGTTCTTAGACATTTAAAATTTCCTATTGATTTAGTATGGGACTTTTTGATAGGGAAATGATCCAAGATGGCCGCCAGAGCATTTATCTGACAGTTTCGAAAGTGGCAGATTTGAAATCAGCATAACCAAAAACTTAGATAAAACCATTTTCAGCTTTAAAACCCATCAAATAAAAAAATCCAATATGGCTGCCAAACACACTACATTCTGATTGGTCTGTGGTGGCCATGTTTTTGTACGTATCAACTTCGCTTGAACAATCTGGAGAAGTTATTTTCATGAATACGTCATCCAAATAGTCGTTTAAAGAAAGAGTTGATGGATGATGAACGGTCGCAATGGCATAAGCTCACTTGGCCTGGACTTTTAGGCCAGGCGAGCTAAAAATGACGCCTTTAGGACCAGTGGTCAGAAGAAAAGTCACTTATCATAGCAAATGAGTTGAATTAAGCCTCTATCCGGCCTTAGCAACCACTGTTTGATACACAATAGAGTGGTCACATGACTATGAATAAGGATTGTCCTAGAGCACATAATGATATGACATCATAAATATACATTTTCCAAGAAGATATAATGATAATAATAAACGTGGCTAACTGTTCATGTTATAAGAGCAAGGATTTCAGTGAAGCAAGATGAGACTCTAACAGAGAATAGACCTTTCCGGTTTTAGCTATGCCACGTCCATCACTAGCTTAGCTCCATCCACACTTCGATCATGTTGGGATCGATCGATCTCTGAACTCCATGACTATCAATTTCCAGGAAACTATATAGGTAAGCTGTTGAATATTTTGAAACTAATTTGACTGGGTGCTGTTGCTGCCTATGGCAGCAACAGCGCCAAGTCAAATTAGTTTCAAAATATTCAACAGCCTGTTTATTAAATAATAGACACATACAATTTGTACAATGCATCAGACTATTAAGGGTTAAGGACGCTTAATAAAAATTATAGAATCATTTATGACGTAATGATTATGATGTCATCCTACACGCCGCTTAGCTGATTATGACGTCATTACTCTGGTAAGGTCCATTGCCCGCCCGATCATCTAAATAAAAACATTGTAAGAATAATTAACTAATATAATTAATACATATCTTACTTAACACTTTACCCTTTACAGACCAGAAAAGACTAATTGTTTAGGATGTCCGGAACATTCTGTTGAATATTTTAAAACTAAATTGACTGGGAGCTGTTGCTGTCCATGGCAGTAACAAAGTTCCAGTCAAATTAGTTTTAAAAATCCAATCGCCTTCCTGAAGGCTTGCACGATTATGCACTTTCAAAATGGCGATCATTTTAGATAAATAATCACGATTATTCAATTAATCGTAGCTGTTCTGGTGGGGGTGGGTTGGGTTGGCATTAAGCTTTCAAAACTGCTAATATTGGCAATATCTGAAAAGAACTACAAGCTTTATTTCGAATGGGAATTGCTAACATAACGATAAAAGAACGAAAATTGGTATGGCTGACCAGACCACTAACAATATTTTAGGTTTAGTGAGTGTTTAGTTTGAAAAACATTATTATTCCAGCCAACTTATTCTTGCTTCTGGGAAATGGCACAGGGTTGAGTGTCCCCAAAGAATTCGTTTGGAAAAAACCCATGGCGGATTTCAAAAAGTTTGATTTTTTTCTTTCATCAAAACAAGTCATAAGTAATATAGTTATATCACATGAAAATCTAAGTCAACTGGGGCACATTACATTTCGACAAACAACTAACTTGGAGATGCAAAATCTTCGATTATTATCCCCACGCTTTTCGAAGAAAGGTGGGGATTATGTGATGCGACCTGTGTGTATGTGAGCCCGCCATCTGTGCAGTCATTGATTGTAAGGCATCTCCTTCTAGACTGTTTAAGATAGAAACTTGAAATCTTGGGGATAATTATACCCATGGACAAGGATGCGCATGACACTTGGAATTTTGTTCTGACCACCCGGGCTGGGCCCAGGGGGGTCAAAAGGTCAAAATTGGCCAGTAAATATCGATTGTAATGCAACTCCACCTAGATAAATTCAGATAGAAACTTGAAACTTTGGAGATGATTGCACATATGGACAGGGATGTGCATTACACATTTGAATTTTGGCATGACCCCAGGTGTACGGCCCTGGGGGTGGGAAATGTGGGGTAAAATATTAAAATTTTCAGGTTGTTATGTTGCATATCATTTTCAAGCCAATGATGAGTAAACTACAGTACAAGGAATTATTTTGATCTTGGGTCAAACTGAGGGTAGGGGGCGGGGTCAAAAGTGGGCACCAATCAATTGTAATGCAACTCTTCGCACACCATTTCAGATAGAAATTTGAAACTTTGGTGATAATTACACCTATGGACAAGGATGTGCATGACACATTGGAATATTGATATCACCCGCAGGGGCAGGGGTGGGGGAAATGGTGGGCAAAAAATAAATTTTATCAAATGTGGCCATGTCACATATCATTTTGAAGCTTGTAGTTAGTAGACTACAGTACAACACATTATTTTGCTCTTGAGTCAATCTGAGGGCAGTGGCCAGGGGTCAAATGGGCAAATTGCGCATCAGCCAATTGTAGTGGAACTACGCGCCCACCATCTCAGATAGAAACTTGAAACTTCAAAAGGGGATCATTGCATTTAATTTTGAAATCCATTACCCAATGAACCTACATTTCAAGGAATTCATTGTGCTTTTGGTCAAAGTGAGGGCAAATCTCGAAGTGGTGAATGAGTGGGGATTTGTGATGGCATGCCATCGACTGCGCATTCTAGTTTGATTTTGTGATCGTTTTTAAAGAATCACGATTAATCGAATAATTGTGCAAGCCTACTTTCCTGTAGTTTTCTTGAAATTTATACACTGGCATTTCAAGTGTTAACCCTTATCACTGATGTCAAAATTTTTAATTTTCAAATTAAATTAAAAGATGTACTGGTGTTCATTTTTCAACAAATTTGGTGGAAGATGTTGCTGTCATATGTCATAGACAGCAACATCATCCACCAAAATTGCTATTTACCCAGTAAAAGATAGAATATTGACATCAGAGTGGTAAGGGTTAAAGGGCTACAATGTTTTTTTACACACAGTAATTTAAGGGATTTGACATGATTTGCTTAATAGTTAAGATGATATTTAGTGTATTATTTTAACCATGGAACTATTAACACCGGATTTTTCTAACGATCACACTATATATATTCAACAAATAACAGCGTCAATAAATAGGAATAATAATAATAATAATAATAATAATAATAATAATACTAAAGCTGGCCAAAAATGGCTTCTTCACTGCTCTTGAGAAATGTGCTTTTCCAGACCAAAGACTATTTTGAACAATTGCCACTGAAATGAATGGCTCGTTTAACTGGTTCGATAAATGAGCCAGTTATTTCAGTGATAATTTTCAAAAAATAATCTGCTCTTGGTCTGCAAATGGACGTTTTAAATGGGAAAATAAGAAAATTTATGAATAAATTTGAGAGTTAAAGAGTTAATTTATGTATTCATTACCCTAGCTTGTTTTATCCATCGGTGCAATGGAGGAATCCAGTTTCTCAGTCAATCATATGAGGTCATAATCAACTACACAAGGTGTAGGCTGACGTCATAATCAATTACATCATAAATGACTCAATTTATTCAGTCTTAAACGTTTAATAGTCCGTCAGGGCACGAATTGTATGTCCTTCCTATTAAATAAACATGCTTTTGAATATTTTGATACTAATTTGACTGGGCGCTGTTGCTGCATATGGCAATCACATTAGTTTCAAATTATTCAACAGCTTACCTGTATAGTTTTCTGGAAATTGAGATTCAGAGAGTGCAGGGATCGATCGATCTCAACATGGTCAAAGCGTGGATATAGCTTAACTAGAGATGGACAGAGCATAGCTAAAATTGGATTCCTCCATTATATTATATTGTCCGATGAATATATGAACAGGCTAATCAGAAAATCAACTAACACCTGTTATACAGCAACACTTGTCGCTTGCGGTGGCCATTTGGTTGACCAGATAAACATGCTCACTAAAATCAAGTGGTCACAACCCTTTAAAGCAATTCTAAATGGAGCAAGAATTTTGTATTAAAATAATAATGTGACATATGTAAGCAAAAGATGCAGATTTCATATATATACTTAGCCATCCAAGAAAGATATTTGCTGTTTGATTGTGAAGTTTCAATATTTTCCCCAAGTTTACCGAAGCCGCCATTGCACGCCATTTCACCCAATAGCTAAGACGTCATTCTGACTCCGGTGAAAAACCAGGCTAGTAAATTACATTCTCATCATAGCGATAAAGCCATCTACAGGCCAATATGCTTTACGACCGTAATATGATTACGTGTCAATTTCACTTACACCCTACGTTGAAATCCCAATAAACTCAGAACGTGAAAATCTTATGCGAGCCTGTTGGAAAACTGTTGAATATTTTTGAGACTATGCTTGATGAAGTGTTGCTGTCCTGAACAGCAACGTTTTGCAAATTCAATTTTAAAATATTTAACAGATTAGTTTTTATATCGCAGTGATTATGGGTTAAGAATTGGCTATCAACTCTAGTCAAAGCAGTCTATAACTAACGGCGTGTGCGCAATTAACAAGCTGTCACCAAAGAGCCACAGTCGCCACCAAATTCAGCTCATTTGAGTGTGACTGACGCCAGATACCACTGCGCAGAGACAAGATGGACAAATGACAAAATAATGTGCTCTCAATGACAAAATAATGCTATGTCCAAAGGGTAACTGAAGGGTTGTCAATAAATGAATGTGTCTGGAAGTCAGTTATATTGTATGGTCATGTCACACTTATTTCAATACAAAATTCTGGCTTCATTTAGAATCGCTTTAAGTCTCACATGCCATACATGACATTCAAATTCTTTACAATGTAAGAGATATTCTCTGGTATATTTTGAACTGAATTTGACTTGGGACCTGAATATTGCTGCCTGTTCCAGTCAAATTAGGTTCAAATTATTCAACAGGTTTTCTATACAGTTATTTTGAAGTTGAGACATTAAGGGTTGATAGATGACAATAAGTTTGCTGTTATAAGAATTGGATTTTGGTGAACTCGCATTGATGGTTATTTAAGACCACTCACTTAAGGGACCACCAACTCTTGCCCCCATTCCTCACCCCATCAAAAACAAATTCTGTTTAATATTTCGAAAATTGCTTAAATGAAATCTGTTCGTTAGGTATCAAGATGCAAAGACTGTGTTACACTATTTTCATCGTACTGAACAGAAGAGATTTGCTACAAATAGTATAACAGAAGTTTTGTTGAGCGGGGGCCTTAAAATGATTGCTATTAATTTTTATGACGATGCTTTCAGACTATGAAATAACCTTCAAATGCAAAATAATATTTATCAATAGATACCGTGTTGCCACCTCAGGCTTCATCCACCCTTTAACCCTCGAATTTGGTAAAAAAATTAGTTATTCTCTCATAAAATATATCCATTTGCAGACTAAGAATAATTTTTGAAAATTTAACAATGGAATGACCGGCTCGGCTATCGAGCCAGTCATTCCTGTGGTATATTTTCAAAAACAGTCTTCCCTTGGTCTGCAGATGGACATTTCTCAAGAGAAGTACAGAAGCCATTTTTTGGTTGGTATAACTGTTAAAGGGTTAACCCTTTCACAGATGAGTTCTCTATATCACATTTTCAAGCTACCCATACAGAAAAAAATGTTGAATATTTTGAAAATTACTTGACTGGAAGCGGTTGTCAAATTATTTTCAAAATATTTAACAGAATAACTTTTGTATCGTAAAGAATTTACATTTTTAGGAATTTGCCGGTGAAAGGGTTGATGTAATCTACATGTCTTCAGATAGATAGCGAGAAGGCAGAGTACATCGTGAACTTTGTTTAAAAAAGAGAGGATAAGCATGGCATAAAAAGGCAGTAGATAACAGTATATATTGCGGTAAAACTCAATAAGAACAACGATGCTCATGTGAATCATCACAAAATCATCTTAGCGATTTAGCAGTCACAAATCAGAAATAACAAATTCCTTTTGATATAAGGAATATTCTGCTGTATATTTTGAAACTAATTTGACTGGGAACAGCTGCTGTCAATCAAATTACTTTCAAAATATCCAACAGCTTTTCTGTAGTTATGCTAAAGTTGAGATACTGAAATTTCAAGAGTTAAAGGATGAAACTAAACATACAAGACTTTATAACAGTGGGAGGCGAGACATATATATTTTAGGGGATTGATTTATAGTCACAATAAATCAATGTGAACTGAAAGCAGACATTATAGTATCCCTTTAATAATAGTCAAGCCGAGCAGAAAGATGTGCTGTAGTGATCTTGACTAATGTCCATTAGTAGGCCAAGAGGATATTTTTGAGAATTCATCACTGAAACGCTAATCTTGTCCTGTAAATGGACATACAGTAAGAAAAACTAGGGATTTTCTTGACGAATCTTGACCATCAAGCCTTTGATCAAGAAATTCAAAATATTTCTTTATTGAATGCCACTAGAAGTGTTACTTCATCTATATTCTAGAGAATTTGTCATCCAAATTTAAAAGTCTAACTATGCTTCTAATATGATGATATCTTGCTACCTAGCTAATTTTAAGCATTAGTTAATTAGATAATCATATATACACATAGCATAGAAGGAACAGATGTATATGTAATTACTGTAATGACTAGAGACATGCTACATTACCCCCATACAATACTATTTATAATGCCATATAATTCTCAATTCAAAAATATTTCCAATAATATGCCATTTAAGAAAGATGATATCATTGCGTCAAGAATTATACTGCAGGAGGTGGTGAACAGGAAAACTGACCAGTGGCCATTTTCAAATTGATCTTCATATATTTAATTTGTTATTCAAGAATACTGGTACATACATTATTCAGCTGTGATACTAAAATGACACCATCATTTCTAGGAATAAAGCCAGCAAGCATGTGATACAGATAACAAGGGGCTTTATCGCTCATCTGGCCTTACTGGAATGAGTGAAGCAATAAGAATGAAATGCATAATAATTGAATTATAAGTATATATCTATTGGCGAATGTAATTTTTATGAAAACAAGATAGCCACCGAAAAAATGGATCAATCAAAATTCTGAATAAAACTTCTGGAGAGTATCATCATAGAGCGCTTCTGGTCAAATTCGGTTGACATCCAGCAAGCGGCTAAGGAGATCGATTTTGACAATTTCAGGTAAAGTTTTCATAAAATCTATGACTTTCACCCAAAAAACTGACCAATAAAAATTCTGTATAGGTTCTGAATCCTGCCTCCACATGGTCCTTCTTGACAAATTATGTTGAAATCCGGCATGTGGCTAAGCGAGAGATGGATTTTGACAATTTCTGGTAAATTTTTCATAAAATCTATATTTTCACCCCAAAAATTGACCAAGCAAAATTCTGAATAGAAGTTCTGGAGCCTACCACAATAGGATCCTTCAAGCCAAATTTTGTTGAAATCGGTCAAACTATTAAGGAGATGCGATTTTACAGATGGCTGGAAAGCCATGGCATGGCATAAGCTCACTTGACCCTTTGAGCTAATAATTAGCTTGAGCAATATGCTAAGATTGAATCTAAACTGTTTTCTGAACAACAACCTCTCAAGACACATCAAAATAAATTCAGTATTTTTATACGGCAAATGAATATAAACATTAACCCTTTCAACAGTAACTCCCTGAAAAGGTACAATCTTTACGAAGTATAGCATATTTTGATGAATATTTTGAAATTAATATGACTGGAAGCCATACATTCAACAGCTTTCCTGTGTTTGCCCCGAGATTGAGATATGGGGAATTAATCTGTGATAGGGTTAGCACGTAAATAATTAACCCTTTAACATTAATACCAGCCAGTGGTCTTGAGCAATGTCCATTTGCAAACCAATAGACTATTTTCGAAAATTTACCACTGAAATTACTGGCTCGTAACCGAGCCAGTCATTCCAGTGGTAAATTTTCAAAAAGTCTTCTATTTGTCTGCAAATGGACATGTTCTATGAGAAAATGTAGATTTTCTTTAACAAGTTCAAGAGTTAAAATGTTGAAGCTGGCCAAACCAAGCCTCTGCAGTGGTTATTTCTCAAGAACACTGCAAAAGCTATTTTTGGCAGGTTTGACCCGTACTATATTGATGTGAATGCTGGAGAGCAGATGTAAATGTTTGTATGTCAGATGATATATTGGTCAAATGTAAACATTTCTTAAAGATTCATATTTCTATCACAGTCATATGATACAGTGCAGATAAATACAATGCAATATTTGTACTTTACAGGATATAATTCAGTATATAAATTGGCTTTATAAGTGATTGATCGATGCTGGGAACTAAAACAAGAGCCTTATACTGAAAAATAATTATCTGAATAGCAATGTCATAAATAACAGAGCTGAAGTTCAAGGAGGGAAGAAGAGGGAGAGATGGTGAGAGAAAGAGATGGTGACCGACAGAACTAAAGATATCGAGACAGATGAAGAGTGATGGTGAAAGGGAGGGAGATGGAATGAGAGAGAGAGAAATGGTTATACAGAGAGAGATGGTGTGTGTGTGTGCATGCATGGGTGCGTGCGTGCATGTGAGAGAGAGGGAGAGAGTGATGGTAAGACAGTGATGGCTTGAGTGAGAGAGAGATGGAGGAAGAGAGAGATGGAGGTAGAGAGATTTAGCGAAAGTAAGAGAAATTGATGGAGCGAGAGTCAGGCATCAGTTTCTAGAGGGAATGAGAGAGAAATGGTTAGACAGGGTGTGTGCATGCGTGTGTCAGAGGTGAGAGTGATGGCTTGAGAGTGAGAGAGATGGCGGAAGAGATTGAGAGAAAGTAAGAGAAATTGATGGAGCGAGTTGTGTGCACGCGTATCAGAGAGGAGTGATGGTGAGTGATGGCGCGAGCCAGAGAAAGAGAGAGACAGAGAGGAAGAGATGGAGCCAGAGAGTCAGGCATCAGTTGTGTGTGCGTGTGTGCGTGTGTGCGTGTGTGTGTGTGTGTGTGTGTGTCAGAGGAGTGATGGCGAGTGATGGCGCAAGCGAGAGAGAGACAGAGATGAAGAGATATTGAAAGTAAGAGAACTTGCTGGAGTGAAAGAGTCAGGCATCAGTTTCTTGAGAGGGAATGAGAGAGAAATGGTTAGACAGGTGTGCGTGCATGCGCGCGCACGTGCGTGTATGTGTGTCAGAGGAGTGATGGTGAGTGATGGCATGAGCGAGAGAGAGAGAGAGACAGAGAGGAAGAGAGATTGAAAGTAAGACAACTTGCTGGAGCGAGAGTTAGGCATCAGTTTCTTGAGTGTATTTACCATTTGTACCTAATGCTAGAGCTATTTCTCTATCAGTGTCTGTATAGTCACCACTCTCTAATGTCATCCTGGGAAGAACCAGATTTTTCAACATGTCAAGACTATTGCTGGATTTAGGAGGGAGAGACGGAAGTGGGGCTGGAGTAGAACAATATAGATTAGATGAATTCAATGTGCTTGAAATTACATCTGGGAATGTCTTTACCTTAATGGATGTAGGCTGTATATTTGGACTGAATAAATCATCAAATGGAGAAGCAGGCAAGCCAAAGTTACTTTTAGCCTGGTCTCTATTATTATTGTTCATTTCTGTGTTACCAAACAAATCCTTAAACGGGTCAGAATGCGAGCTGGTGAAATGACCACTAATGTTAGCTACTTTAGGGCAGTTTGTTGTCTCAATAGTTTGTCCAATGTTACTAGAACAAGCAGCCGATACTGATATAGAATTTGTACTCAATGTTTCAAAATGAGTTTGTTTCTCTGCCGATTCATCATGTTCTTTGCTCGAAAATAAATCAAAACTGTTATTTTGTGGCGAATTACTGAAATCGAACCCTTCAGTAAAGGTCTCACCAAATTTTGATGTATTGGTATCGATGGATAGACTAACATTGTCAAATGACTGTGAAGTATTTGAAATTTTACTCAACTCATTACCCATTGTAGGTTGACTGGCATTCTGTAAATCAGGTGTTACACTAATATTAATATCAGTAAATGGACTTGGAGTAGATGACATATTGTCAGGGGAGGAAGTGACAGAGCTGAAAACACTAGTATCACTAAAGCCAATACTTTGATTGGCATTGTCATAACCTGAATCGAGCCATGCAATATTCTTGATGTCATCAGTATCAGGAGTGACCGTAATCATTGGGATCATGATGCTGGGCTTCATACCATCACAATCAAAACTGATGTTACGATTAGAATCAGTACCAAAAGGAAAGGACTTAAATATGTCGTTGTCCTTGAATACATCATCATTTAGTTGACTAGTTTTGGAGTATGATGTCGGGTCACATGTTTCATGACTCCCCAATACACCAGCATCATTCAGCTGCAGACCACTGGAGGTCAAATCTTTACTGGCCGTAGCAGTGAAGTTGATATTGCCAAAGATATCACCAACTAAAAGTGGTGGCGGTGGTGCTGGTTTCTTTTTTCCGTACGACATCCGCCGTGTTTTACGTGGCTCTGAAACATCAGTTGATGGGCTGGGACCAAAGAAATCATGTAGACTTTCTTTGTTATCGTCAGTAAACTGCAAATTAAACAACAACAATGGTTTATGTGAAAAATAATAATAATAATAATAATTAGCTCTAGCGGCAGAATTCTTAGGTACATATACATGCCAAATTTATGAAAATCATTACTGGAAACAATCTGGTAGAACATGTTCTATTACTTAGAAACAAAAATTCTCTTTAAAATTAGTGACATCGAATTCAGAAAATTTGATTCAAATTTGGTTTATGCATTATGCTCGACCCATCCTCAGCATTCCCACACATAGAAGATCCAGAACCATTTAATATCACTATTATAAAAAAGAATTTCACTTTGCAAAGCAAGTAAAATTAGCAAGCGCAGTGACAATTTTCGACGAGATTGATAATTGTGATATTAAATGGAACCAAGTTTGAGATTCAATTTATCACTTAACCCTTTAACACTCATATCAGCCAAAAACTGCTTCTGCAGTGATCTTAAGAAATGTCCATTTGCAGACAAAGACGATTTTTGAAAATTTACCACTGGAATGACCGGCTCAATAACCGAGCCTGTCATTCATGGTAAATGTTAAAAAATAGTGGTCTGCAAATGGACATTTTCTATGAGAAATTTTCTTGAACAAATTCGAGGGATAAACGGTTAAATTGAAATTGTGACATATTTTCCAATAACATCAATCCATGAAACCCCAGTGTAGATCTTCCAATGGATCTTTCCATTTTTAGTTATGCCCTGCCCATCACTAGCTAAACTCCACCCACAACTCGCCGTGTTGGGATTGATCGATTCCCAAATGCCCTAGCTATCAATTTCCTGAAAACTATACAGGGAAGCTATTGAATATTTTGCAACTAATTTGACTGGGTGCTGTTGCTGCCTATGGCAGCAACAGCGCCCAGTCAAATTAGTTTCAAAATAGTCAACAGAATATTTATTAAATAGTAAAAGCAAAAAATGTGTACAACAACGCATAGACCGTCTTCAAATATGCATTCGTGACATACTTATCGACATCATTCATGACGTCATTCATTATGACGTCATTCTACACTTTGCGCAGTTCATTATGACGTCATATGATGGGTGGGTACTCTGGAAAGGTGAATTGGGGTAGTCATCAGGGCCGGCTAATCACACCCTGACAACTAGAACAACTGACATTCTATGCCAAAAAATATAGTACTTGTAATTTGAATAATCTGTATCAGTTTATTGATTTATATAACTACCAATACACAAAATATCCTATACACTAGGCTTGCACGATATTGAACTAGGATGTATCGCGATATATTGTGTGAAAGAAATCATGATATTTCGATATATCGTATAGCCTATTTTATGGTATATGAATTCACGGGGTGAATTGGTCTTGGGTTGATTTGGACTGCACAGTTTGGCTTATGTATCCATATCGGCTTCGCTGAGTTTTCATATCGGTTTTAACTGAATATGACTTCTAATTTGTAAATTGCAACAAAAACCTGAAATCCAGTCACCAAGATGCTTAAAGAACGATCGTTAATAACACGAAAATAGGAAAAAATTTCCCGGTATTGCCGCCTTACACCTTGGCTTAGGGTATATACCCTGTCCATCATTGTGAGAGTGAAATTATTACGTTGGACAACCTAAATATTGCATAGTCTGTTATAATCATCGTTTATTACATCAAAATTAATCCTAAAATTTGATATTTCATGTCGTCTTTGTTTAAACATACAAATCACGTGATAGTAGGAATGTACTTTAGATCCATAGACATCAATTGTCTAGATCTGATCCACATTTACCGAGTACCCGTTTACTAATAATAGTTAGCCTTCAGAAACATCTCGGATAGTTCACCTTGCTGACTAAAGCGTGCATACCATCTCATTTAGCTATCACCTCTCGCCTCCAAAAACAGGAGAGTGAGCAATATCACGTGATTTATATATTTTATTAATAATAGTTAGCCTTCAGAAACATCTAGGATAGTTCGCCTTGCTTGCTAAAGCGTGTATACCATCTCATTTAGCTGAGATTTACGAATGCACCACCTCTCACCTCCAAAAACAGGAGCGCAAGCAATATCACGGGATTTATATATTTTCGCGACGCCTTTTAACGTTAAAAATTATTATTAATTTTGATTTTATAAACCATGCTTATTAAAAATATGCAATATTTATACCGTCCCAGGTAATAATTTCACTCCCGCGATCATGTTTTTGAGGTATACAGAAAGGCAGCAAGAAATTGTACCGGTAAATTGCGTTAAATTTTCATATTATTATCCATCTTTTAAAACAATTTTACAGAATGAACTTCAACTTTTTCTTGACATATTCCTAATATAAGTCCACCTGTTTCTCAGAAATGTTGCTTTGAAAATAAATTGAACAGCGTGCAGTAATAGAAGCCTATGCTACAAATAGGCAGAATATTTTCGCGATATGTCGATTTAAAAAAATCAAGAAAAAAATCGTGGCTGGGGAAAAAAAAAATCGCGATTTTCGATAATATTGGATAATCGTGCAAGCCTACTATACACTATAGGATGTAACAAGCGACATTGGTATGTCATGACTTGAGTCACTGACGCTCTACTTTAGCATAGTGATAACCAATGCTGTGAGGGCAACTGTATTCGGATTGGTTAATATAAAATTACTTTCTCACTCTAACAACTAATGAAAATATGATAACCAAGCCAGTCACTCCGGTAGTAAATTTTCAAAGAAGTAATTTTCTATTGCCTATGAAGATATAGTGAGTAAAAATTTAGACATCCTTGACAAATTTCGACAATTTATAGCGTTAAGAGATTTCAATGATCTAATTACTAGCTACATACATAGTTAACCAAACTAATGATAAACTAAAATCACTGATGGTACAACACGAGCCCATCACCAGTGAGTACACACGCATGCACACACATATGTATGGACACGTATAAATTAAAAGTAGACCTTTCCCTATGTTGAAGAGGTCTAGCTAAAAGAAAGCAAGATAATGACTAAGAGGCATTAACATCCCATGAATGTACTGTACAAAGTGAAGCAATAAAGAAGCTACAACAGTCCAGACACGGTCTTCATCTAAACAAAAATGAGTTATAAACAATAAGGAAATAATGATAGATTTTCAATGCACAATGATCGAGGCAATAACAATTGGTCCTATGTCTGATTTTACTATGGTAGCATGGGAACAGAATGTCAGTTTTCATAACCTCGACCTTTAACCTCACTGTCAATGTCACTGTTCTGCATCCAATCAGTATTGGTTACCACATGTCCAATAAGATTGCTCTCTGTATGGGTAACCATGTGTTTAGTTCCAATAAGATCCTCTCGGTATGGGTAACCATGATTTAGTTTCAATAAGATGCTCTTCGTATGGATAACCATGTGTTTAGTTTCAAGAACATGCTCTTGGCATAGGTAACCATGTGTTTAGTTCCAATAAGATGCTCTTGGTATTGGTAACCATGGGTTTAGTTTCAATAAGGATGGTTTCAGTATGGGTAACCATGTGTTTAGTTCCAATAAGATCCTCTCGGTATGGGTAACCATGATTTAGTTTCAATAAGATGCTCTTCGCATGGATAACCATGTGTTTAGTTTCAAGAACATGCTCTTGGCATAGGTAACCATGTGTTTAGTTCCAATAAGATGCTCTTGGTATTGGTAACCATGGGTTTAGTTTCAATAAGGATGGTCTCTGTATGGGTGACCATGTGTTTAGTTCCAATAAGATCATCTCGGTATGGGTAACCATGGTTTAGTTTCAATAAGATCCTCTTGGTATGGGTAACCATGTGTTTAGTTTCACTAAGAACATCATGGTATGGGTAACCATGTGTTTAGTTTCAAGAACATGCTCTTGGCAAAGGTAACCATGTGTTTAGTTCCAATAAGATGCTCTTGGTATTGGTAACCATGGGTTTATTTTCAATAAGGATGGTCTCGGTATTGGTAACCATGTGTTTAGTTCCAATAAGATGCTCTTCGCATGGATAACCATGTGTTTAGTTTCAAGAACATGCTCTTGGCATAGGTAACCATGTGTTTAGTTCCAATAAGATGCTCTTGGTATTGGTAACCATGGGTTTAGTTTCAATAAGGATGGTCTCTGTATGGGTGACCATGTGTTTAGTTCCAATAAGATCATCTCGGTATGGGTAACCATGGTTTAGTTTCAATAAGATCCTCTTGGTATGGGTAACCATGTGTTTAGTTTCACTAAGAACATCATGGTATGGGTAACCATGTGTTTAGTTTCAAGAACATGCTCTTGGCAAAGGTAACCATGTGTTTAGTTCCAATAAGATGCTCTTGGTATTGGTAACCATGGGTTTATTTTCAATAAGGATGGTCTCGGTATTGGTAACCATGTGTTTAGTTCCAATAAGATCCTCTCGGTATGGGTAACCATGTGTTTAGTTTCAAGAACATGCTCTTGGCATAGGTAACCATGTGTTTATTTCCTATAAGATCCTCTTGGTATTAGTAACCATGGGTTTAGTTTCAATAAGATGCTACGGTATTGGTAACGATGTGTTTAATTCCAATAAGATTGATTTGTCTGAAGGAGGATGAGTTGGAGAGCTAAACGCAACATTAGCATGTATCACAGTGACCTTGACCTTGTGACCACTATTTTGTTGTACTGCTTCATAATTGGATCTTGTGTACCCCAGCTTAGTTCCAGTGAAGATTGCAGGCTGTGGGACTATTATCAGAATATCAGTGTTATTGTTAAGTTTGTCATGAATTCATTAGTCTGTTATAATTATAACTAGCCTCTTCCCCAGTGTTAGTATGTATTTCTAGTGGTGTAAGTTTAGTTCTAATAGACCTGTAATCAGATTTCCTGTACAATCAAATCCAGAAAACCCGCTAACAGTATTGCTCCTTTCTCATATGACATGTGACATACGAAAACAGAAAAGCTGAGGCCTGTATGTCGAGAACTTCTGTTTTTGTGCACTCATCAGAGCATCAGATTCCACACAGCATTTGGGCACAATGTCGTATCTGTGTCAAGCGCATCCTCTGATTCATGCATGGCTTGACATTAAGCACACATTCTGCTAGGAAGTACTATGGCTCAGATTGTACAGGAACACCCTCTAACCATTTAATGGTCAAACAAACCTCTGCAACGATCTGGAGGAATGGCCATTTGGAGGCTAAGAGATAACGCTTTTCGAAAATTTACCACTAGAATGCCTGGCTCGATTAGTTATCGAGCCAGTCCTTCCAGTGGTAAACTAAAAAATAGTCTTCTCTTGGTCAGCAAATGGCCATTCAATAAGAAGATATTTTGATGATCTTGACCAAATTTGAGCATTTTAACCCTCATAGAAAATGTCTATTTGCAGACCAAGAGAAGACTATTTTTGAAAATTTACCACTGGAATGACTGGCTCTGTTATCGAGCCAGTCATTCCAGTGGTAAATTTTCAAAAATAGTCTTCTCTTAGTCTGCAAATAGACATTTTTCAAGACCACTGCAGAAGCCATTTTTGGCTGATATGAGTGTTAAAGGGTCAATCTAAGAGAATGAATGGAACAGAAAGCTAGGAGAGTTTGCACATCAAAGCAGCCAATTACACAGAAATCATGCTCAGAAACAAGCTAACAAGTAGCCATTACCAGAGAAAAACTTAAAGCAACTAAAGAGACTTTGTTAAATGTAAAAAAACAAACAAAATCCACAATCCACAGCATTTTGAATGAATGATCGCAGGCAACATAAACACATATCCAAGAAGAAATAAAAGAATTTAAATAATAACATAAATGGTAGCAGAACTATAGCAGAGACTAATCTAGCTTTTGTTGGTACTGACTCTTCAATGGCTCTTGCCCCAGGTGGATGTGTCCTCTTCAAACTAAAGGCAAGAGAGGATAGGCGGGTAGATTATTAAGACATTGCCATATGGATTTGCAGTAACCTCATTTCAAAACTATACATATATGAAGCACGCTGAATGTTTTGAAAATAAATTGATTGAATGGCATTGCTACATTAAGTCATTCAATCAATTGGTTTTCAAAACAAGTAGCATAATTTTATTTTAAACCTACAGAGTAGATAATAAACATTATATATAATAGGGAGTGCAATGTGGTCAGAGAAATAGTGAGGCATGTATATGCTGAAACTATAGAGACCTGAAAAAAAGAGGCATGATAATAAGCTGATAACAAGAGGCTTAACACGCTCAACTGAAATATAAGCCTACTACACCTGGGTCCCTTCAGCCAAGGTCAGTTGAAATCAGACCACCAGTTAAGGAGTCTATTAACTGATTTTCTAGAATCTTTTTTGGAAAATCTAAGATGGCCACCAGATAGATTACCCAGTGAAATTTATGTAGTGGTTTGAAAGTCGACCACCAAGCCACGTTTGGTTGAAATCAGCGAAACGGTTAATGATGAATCGTCTGTTAAAGCAGATGTTGATTTTTTTCTGAAAATCCAAGTTGGCCACCCGAAAAATTAACCATTCAGATTCCTATATAAAAGTTTAGAAGCCTATGATAATGGGGTCCTTTCAACCAAGTTTGTTTAAATCAGGCCAATAGTACTTTTAATTGATTTTCTTGAAACCTTTTAAAAATCAGATGGCTGCTGGAAAAGTTGACTAATCAAATATTTGTTAAGTTCAGGAGTCTAGCACAATGGAGGATTCCAGTTTTAGCTCTGCCACACCCATCTCTAGCTAAGCTCCACCCACGCTTTACCCGTATTGGTATCAATCGATCCCCGAACTCCCTAACTATCAATTTCCAGAAAACTATACAGTTAAGCTGTTGAATATTTTGGAGCTAATCTGACTGGGTACTGTTGCTACATATGGCAGCAACAGCGCCCAGTGTTATTAGTTTCAAAAAATTCAACAGCCTGTTTATTAAATAGTAAAGATATGCAATTCCTACAACAATGCTTCGTTCATCATTAATTAAGCGTTTATAACGAACTTAGCTATGTCATTCATGACATATTTGATTATGACATCAGCCTACACAGCCCATAGTTGATTATGACGTCATATGATTGACTGAGAAACTGGAATCCTCCATAGGTTATTCAAGCCAATCTGTTCATGAGTAGCACCGGTAGTCTATTTTAACCAACTTAGCACGAGATTTTCAGAAAATCTAAGATGTCTGCAGCAAAATCTGCTAATCTAGTTTCTCCTAATAAGCCTTGAAAGTTACGATATAATCTTTCAATCCAAGTTTCATTGAAATTGGGACATTGCTTAAAGAGTTGTCTTTAACAGGTTTTCCAGAATTTTTTTGGGAAAAACCGAGATGGCCGCAAGAAAAATTGACCGATCAAATTTCTGTGTATATATATATGTTTGGAAAGATACCGCCATATGGTCATTCCCGTAAGTTTGCTTGAAATCTCCCAAGCGGTGTGCAGCCCTTTGACCAATTTTCAGGACATTTTCGGAAAACCAAAGGATAATGACAGAAATTAACCTATTACATTTCTCATTATAATTGTAGAAGCATACCAGGAGAGGAACCGTCCACCCAAATCTCCTTGAAATCGAGCCATTGGTTAAGGAGTAGCGCTTTGAAGGATTTACGGAAAGTCTGTGGAAAACCCAAGATGGCAACCAGCAAAATTTACCAATCAAATTTCTGTACATACAAATTTGGAAGCGTATTGGTATAGGGTCATTTGGGCCAGGTTTTGTTTAAATCGGCCCAGTGGTTATATGAGTAGTCCTCTAAGTTTTTAAGTTGATGGATGTATGGATAGACAGATGGACAGGCGAAGGACATTTGTCATGGCCTAAGCCCTTAGCTTTTCTGGCCAGGTAAGTTCATAACAGAGGGATTCACTGCTAGCTATGACCCGCCCATTTCTAGCTAAGCCCCTCCCACTTTGCATACTTGCATGAATCGATTTTAACTCTTTTGAGCCATGAATTCCCAGATGCTCAATTTCAAGCCAAATTTATGAGTAGCTGTTGAATGTTTTTTAAACTACTTTAACTGGTATATGCAACAGTTCTCAGTCAAAATGCTTTCAAAATATTTAAGATTGTTTACTACATTGTACATTCACCAAGAACATACAACTCAGATGCTTACTGTCTGTCCATTGCCACTTTCCTCTCGGACCTAAGCCCAGCTAGCAAGTGAATATTTTGATTATGAATTCAGATACTTGAGTGACAGATCTGATCCCTCCATTCTTGTTAACCCTTTAATGGTCAAATTTGGTCAAGAAAATCCAAATATTTCCTTACTGAATGTCCATTTGCAGACCAAGAGATGCCTATTTTTTTAAAAATTACCACTGGAGTAACTGGCTCAGTTAGCGAGCCAGGCATTCCTGTGGTGGATTTTCAAAAATAGTCTTCTCTGGGCCTGCAAATGGACAGACCTCAAGACCACTGAAGAGACCGGTTTTGGCCGGCTTGACCATTAAAGGGGTTAAATGTATCTGTAAAGTTACTTACAATTTACCTCTTACCACTCTGATGTCAAAATGTTAAATCTTCAAATTAAAGCAAAAGATGAACTGGTGTTTATTTTTCGACAAATTTGGTGGAAGATGGTGCCGTCGACAGCAACATCTTCCATCCAAATTGTCAAAAAATGTACACTAGCTTTCTTTGCCATTGACACCGTAAAAGATAGAATATTGAAATCAGTGTGCTAAGGGTTAATAATACTAATGTCTAGCAGAATAGTATTCATCGTAGCATTTTGTAACATTTAGAGATGCAAATTTACATTCAGAATTAACATATCATTTCTGGAGTGCTGTATGCTTCGGACTTTAAACATTATACTTTTGATGTTAATGATAACAGAATGCCTAAGACATTTTCAATGTTCAATTAATGTAAAATAAAATGATTTTCCTTAAATATTTTAAACAACTCTATGCTATCTAATGTCAGAGTTAATTTATACATATGTACACAGATACACGGATAGATCTGTGATAAGATTAACAAGCTGTGGTCACAGTGATAAAAATCTGTCACACTGAAAGACCGCTTTAAGGTATAACCATTTAACACTCATATCAGCAAAAACGACTTTTGTAGTGGTCTTGGGAAATGTCCATTTGCAGACCAAGAGAAGACTATTTTTGAAAATTTACCACTGGAATGACTGGCTCGATAACCGAGCCAGTCATTCCAGTAGTAAATTTTCAAAAATAGTCTTCTCTTGGTCTGCAAATGGACATTTTCTATGAGAAAATTGAAATTTTCTTGAACAAATTCAAGTGTTAGAGGGGTAATACTAACCAGTACGCTACTATATTCAAATATCTCAATTTTGTAGGCCTAGACTAGTATTCATTTATAAACTTAGTGTTAAAGCATCAGTGTCATGTTGGGACTGATTTATATACTTTGAACCCTAAATTCTCAGAATTCCATCTTCAAGGTAAAATGTTACATTTAACAGGTAACCTATTGACCAGCGCTCAGTAAAATTAGTTTCAAAATATTCAACAGAATGTTTATTAAATAGTAAAGACTTGAGTGACAGATCGGATCTATCCATCTCCTCACATAGAACACTAATGGGATAAATTAAACATACCTTGCTTGGACTGAAATCAGCAAAGTTAGCAAACTGGTCCCCGCCCGAGCTAGCAAATGGATCTGATCCTGCGAAGGGGTCATTACCAAATGCAGGTGATCCGAAAGGATCTGGTGCAGGTGGTTTTGGAGATGGTGAGCTTTTGGGCCTCGGTGGAGCTGGACGTGGAGGCGGCTTCTTTCTTTCCTTTGGTGGCAAGGCTGGTGTCGGTGAAGTGGAGCGTCTACCTTTAGGAGCTTGTGGAGCGAATGGATCGCTACCAAACAGGTCAGATCCTGGTTTCTGGAAACATTAGCAATGCATAAAGTAAAACATAGATCATCAGTAAGGCACCTCTCAATATTTTATATACTGTATAGGATTTTGTATAAAAAATAGAATTATGACAAAAGACAAATGGTGCATTCCTATTGTTAGTGAAGAGAATCGAGTCCCGGCACTTGATTAACTTCCTTATGAAGTGTGTCAAGTAGTGATGAACAAATGAAAAAGATGATTTGATAAAAGCATTTTTGAAACATCTCACATTGTACCTTTTATCGACTTCCTTGTACGAATGTTAATATAATTTGTATTCTAAGTACTGGTCACCATGACTTCCAAAATAATATGCCCCTTCCTCAGGCAGGAGGATACTACATTGTATATAACAAATATTATTGAAAATTGTTTGGTAGAACTTGAACATGTTGAATCAATGTATACAAACAAGTTCAATTTTTGGTAAAAGTGACATTGACTGACCTTTGACATTTTGACAACCCCAAAATAAGCCTTTTTCGCAGTCTCATAAACAGCTAATGCATATTCTAAATTAACTAGAATCTAAGTTATCAGTCACAAATGACAAGTATGATGGATGCATGAGTGGACATGAAAATATAATCCAGCCATTAATTCTTTAACACTCACCCCGAGTCCCTGACCATAAATGACTTTTGCAGTGGTCTTGAGAAATGTCTATCTGCAGACCACGAGCAGACTATTTTTTAGTATTTACCACTGGAATGACTGGCTGAATAACCAAGCCAGTCATTCCAGTGGTAAATTTCCAAAAATAATCCAGTCTGCAAATGGACATTTAAATGAGAAAATTGAAATTTTCTTGACCAATATTTGAGGGTTAAAGGGTTCAGGTAAGCATAGGAATAATTAACATGTCAATAGCTTGTATATATTCACACTGGTGAGTAAAGCATGTCACATCCAATATGCGTTTGAATGAAGCAAGCAGTGGATGAAAATACTTACCTCTGGTAGGGCACTAGTCGATCGGCGTCCACCAAATGGGTCAAATGGATCAGGAGCTTTAGAAATAGTGGGTTCAGGTGTAGCACCAGCAAATGGGTCAAATGTTTCCAGCTGCAAGCGATTATAGTATGGAAGTAAAGCACTATAAAGCAGCACGCAATAGAAAGAAAAGCAACACACCAAATTCAAAGTTACCAAGGGAAATAACTCTTTACTTTTACAATAGGAAATAGCCCTTTACATTCACCAAGGTAAATAACTCTTCTCATTCAACAATGGAATTAACTCTTCACATTCATCAAACATGATCAAGGGTAGAGCTGGGCGGTATTGATATTTACATGATGGTATCGGTACCATGAAAAAATACCGCGGTACCACGGAATACCGTCATCTGAGCTTGAGGCATGCCACGAAACTAGAAAAAAAATTTCCATTTCCTTTTCACTTCCATCTCCAATCAACGGTAAATATAGGTAAAATAAATAAATCGGCTTCATGATTTAGAGAAAAAAAACATGGCTATTGCGACTGTTTAGTTTCACGATTTTTTTGGTCACTATTTTTATTGACGCAATATCATTCACGGGAATATCGGTGAAAGGGTGTGGTCGACTCGCTAACTATAACCCACCGTTTGAGACATTGGGGTGCACTATTTTAAATCTGGATTGTTCTTGCTATTAATGCGTGCGACCAGCAAATGGTAAATTTTATTTTGGCAGTCGAGCGCTTTGATAAACAGAGTCCAGACAAAATCCGCGGGTATTTAAACGGGGCGAGTGTTGTACTCTTTTATTTCTGTTGGAGTCGTATGTTCTGTTACTCGCGAAAACAGGCCTATACACATACATATAACACGACATTGAATATAGGCGATTCCAAAGCTTCTGATAATTACCGAGTACCCGATTAGCAGACTCGTTACTCGCCATGCGTCACGTGAACAATGCGTGTAAAAAGCTATTTCCGCGAACTTCCGACGTGTAGCCGGTTGAAAAATGAATTACAAAAACTAAAACACTATAGTTTTTCGGTGTCGTTACTTAAACTGGATTTAATCCTTAAAGAAATTTCTTAAAACAAGGCAGAAAAATAAAAAATAACGACTTCAACGCTGCTCGTTGTTAATAAATTAGCACATGATCAAAACGGCGCGAGCAAATACTACGTTTTAGTAAATTTTCATTGATAAATTCAGCATAGTAATGTATTTTCCCACGGTCTAGTTCATGAACAACCAATCAGATATGTCTTTGCGAGATTGCTGTTGTGTTTGACTAGCACGCAGTTTGTATGTTACTTTGTTATTCTAGCGTGTTTGTTCGGTGACAAAATGCTTGGAGTAATAAATTACAAATAATAGAAACGGGAATAGGGAATATATTATAGTGTAATTACTACCGGCGGATGGCCAGAGAATGAGTTTAGATGTTTTAAATAAAGCAATTTTACCGTGAGACTTTCAAGACGTACGTTTGACATACAATTCTGCCTGTCATTATTTTGTAATTGACGTCTTGATGTTTGTTTTTACAACGACCCTTTCACCTCAACTCGGCTAATAGTTAGGGATGCCTGTATTTTTGGCACTATTAGCACTTATTTACCCTTGGTCAAGTCAGATTTTATGAATATATTTTTCAAATATTGCTCAAACATTATGGACGGTATTCACGGTATTTGGAAATGTCAACGGTCACGGTTCACGGTATACCGCGCTCCTCACGGTACTACCCTCAGACCGCCCAGCTCTAATCAAGGGAAGACTTCACATTCACCAATAGAAATAATTGTTTATATTCATTAAGGGAAATAACCTTTTACATTCACCAAGCAAAATAACAAGGGAAATAACTCTTCATCATCATCAAAGGGAAATAACTTATATATGATTTTAATAGGGAAGTAGAGGAAGGAACGCATTTGCAATTTCAGTGACGAAGAATCAAAATTAGACTCTTGGCCTAAAGAAATGTCTATTTGCAGGTCGAGAGTATAATTTTGATAATTCTCTGCAGAAGGTATCTGTAGCCGGCATAGCCAATATAAAAAGGATTAAGTGATTTTTACTATATCTGAGATAATGGCAAAGTCATAGATACAAGCTATATATATATATGTCATCACTAGTATGTCCATCACCAGAGCATAAGCATCGACAGATGGTCTCCTAGAGATTATTAACCCGTTAACCCTCAAATTTGTTCAAGAAATTTTAATTTTCTCACCGAAAACACCCATTGCAGATCAAGAGAAAAATATTTTTGAAAATTTACCACTGGAATGACTGGCTCGTTCATCGAGCCAGTCATTCCAGTAGTAAATTTTCAGAAATTCTTTTCTTGATCTGCAAATGAACATTTCTCAAGACCTCTGCAGAAGACATTTTTGGCCGATTTGAGGGGTCACAGGTTAAAGAAAAGCCAAAATAATGAACAAAGTAAAACAAATATGATGCTGATGATGATGATTACGCCGACGACGATGATGATTATATTGTAGAATTTAAACAACATACTGGATCTGCTAAAAAGTCGGCTCCATTGCCAGTAAATGCATCTTTGAATGGATCTTCAGAGGCGAACGGATCTGATGCAAATCCTTCACCTTTAAACGGATCACCTGAAAGAGAATTATATTAGAGTGAAACCTGATCTGTGAGACCACCTGACTTAATGAACCAACATCACCTGTCTACCTGAGATACCACATTTACCAATTTTAAAAAGATAAGAATTTGAATCTTAAAAAAGAGGCCCAATGTCCTGTGCCGCTCACCTGGACCATTAGCATTTGAACCATTTGCATTTACATAGATATGATGGATAATTTTTGGAAAATCGAAGATGGACACCCAAAAAATTACCAATCAAAATTTTAAACTTGTAACATTTATCTAATATCAAGGCTAGTTACAAAATAGACAGCATCTGCTGTTCATAAAAGTCCTACTCTTATATGAAACTCACGAAAATGGGCTCATGTCAAAATAACCCTTGAAGACCAATCATTGGATGATATATACAGTGAGTTATATATATATATATATATATATATATATATACACACATAGTAACTATAATACTTACTGTCTTTGAATGGGTCAGAATTCTGGAATGGATCCACATTCTGAGTATCAGAACTGGCAGCAAATGGATCCTTGTTTTTAAATGGATCTTCGTCAAAACCGGAACTAGAACTAAAGTTGCTCATTGTGCTGACCGGACTACTGCCAGCCTAGAAAAGGTTCAATAGGAAAATAACCGCTAATAAAGTGCATTTTAATCACTCAAAAAATACTTCTACTTGTCTGGAATACAAGTATATCACACAGGTCGCATAAATACCTTCGATCACTCTCTTGTCTTTGGTCATGAGCACCACGAGAAGATGAAGAAATGCGGCCAATAGACAATTCAACATATATGGTTGAAAACAGTGGGAATGACAGGGTTAAAAAAAAGAAGACTACATTCAAGGATTTTTACGGAAGGTCAGTGACAAACTGGCACATTTCAAGGTCTCTCGCACAGGGAGTGTCGGAAGCGGATATCTCTTCATTTAGGAGGAAAATACAATCTTTAAAATTAGATGCTGTGAGAAACCGTCTCCAGTATTCTGAGAACCAAATAGCATCAATGTTGCATCCAAACTTTGCCCACAATTTAAATGTAAGTTTAACCAAATGGATGAGTTGAATGACAAGCAACAAATGGGATAAAATTGTTAATTCAATGTAACAAAAATAATATGGATAGGAATGTAAATTTTCAAGGACTTCTGAATAGACATGATTGATAGTATAGGATGATGCAAGTATCAGTTCACTTATAAATTCCCTGCAGGCAGCCATGAGCAATGGCTGCGAGGCCTTTAACGCTCACCTGGACCATAAGCATTTGAACCATTAGGATTTGAAGACATAATACTTTAAATTCAGCAGTAACAAGACATAAAATACAAAATTGAAATTCAGTATGCACGGTATTTAGTAGGAAATTAATGATGGAGGCTCACCATATTATCAGATCAAAGCCGAGGTTCCATCCTGCCAATAAAAAATCCAATATGGCCACCAAACATTAAATTTGGATTGGTCCATGACAGCCAGGTTTTATCAGAGATAGTTCTCTTGAACAAACTTTAATCATCCTTAATTAAATCGATGAAATCTAATGAGTTTGAGCCTGATCTGTACAACAGTTCCTGAGATGTCATTTTCGAAAACAAGATGGCCACTGGGAAAATGGACAAATCAAGTTTGAATATCGTATTTATTCTAATTTAACCACTGGTTAGTTGGAGGTCATGTAAGGGGGGGTGGGTTAATTATGGAAAAAAATGCAGTTACCATAAATCGTTCATTAATAACTGCAAGCTTAATAGAAGTCGCATGCCAATTTTCGAGGTTGAGTCATCGTAATTTCTTAGTAATTTTAAGAGCAAATTATCTAATAGAAATCGCATTTGAAACGAAATTGTGCAATAACTTCACGGAAATGCCATCGAAATTACGTCACTTCCTTGTATGATTAACTATCAATGACAAATAAGTTATTTTAAGGGGTACCAATTATGCAGATCGGATTGAATGTATAATCCACAAAATGCAGACTATTCTACCGAGTATTAATCAGCTTCCGCTATAGAATGAGTTTACGCTGTCACACTCATAGCTACTTGAAGCTAGCCTCCTATTTATGTGGATTTCACAAGTATCTACCCGGGTACTAATATTAGTGTCTTCGCGCTACTTGAGTAACGACCTAAAATTGTCCTGTAGCGGAAGCTGATACATCACATGATTTAGAATTTCTCTCATCGCCATTTTATCTCAAAATTAGGATTCAAATTAAGGAAACGAATGATGTTTAATAAAGTATACACAATATTTAGGTGGTCCCAATTAATAATTTCCCTCCTGCAATGATGGATATAAGGTCTACATTAAGCATAGATGCAAGACGGTAAGAATTTGTGGCGTGAAAATGTGTTCTATTTTTGTGCCATTTTTTTAATACTGGCAAATTAATTTTTTTCACTGTTCTCTAAAGCATGGGACTGTATAATTGGGAGGGGCTGTTAAATTAGGATAAATACGGTAGATAAATTTTAGAGCGAATCAACATAGGGATCATCCACCCAAACTTCATTGAAATCCACTAGGTTGTTCTGGAGAAGTGAGTTCAAGTTGTTCCAATTCATTTCCTATAGGATTTCCAGAAGCTATGAAAATCCAACATGGTCACAGGTAAAATCAACCAATAGAAATTCTGAATGGTTGTTCAAGAAACTATCACCATGGTGTACTTCTGGCCGGATTTGGTTAAAATTGGGCCATTGATCAAAGAGTAGTATTTTGAAGAATTTCCAGAAAAAATGCCCAATTAAAATTATAGATAGAAGTTCTGGAGTGTGCCACTATAGGGGCCTTCTAGCCAAATTCGCTTGAAATCCAGCAAGTGGCTAAGGAGGTGCATTTTGACAATTTCCAGTAAATCTAAGATTTTCCCCCAAAACATGGACCGATCAAGATTATGAAATGCAGCTCTGAAGCATAGCACCATAGAATCTTTCCTGCCAAATTTATTTAAAATCTATGAAGTGACTAACGAGGCGATGCATTTTGACAATTTCCGGTAAATTTTTCATAAACTCCAAGATTTTCATCAAGAACATGGACCAATAAAAATTCTGAAATGAAGTTCTGGAGCCTAGCACCATAGAATCTGTCTTCAGGACAAATTCGTTTGAAATCAACCAAGTATCTTGACAATTTTTTTGACAAGTATTTTGACAATTTCCGTAAGTTTTAAAAAATCTAATATTTTCAAATCAAAATTCTGAATAGAGATTCCGGAGCCTAGCACCATAGAATTCTTCTATCCAAAGTTGGTTGAAATCCATCAAGCAGCTAAGGAGGAGATGCGTTTTGATAATTTCCGGTAAATATTGCATAAAATCTAAGGTTTTCAACCAAAAAATAAACCCATCAGCAATTCTGAATAGAAATTCTGGAGCCTCCCACAATAGGAGCCTTCCAGCCAAATTTGGTTAAAATAGGTCAAAGCATTAAGAAGATGGAATTTGACGATGGACAGATGGACAGCCAGGTGAGCTAAAACTATTCAACAGAATACTTGGCAAAGAATTTCCTTTTTCAGGGATATATCGTTGAAAGGGTTAAGATTGTGATCTTCAATTGTGATGTCACTAAGATAGGGTGCGTTTTTGCGACGGACACAGTCAGTGAATTTTATTGACTTGGTTCATACCACAAACCACTAAATTGATGAGATTTCGTCATTCAAGTAAGTTGTAAAATTTATATTGGCACCAGCAAATTTAAATTTATGAACCAGTAACCATGAACTGAGATAAAAAAATTGGTTCGTGTTTCAACGAACCACGTCAGTATATCCTGCACCCTCGGTACATATGCGAAAACTAAAGAGTAGGAACCAAGTCAGTGATCATCTGACGGGGTCAGTCGTGAAAATGGGGCCCTGATGTCTGCATGCGTGATTGATTAGGTGTGTGTCTTCACATTAGATATGATAATGTTTATATTACTGACTGTAGCTCTCGTGCTGAAATTGTCACTGCTGTCATGGCTTCCATACTGGTCACCGTTCAACTTGTCATTATACGAGGCTATTCCTTGTGACACGCCCCGATGCTGGTCCTGAAGGTGTTGTAATCGTGTCTGTGTCTAATAAATATAAAACGCATAAATAGAGGAATACACATTTATTTACATTGTAGGAACACTAACTATCAAAATTCATTCTTAAATTGTGTGTCACCTCGAGCACCTGTGTGATTGTAAATGCAGACCGATGGAGAGCTTATCGTTGAGCCGCAGCCAATTCCCTCTGGAAAGATGCCACTGGTCGTGTTGCTGCTTGTTTTGCTTGCTTGTTTGCTGCTGTGCTTCCTATGCAGAGATGGAGACAAAATGTGATGTGGATCACGAAAACTAGACACAGACTCATGCCTGACCTAGACCAGCTGTTGCTGAGATCGTCGTGGATTCCGACGCCAACATCGTGGTGGATGTGGATGCTGCTCTTGCTTTGCTTTGCTCTCCTTTATACAGTGCTGGATCAATATTTTAACATAAGTATGACATATTTTTTTAATGACCGACGACGTGACTGTTAGGCCCTTTAATCTACATATAATTTTTAATAGTAACAGGTTCAAATTTTAATCCAGGATTTTTCGTTTTCAAACACTACATTTTCAGTTCGTTTCTTGTTTATTTAATCACATGGAAATTATCTAAATTTGTTTACTTTTATATGATAGCCTTAACTTTTTTCTCTTAATAGTTTTTTATTTCAAGATTCTCACCTGCCCGTAATTTCAATTTCTAGATTTAATTTTAGACTGCCCCTTCAACCCCATCCCACCTCCCAATCAAATAAAGTAACTTCCGCTCCCAGCCATCTGTGCATAGCATCCATCACTTACACCAGCCAAGAACAGCTCATTAGGCAGCGACATACACCTCAAGCAACAAAATTTATTTTGATTATTTCAGTTTTTGTTTAGTACTATGCTGTGTGTGTGCGTGCGTGCGCTTCATTTTTGAGACATAGCTCAAATACATTTCGGTGTAAGCAGCAAATAGAAAGCCAAACTACTACTACTACCTACCCACTACTACTACTATTAACTACTACTAACTACTACTACTATTACTACTACTACCACTACTAATACTACCTACCCATTACCTACTACTACAATTAACTACTACTACTAACTACTACTACTACTACTCACCTACCACGACATATTACTGCTGCTACTGCCACTACTCCATAAAAACTTCTCTATTTACCTGAGAGATTTGAATTTTAATGTCGCTGTGAGACTTGCCGAGTCCTTCAAGCTGCTGTTTACCGGCTTCCACTTTCTGTTCTAATTGTGATTCCTCATCATGGAGAGAGCTCAGTGTGACGCGCAGCTTAGCGAGCGCAGATTCCTCATCCTACAATGGACAAAACAAGCATGATCATTGACACTAATATTATGAATTAAACATCAGCTTTCGTTACTGACCACATATATCTAAATATTTGAAATCTACCCACAAGCTTTACAAAAGTACATGTTCGACATCAAAAGCAGTTAAACTAAATATATAGTACGAAACAGGTTTTAATCTAAACCAACAAAACCTCTTCTGGGATTAAAAGCAATTCATTACTATACATGTCAACTTGACGCTCATATATTACGCCATTGTTTATGTCAGGAGGTTACCATAGCACCAAATTTCACTATTTCTCTCTCTAACATGTCTGACTATCATTGCAAATCACTATCTTTTGTGTGTGGATATTTTGTACTTTAGATAACCAAATTAGAAACCTCTTGGCATGAAAATAGATCTAAATTTTTATCATTTTTAAAATCATTACCCCTAACTCCTATGATCCCAATGATGCGATAACAAGACATCAGTGTTACACTGATGGGATATTGTTGAAAATCTTGGTATTATGAATTTTCAAAAGTAAATCTATATTTGTATCAAGATCACAATGATCTTGACCTCCTACTGGTTGGGGTATATGGCAATAAAGGCAAAATGAGCTAAGCAGAGGAATCTACCAGTAACCGTTAACATCTGCATTTTTTAAAGTCAAATAGTTCAATGGCCTTGACCTTTGACCTCAATATCAGTGTGCTTATTCCCCTTGATATAAAGAAGCATGTGTCCAAGTTTAGTCCCAATAGGGTGAGGCCATGCCGTGATATAAGATGAAATGTTAATCTAAACCAAAGACGTAACCATAAAAGTTTTATACGAAGTTCAGTACCCTTGAACTTTGATATCATGACCTCAATATCATTGTGCTCCATCCTCTTGATATAAAGAAGCTTGTGACCAAGTTTAATCACAATAGGGTGAACCGAACCTGAGATTTAAGGCAATATCTTGAGCTAAACCAAAAACTTAACCGGGTTTTTTTTAACACGATCACTGACCTTGAACTTTGACCTCATGATCATTGTGCTCTATCTACTTGCTATAAGGAAGCACGTGTCCAAGTTTAGTCCCATTCGGTTGAACCAATCCTGAGAGGTCGGATAATATGTTGAGCTAAACCAAAAACTTAACAGTAAACGGTAAAAGTAGGGTTTTTTTTTTTACCAAGGTCACAGTGATCTTGAACTTTGACGTCAGGACCTCACTATCATTGTACTCACTCCACTTGATAAAAGTAAGTATGTATCCAAGTTTAGTCCCATTCAGGTGAACTGATCCTGAGATATAACCTTAAATGAAATTGGATGCCGACAGACAGGCGGAGTAATGGAAAATTAAATTTGACGATAATAAACGCTGTTGGTAAAAACTCTTTATCACCTGTTTGATAATAACGTGTTAATTGTAATACACAAGAGCTTACAGACCAGAGTTATGCTGTTAATCAGACTGATAATGCCATATTATGCACTACAGGTATAGGCACACGCGTTAGAGCACGGCAATGTTTTAGTTTGGCATAGAACATAAGAATTTCATAACGAGCAGTATGCTGTAAACATAACTAGCAGTACTGTGTAAAGTCAAACTTTGCCATAACTATTCTCCAGTATAAGTACATGTACTGGCAAGAATAATGTTACTAGCAGATATGGTGGCAGTATAAAGGATGCGCTTTAACCCTTTAATTGTCATACCGGAAAAACCAGCCTCTGTTATGATCTTGTGGAATGTCCATTTACAGGACAAGAGAATACAATTTTCAAAAATAAATCACTGGAATGACTGGCTCGATAACCGAGCCAGTCATTCCAGTGATAAATTTCCAAAAGTTGCATTCTCTTGGCTTGTAAATCGGCATTCAATAGGCAGATATTAAAATTTTCTTTCCCGAATTTGACCATTATAGGGTTAATATAAAACGATAAAACCTTACAGCGACAAATCCCGGAACAAATATATTCGTTACAATATAAAACTTATTGTTGAATATTTTAAAATTAATTTGACTGGAAGCCAACAGTTTTCTTTGTACGGTTGCCTTGAAATGAGATATTGGGAATTCATCTGTGAAAGTATTAACTCTTGAAATGCCAGTGTCTCGATTTCCAGATAACCATATAAGGCTGTTGAATATTTTGAAACTAATTTGACTGAAACCTGCTGCTGCCATAAACAGCAACAGCTCGCAGTTAAATACTGGCACACATGTCCATACAATTTGGAAACTAGTTAGACTGCACTGTTCAAGCTTGGTCAAGAAATTGAATTCTATACGTAGAGATGTTTTTACTTTCATTTTCGCAACCCTTTGGGCAAGCTACACAACCCTTCGGGGAAGCACCGCTAAGAGCGAGTCATGGCTCAAATATATCGCGGTGTAAGCAGCCAATAAACCAACTGCACTTGGAAGAAAACATCTTTGTCTGGCTTGATGAATGAGGAGGCAAACCCTTTAATAGCCACGCCAACCAAAAAACCCCACAGAACCCCCTTGCGGGTTGGTCTGTTGTTTTATTAACCACTATAAAAACATACTTACCGTTCAATCACTACTTGTTAAATCACTTATCTGCATTTATACTTGCATACACTCCTCCCCATGCCTATTCCTATAAATATGGACCCTCAACCAGGCTACTGGTTGAGTCCATCTCCAGTATATTAACTGATATAGACTGGCACCAGTCTGTACTCACTCCATAGTGACGCCTGTCACTAAGCGTGCTTGCGCATGCGCACTGGAGCCCAAATAGGAAACAGATTCACTTTTCTGAATTTAAGTGCCAAATAGTATAGGCAAATTCTCAAATCCATTCCATGCGGGGTGGCTGAGGCTGGGTTGTAGTGATTGAATGGTAAGTAGGTTTTTATAGTGGTTAATAAAACAACAGACCAACCCGCAAGGGGGGTCTGTGGGGGGGGGTTGTTATTACACCACAAAAACATCCATTACCGTTCAATCACTACTTGCTAAACCCGTAGATTTGGTCAGTGCCCCACTTAAAACATTAGGTGGGAGGCGATTTGAGAATCAACAAGGATAAAAATCAAACCAATCTTATCCAAATGTTAATAACATAACATAATAGTGCATTTAAATCAATCACACCGAGATTATCAAATAAGGAAAACTTGAACTTAAGAGATAAATAAAAATCAAAATAAACTCTCACCATTTCTTACAGACGCCCAGTCTTAACGAAAATGGCGAGATGTGCTTGGTAAATGGTCTTTATCTATTTTGGTTAAAATCGTAATATTATGAAAGAAGGAGGCTGCTGCACTCTATCTTTTAGATAAAAGGTTGTAAAAGAGGATTCAGATTTTTATCCTGCAACCTGTATGACTTCATCTAAATACGAACCGGCAAAAAATGCAAAAGAGGAAGCCATTCTTCTAACATCGTGAGCTTTAATATGGGAGAGATTAATTTGTTCCGGAGAAGCAATCTCATAACAAAGCTTAATCGTCTCCCAAATCCATCAGGATATCGTAAACTTTGAGACCGGCTTAGTTAACTCTTCCACATAAAAACCCCATAAAAGGGACGGATCAAATCTTTTGAAATCAGTTCGCTGTTTGTACATTCTTAATGCCCTAACAGGACACTAGAGTTTATCGGAAGGCGAAAAAGACGATAATGATCTTTAAATGATCGGACTAGCAGGAAACCGGTTAGACTGAGTTTTAGATAAAAAATCCCTTCTGGGATTAAAACTAAACCGTCTCCTGAAACTATAAATCTCTCCCTTTCAGCAGAAAAAGCATGAATTCTGAACGCCTTCTAGCAGAGGCTGTTAATACTAATAGAGGAGAGGTTCAAAATGACGGCCTGCCAGCACTTGAAGAACCAAAGCCAAGTTCCATGAAGGTAAAGGCTTAGCTATCGGACGACGAATATTGCCTAGACCTCTAATAAAAACTATTAAAGGTCTTAGTGCCCTTGACATCGGCATACAGAAGGCAAGGAAGAAGATGCCAGAGAAAATCTATATCCCCTAACCAAATTAGCTGATAAATGGAAGGAATCAGAGATACGTTAAAAAAGTCTAATACTTGGGGAATAGAAACAGAAGTGGGCACGAGACCTTGGTCTGATCACCATTCTCCAATCAAATTCTAAGTCGACACTTGTAAACTCTGCTGTTCGACGCTCTTCTGGAAGAATTGATAATTACGAAAGAAGGAGGCTGCTGCACTCTATCTTTTAGATAAAAGGTTGTAAGAGGATTCAGATTTTCATCCTGCAACCTGTATGACTTCATCTAAATACGAACCGGAAAAAAATGCAAAAGAGGAAGCCATTCTTCTAACATCGTGAGCTTTAATATGGGAGAGATTAATTTGTTCCGGAGAAGCAATCTCGTAACAAAGCTTAATCGTCTCCCAAATCCATCAGGATATCGTAAACTTTGAGACCGGCTTAGTTAACTCTTCCACATAAAAAACCTTGAAGAAACTTTATTCTCGTAGACTTTATTTTCGATATTCTCCAAACACACAGACTGAAGATTTCTGGGTTTGGATGAAGACAAAGACCTCTTACTTGAGACAGAAGATCCTGGGAGAATGGAAGACGAGGGAAGTCTACCAGGAGATCTAGAACGTCTACAAACCAAATCCTCTTTGGCCAAAAAGGAGCTATAAAAGAATCTCGCAGATTTGTTCTTTGACATTCTTCAACACTAACCAGAGCTCTAGATATGCTTTTCAATAATTGGGTGATTTACTCTTAGAAATTTTGTAAACTGGGTTTCTTTGGAATTTAATTGGGTTATTATACATTATTAGCAAGTGAACTGAAATTAATTGGGCGACTTTTTATTTCAGTACTCATGATGTTAAAAATTAAATGGGTGAATTGGCAAATTTTATTGGGTGAAATCGCAAAAACCCTGCTTATCTAGAGCTCTGACACTAACGGAATCAAAATTGTTGGAGGGAGCGCATAGACGAACATTCCTGTCCAGGACTGAGACAGGGCATCCACCGCCAGGGCTTGACTGTCCGGAAAAAGAGACATGTAAGAGGAGATCTCAGCATGCAGAGATGTCGCAAACAGATCTACCAGAGGATGATCCATAAGACTGAAAATCGCTTTGACAACCGACCTCTTTAACTGCCACTCGGTGTGGGCGAATTTGCTGGGACGTGAGTTGGTCCGCAAGAAAATTCAGGCTGCCTGGGACATGAGGAGACACTAGAAGAATCTGATTCTTGCGACACCATAAGAGAAGGTTCCACACTTCTAGACAAAGGAGGGATGACCTTGTAATCCCCTGCCTGTTGATATAAGAGACCACTGTCGAATTGGCCGACCGAATCAAGACTTTGATACCTATCACAAGATCTGACCATGAAAGGACAGCCTTCTTGACAGCACACAATTCCAGAATGTTGATATGAGCTGCAGACTCCTCCAGGGACCAAAGACCGGAAACCGACAGGGAGTCCCAGACTGCTCCCCATCCCTCCTGAGAAGCGTCTGTGAAGATAATCGCCTGAGGGGAGGACGTTACCAGTGGAGCACCCAACAGAAGCAGAGAACGGTCTCTCCAAATATCTAGAAGAGGAATCAAGTGTTCTCTGATGGGAATCTGATGGTAAATAGAGTGAACCAACTGCTTCCAAAGGGACATTAAATACATTTGGAAAGGTCTTCTCATCAGCGCCGCCCATGGAATAACATTCTCTACGCTGACCATCAAACCTATCACTCTTAGCAGAAATCTTGCTCAGACCATGGAAGAAGAAGACAGGATTTCCATTGCCACTGATAAAGCTTCTATTCTTGGATCTGAGGGGAAGACTAGACCATGGGTCAGATCGAAAGAAATGCCTAGATGCGTGAAGATTTGAGAGGGACCTAGGCTTGATTTCTTTAGATTTACAATCCACCCTAGGTTGCATGCCAGACTGCAAACCTCTGGAAGAATTCCTGAGAGAATTGAAGAAGACTTACTTTACTAACCAATCGTCTATATAAATGTGGAGATGGATAGAACGAGTGAAAATTTCTGCCACGGCTGAGACTAGGCGAGAAAAAGAAAAGGAGCTGTGGTCAGGCCAAAAGGCATGGCGTGAAACTGCCAAACTCGATCTTAGTAAGCAAATCTCAGGAACTTTCTAAAGGAAGGGTAAATGAAAACATGAAAGAAGGCGTCATTTTGGTCGATGGAAACGACCACATGCCCTGATCTAGACTGGAAATGATCTGGGAGATGGTCTCCATCTTGACTTGGGAGTAAGAATCATGATATAATCATGACATACCCCGTTGTTAAATTAAAATTAATGCAGATTTGAATGTTTCAGAGTGAATAGAGATCATTTTACTACGATTTAATGACAGGTTTAGGAAAACCTACCCTAGGCTGAACGCTCTCATGTATGTATAAATTCCTTAGAATTAACATAATTCACAAATAAAACTAACATGATAATGACCAAATTGTCAATTGAAAGGACCAGAGGAGACAAGAATGAAGAATTAGAAGAGGAAAGAGCAGACACAAAAGAAGGAAGGTCATAGAAAACTTGTCCTTAAAAGGAAGAGAAAGAGTCTAAGCAATCCACCAGTGAGCCAGGGACCAGTCATCCGAAGAGACCCTGACTGGACAAAATCTCCTCAGCCCTGACCGACTAGGATATAGAAGAATAGAAGAAGGATTAGGAGATGGAAAAGAAAAAAGATGAGAAGAGTCACCAGAGGCCATAGATCAACAGTTCAAATTGAAAGAGGAGAGCAAGGCCTCGTGGAAGCTAGAAGAGAAGAAAACTGTAAAGAATCAGAAAAGGAAAAAGATTTATCAGAAGGAATGTGACATGGAAAGAATAGAGAAAAAAGCTGACATGAAAGAACGAACAAGGGACGAATCCCTAAAAACCGAAAACAATAAGAAAACCAGACCGTAATCAACAATTAGAAACTCAAGCTCAAAAGAGAGAACGACAGAAACAATCGGATCAAGATGATCAAAAGAGGAAGAGGAAGAGAGGAATTAAGAAGAATGGAAGATGAAGAGGAAAGAACAGGACCAGAAGATCCCTGGAGAGGATTGATAGAAGATGAAATATGGGAAAAATCCATAGGAGGGGAAAAAGAAGGAAGACAGAAAGAGAGAGAGAGAGGAAGGAAACATGACTAGAAGAAAACTTTAGAAGGAGAAGGGGCAGAGGATGAAGGAAGAGACCTATACTTATCTTTACTCATTATTATAAGACTTAGAACCAATATTATCATCTTGTAAAGACGGATGTCATTGAGATTGATATGCTAATAAAAAGGAATGATTGATAGAATGATAATGAATCCCGGGAACAGCTGGATGTTAAATACACAAAACACTAATACTAGATTATGATTAAACACTACGGGATAAATTACGAAACAAAACGCTGAAAACAGAGGCGATATAAAATCTAAGCAAAAAGACTCACCTAAACCATGACTGACAAGGCAGAAGAAAAGATTCGGCTTTTATTCCTTCTTCCTTCACCCTAATCTTATTTCTCTATTCTCAGCATTTTCTTGCTCTTGTAATCATTAATCTTAGAGCCATTCTCTTCCCTATGAATCTACTACTGAATCTATTCCTTTCAGCGCCTGTCAGAATTAGACTAAGAATTACGCTAGAAACAGGAATTTTCTTCAAGAAATTAATTCCCTTGGTTAAAATAAATATGTCAACCTGCCGACATAAGAGGAAAAAAGAGCGCGAAAAAAGGCTGAACAGCCCGAAGACAACTGGCCATCTAGTTGGATGAAATTAAAAATTAATTTTAATTGCGACATCTAGCGATAATGCGTAGAATACAGACTAACTTATCGACTGCAACAAAAAACCCATCCGGCAACCAGTCTGAAGTCTTTAATTACGTTGAAATGTTTCACTGATAAAAGAATAAATGCTGAATATCTACAATTCCAAGAGAGACTTCAAGACTGGCAATGTCTCGGAATTAATATTTTCAGCGATTAAACATTCTGATTTTAAAAGCACTTACTGAAATAAAACTAACTCTTAGACAAAATGATGACTAGATCCTAGGAAAGACAAACCTGGAATCTCAGTAAGAGCTATCACCGGAAATCCAAAAAAGAAAGACAGAACCGGAAGTTACCGTTAAAATTTGACTAAAGGACGCAGTTTTTTGTCAAAACACATGTACTTGAAAGGGGGGCGCGTCCTATAATCGAGAACATTCCTTCAGCACATTTTTGGGTCGAAATTTTTCTTAAAAAGTCACAGATTATACCACGGAAATTGAACTAAATGTTACCCTAGACAATTTGCGCCGCCTGACGACTATGTTTAATGTATACTGTAAAAACACCAAGCGGAAGTGAAATTATTAAATTGGGGTGCCTAAATGTTGCTTATTCTTTAATACATATCACTTATTACATCAAAATTAATCCAGAATTTGACATAAAATGGCGTCAAGAAAAGATACGTGTATAAATCATGTGATTCGCCTCCAATCGCAAAAGATCTTTATTATAATTAGAGCGAGTACTCGGATCTAAATATTCTGGACTCGGAAATTGCTATATATCATCATTGCGCGACAGGAACTCCTGTTAGCGCATAAGATCACACAGCGCCTCCAAACGCAAAAGTCATTACAGCTAGTGACCATCTCAATATTCCCATACCCGTTTTATAACCAACTCCCGTTAGCGCAAAAGATTACACAGCACAGCGCCTCCAATCACAAAAGAGCCAGATAACCAACTCCTGTTAGCGCATAAGATCACACAGCGCCTCCAAACGCAAAAGAGCCATTACAATCTGTTTTTATCACGCGATTTCTGTTTTCAAGGAGACATTTTATGCCAAAATTAGATTGATTTTGATGTAATAAACAATCTTTATTAAAGATACACGATATTTAGGCGGTCCTATTTAATAATTTCTCTTCCACCATGATAATTTTTAGTCATGCATTAAACATAGTGATGGTTATTTTTTATACCAATTTTCTATTTTTTAAAGGTACGTTTTTTCTAAATTTAACAGCGTCTTATACTTGAATACAAGTTTTTTGGGCGGATTTTGGTCAAATTTAGGACAGCGTCCTATATTCGAGGGTGGCCTTTAGTCGAGAAATTACGGTAATCATAGAACACCATGAAAACCGGTAATGACCCTATCCCCGGATGTACGAATCCGGAAGTGTACAAATAGGAAGCGGAAATGCGCAAAACGGAAGAAGACAACCAGAAACTGAACCCAGATGTACATTAAAAAAACAGAATAAGCATAGGAACCGGAAATATGCAAACCAGATACGGAAAGAACGGAGGTAGATCTGGAAACGGAAGTAACCCCTGTCCTGAATCCACTACAACTGATCTAAGACATTGACATTGGCATAAATGTTAAAGACGGGGGCTTCCGCCACCACCACTGCTTGAAGGGCATGCCTTTTCTTATTCACAACCTCAAGACTCACGTGGGTTTGACCCGGTGACCTGCTCGAGATCACCTTCGAGAGCTTATTTGCTCTAATTATTTGCTCTTTATTCTTAATTCATTCACTAGCCCGGAAGTACGTCCCAACCGGAAGCGGAAGTCGGAAGAGTTTATTAGTCATACCGGAAACGGTCGGAACGGATGCAAGAACCGGATCTTGAAGACCCAGATGTCCTGCAAAACTGGAAGACATACCGGAAACGGTTGGAACGGAAGTAGCACCGGAAAACGGAAGTAAACCCGAGTCCCGAATCAACCCCAACGGAACCGGAAGAACTAGCAAAACTAGATTGCGGACTATGGCTATAGGTGACCTATGAAGAATCTTGACGACTGGTATGACCGAAAATTTTGGCATTAGCATAAGCACCAGGCTTATGGACGTCAGCTTCCGCCTCCGCCACCACTGCTTGAGGGTTATGCCCGTCACCCTCAAGTCTAATGTGGGTTTGACCCGGTGAACTACACGAGCCCACCTTCGAGAGCTTAGTCGCTCTAGACTTCTGCTTAGGGGTACCTGATTACTTGCATTAACGTTAGAGGAATCGGTTTCCCCCATTTGCGGGAACGCCTGCTAGCCCTCGGGCTATCGTCAGAATCAGAAGAAACTTCCTGTTTCTTGGCCTCCATGATGGCAGGAGATATTCTTTCGTCTAAAGATTTAGTCAAAACTGCAGCGAAGGATTCAAATCTCGCAAATAAAGCTATCACTGCTTCCGAATTCGCCGAAGAAGACCACCCCACCCCCCTCCTCCCCTGCTGGATTAGACATATTAGAATATTGCAAAAGACACCGCTTTTGTCTACTAGCAACGGAGAAAGGGGAAGGACGACCATAGGGCAGCGCTGTAAGGACGAATAATCCTTAAAGAAACTTAGATACGAACGCAGGCAAACCTATGAATTCCTTGTAAAGCACTATTTTTTCTTTTAACTGAAAGTGATTAAGGGCTCACTGGAGTAATAGAGTGTTTTTATATGATGATGACTTAGGCATATTAAAGTTGTTACCACGAAAACGAAACCCACGAAAACCGGTAACATTTATATACATAGTTATAAAGTTCAATATAACCACGAAATACTTCCATAAACATAATTTTGGGAGGATAGACTTCATAGTAGGCATATCTTAGCGTGAAGAAGTCCTTCAATAGTAAGCTGACACAGCGCAAAGCTATAAAATCTTTTCTGATAATATTTGTGCAGTTGTTCTGCTTGCAGAATAATTGAAAGGTGAATCGGTTTCCTATTTGGGCTCCAGTGCGCATGCGCAAGCGAGCTTAGTGACAGGCGTCACTATGGAGTGAGTACAGACTGGTGCCAGTCTATATCAGTTAATATACTGGAGATGGATCTAACCAGTAGCCTGGTTGAGGGTTCATATTTATAGGAATAAGCATGGGGAGGAGTATATGCAAGCATAAAAATCTTATTCTGGTAGCTAAATGCAGATAACTGATTTAGCAAGTAGTGATTGAACGGTAATGGATGTTTTTGTGGTGTAATAACAACCCGTCTTTGCAGTCGCTATGACCAATGTCCATTTGCAGGCCAAGAGAAGAGTATTTTTTAAATTTCACTACTGAAATGACTGGCTTGATAACCAGAAACACTAACTGCAAATGGACATTCCTCAAGAGCACTTCTGTGTTACCTTTTTGGACGGCTTGGCCACTAAATGGTTAAGATATTCTATAGTATGTTAATACTCAGATAAATATCCTCTATATGTAGTATATATATATGTGTATATTATACACAACAGAAAAGACAAAATGCATCCAAGTAGTTCATTCATATGTAATTGAAGATCAAATTCTAACTTGTTTATTAACCCTTTAACCCTCAAATTTGTTACGAAAATTTAAAATTTCTTATAGAAAATGTCCATTTGCAGACCAAGAAGACATTCTTTTGAAAATTTACCACTGGAATGACTGGCTTTGTTATCGAGTCAGTCATTCCAGTGGTAGATTTTCACAAATAGTTTTCTCTTCGTCTGCAAATGGACATTTTTCAAGACCACTGCAGAAGACATTTTTGGCTGATATGAATGTTTACGGGTTAATAAGACCATAAAAGTCATGAAATATAGATCTGTAAGAAGATAGTTAAACATGTTACAGTGTATTTAGTACCGGTTAGTGTATTAAAGTTAGTATTCTGTTAAAATGCTGTCTGGTTAGACGAATGGAACAGAGGAAAGCAGGTTAGATAATCAACAGACATAGGGTCAAATGTAAATGTACTTGCATTAAAATGTATGTAGACTAACCCCTTTCAATGCTACATTTTCTTTGATACAAGAAATATCTTGACATGTGCGCACACACGCACGCATGCGCACACACGCACGCATGCACACTTCATCACCCAAGGCATTTCCTTTGACGATAAAACAGCATTTAAGTATGGTACACTAGCTTGCTGGTCCTTAAAATGGTTTGACAGCATAGTTTACATCTGACCCCTGTCTGCAGTATATGTGGTTAGCATACATGCTGTAAAAGCAAGATTCCAATGACAGTGGAAGCTGCGTACAAAGAACCTCGAGAGCGACAAAACAGCTGCCATAAATTAACATATTATATATAAGTACATGACACAGGCATGTTGCATAAAACGCGGATACACCGCAATTTCCAAACACTGCATTTGGTTCAAATTCAACTAGGATTGGAATTTGGACAAATTAAATTAGTTTCACTAGAATATCATAAGTGCTATATAAAAGTTTTAATAATTATTCATAAAATTATGGTTGACACAGCTGGCTGAAAGAAACATTCCCATGATACTAGCCGGAGAAAATAGCACAAAAGGCAAACTTGGTAGAACAATCATTCATAAACCTCAAACATAATTTAATGGTCAACAGCTTATTTGGATGGTTGCTTTGAAATTAAAATGTGCGCCTTTCAGTTTTTACGCTTTAATGGTCAATCCAGCCTTTGCGGTGGTCGTGAGAATGTTCCGTTTGCAGGACAGAATATTTTTTGAAATTTTACTGCCAGAATGACCGGTTCATCTTAGCTGCAAATAGATATTCAATTAGCAGAAATGTCAAATTTCCTGACAAGTCTTGATCCGGGTCAACAAATGCTTAATAGTAGCAAGATAATATCTGCAATCATGCGACCACCTGCCTATTGGATCCAAAACATGCTGATCACTAATTAATAGCTACATAGGTTGGGGTTTATTGTCTGCTTCCACTTGCGTGTGCAGCCGACTTTCCAACTTTACACACCCCACCCCGTCATTAGGCTTTATTTATCTTTCATTCCTTCACAATCTCAACCCCTATTTGGAGCACACAGGCCGGCTGCTGTATATAGGAGGCGCTTAATGGCTTTTACACTCGGTATTGCCGACACTGCTCTCACAGTTGTCTATTTTACAGATAGTTGAACAGAAACATTGCAGCGTGAAGTGCCTTGCTGCAGCCCGGCCAGCAATCGATCCCACAACAATCGAGTCACGAGCTCGACTCCCTAATCAATGCATCAAAGCCCGACAATAGGTGGGGAAAAACAACCTGCCTTGAAAATCATCATCATCTGTACACATAATTTTTCATAGCAATTTACTTGTACTAAGACATCACCTAGTGATCAGCTTGTGGTTCCACATAAGGTGGTCACTTAAAGGCAGGTTTCACTTACGAGCATACACATAAGTTAATCACACCCATTCAGTGCGGTAAGTATTATTTATCAGACTTTAACAATGCAACATAAACAAAACATGGTTAGACAGTTGAAGAATACATCAGAGCCAATCCAGCCATAACCAGCAGCATAACATAGTGCAGAGCAACGAACTGATAGCCTTCAGCCATAACACCCATGCCCTGTAGTGCTCACTCATAACAAGGGAGGTAAGCCATGATTATAGAAAATAAACATTTACTGATGAGGACAAATATGCTCTTGAAAACTTATCACTGGGAATTTACTCATTTATATTTGCTAAGATTTAAGCTTTCTCATTGTGAATGCTAATTTTCAAATGAAGAGTATATTTTTGAAAACTTTTAACTGGAATGCTTCCAGCCATATAAATTTCAAAATATTCAATGGACTGCTATATATTGGATCCTAAAGAATGTACTTTTTCAGTAATTTGCCATTGAAAGGGTAAAATAGTTTGATCATTAATCCTTACAGACCAGAAATGGCAGATTCTTTATTATATCAGGAATATGCTGTTTAATATTTGGAAACTAATTTGACCGGGAGCTGTTGCTGCAGGAACAGGTTCCAGGAATATGCTGTTAATATTTGGAAACTAATTTGACCGGGAGCTGTTGCTGCAGGAACAGGTTCCAGGAATATGCTGTTTAATATTTGGAAACTAATTTGACCGGGAGCTGTTGCTGCAAGAACAGGTTCCAGTAAAATTAGTTACAAAATAATCAACAGCTTATCCTCTATAATTGTCTTAAAATTAAGAAAATGGAATTTCAGGGGGGGTCAAAGGCTTAAAGAACTACAGAGCTAATCATATCATCAAAAGCATCCACAAAGCACATTATTCACATCCCATAAACGACTATTTATCTATATATCATCTAGGCGTTATCTCGCTTGACCAGTGGTGAGCCATAAAGGGTGAATAAAAGCGGCTGATATCAGTGACCAGTGTTACCTTCACAGACTTTTCCTGGTTCATTATTTGTATCTTGAGATTGTCTATCTGTTAGCAAGTAAATATAATAATAAACACCAATAATAATAATAATAATAATAATAATAATAATAATAATAAAATTCACAACTGTATCTATCTCAGTTACACAACAATGAGGGACAGATTAGGAAGCCTTGTTTTCTTTCAATATGGTAGACTATATGACTAAGGATATGTTCGATTTATCAGCGATCTTTTAGACATACACAATTTCGAAGTGGTAAAAGACAGGTCATGCAAGCTGGTACCCGGTTCCCAAATCGTCCGCAATTGCCTCTTCTGCAAATCTTCTGCTATAGACCTGGCTCCAACGCTTCTTGGTAATTCACCCGGTGATTGTGTACCAGATATTCATTGCTACACGTAAGTAACTGAGCATTTCACTTGAAATGGGGTCTGCAAGCGGTCATATTTGCTGCTCTAAGCAAATGTGGGATTAGCGTGGAAGGAGAATAGCTTAAGTAAGCGCTGTTCTAGTGCCTGTTATTGGGGTGGGTTGTGGTGGTTTAGGAGTAAATTATTATTGCATATTAGAACTTTAATGGTCAAGATTTGTCAAGAAAATCTAAATATCTGCTTATTCAACGTCCATTTGCAGGTCAAGAGAAGACTATTTTCGAAAATTTACCACTGGAATGTACATGTATGTACAGAATATGGCTTGCTTATCGAGCCAGTTATTCCACTGGTAAATTTTCAAAGAATAGACTTCTCTTGGCCTGTAAATGGACATTTCTCAAGAACAATGCTGAAGCTGTTTTTGCATACTTGACCATTAAAGAGCTCTGGCATACACATCTACATGTAGATACAGATATATAGCTGTATTTATTTCATATATAAACAATGTATATAAATTTCAAGCATGTCAAACATTTATATGCAAATTATGTTTTACATAGCTACATTATATGAACAATGAATGAATCCAGTTTTAGCTATGCATCGTCCATCTCTAGCCAAGCTCCATCAACGCTTTGCCCGTGCTGGGATTAACCGATCCCTGCACTCTCTGAATTTCAATTTGAATTTCCAAACAACTATACCGTAAGATGTTGAATATTTTGAAAATAATTTGACTGGGTGCCTATGGCAGCAACAGCGCCCAGGCAAATTAGTTTCAAAATATTCAACAAAATGTTTATTAAATAGTAAACACATACAATTCATCATAGTTGATTATGATGTCATATGATTGATCGATAAACTGGATTCATCTACTAATTTTATTTTCTGATTTTTAAATTAAAAAATACACAAATATTTAAAGAAACCAAAAAAAACACAAAAATTTGTAAATGAGTAATATTTATCAAATATACATGTAATATTTTAGAAAATCTTATACTACACTGCTAGTCTATGCGTACCTGTTTCTGGTCCTCGCCATATTTTACATTCATATCTTGAACAGCTTTCTCTAACTCTAATTTCTGAAATTTACATGACAATAAAGAGAAATGATGATACATTTCACCCAGGAGCACAACCATGACATTAATATATTGTATCGTTCTTTACTTTAACCCTTTATCACTTAACAATTTAATTTTTCTCATAGAAAATGTCCATATGTAGACCAAGAGAAGAGTATTTTTGATAATTTACCACTGGAACGACTGGCTCGGTTATCGAGCCATGCATTCCACTGGTAAATTTTCAAAAATACTCCACTCTTGGTCTGCAAATGGACATTTCTCAAGATCAGCTGTTTTTGGCCGATATGAGTGTTAAAGGGTTACCAAACAAGAAACTGCTGTATTAAATTTGATTGCTGCCTATTCATGACACAAATGTCAGGCACAAACACAGAAGATCGTGTAAGTATCCAAGCTGCTCAAATATCTGATGTCATAACCAACTACATCACTTGTTAACTGATGTCACAAGCAAACTGGTATAAGACCATCACAAAGGTGTCAATAGTCTGTCACAAAAGTGTCTGAATTGCATGTACTTGATTAATTTACAATTTAATAAACATTCTGCTGAATATTTTGAAAGTAATCTAACTGGGAGCTGTTCCTGCTACAGTCCCCAATCAAATTAGTTTCAAAAGATTGAACAGCTTACCAGTATAATTCAGAAGCAAGGGAGATAACTGCTTACTGGCGGCATGTATGGCATAGCGCATACTAGATATTTGTGTAAATAATCTAAAAATGCATACACGGAGCAGAAAATTGTCTGCTTGGAACTCTGCCACCAAAATAACTGTTTCTGGACTAAATATTAAATGATTCTAATGAATACGATGAATATTCAACTCATTTTATACAAATTATTTAGGTCATATAATAGAGCATATTTTGAACAGTTTACTGATTACTGACCGAGTCATCAAGTTCATCCAGACATTTCTGTGCCTCTTTCTTCTGATTCTCAAGCTGCTGAAGTGTTGCTGTTATAGCCTCAAACTCCTTCTGTAGCATCTGTAATTCACTATTCCGAATCCTTATATCAGCCTCCTTCTGCGTGTGATCAGCTTCATGTTGCAGTTTCTCTCTGACATGGTTAAAAACATAAAAGATGTGATTACTTTCTAAAGAAACTTTAAAATGGATGAATTAATTTTTAGCCATGGCCCGCCCATCTCTAGCTGAGCTCCGCCCATGCTCTGGGTTGGTATAGATCGAAGCCTGAATCTCAATTCCCAGAAAACTATACAGGTAAACTGTGGAATATTTTGAAACCAATTTGACTGGGTTATGTTGCTGCCCAGGCCGTAAAATTAGTTCCAAAATATTCAACACAATGTTTATTAAATAGTAGACTTACACTTTTGTACAACTTAAGTCGTTTTAAGTTTGATGGACTTATCTATGTCATTCATTGCATATTTTACTGCGATGTCAGCTTACATGTGACGTAATTAATTACAATGTCACATACTTGAGCATCGTCCTATTGCACGATCCTCGCCCTCCCACTACGTTCCCGTATCGAGTACCGTGCTTGCATGCCTTTGATGTTTGTGCTAAGTTCACGAAGCTTCATACATATTAATGAGCTGGGGTCAGTCAACATGCGCCAATGAGATTGCTTGATAAGAAATCAGGAAGTAGACAAATTTACACGTGTGTGTAAACCAAACTAGCGGTTTTTGTTACTGAAAACCTATCTACACATTTTCTGCTCCTCAGATAACTTGTTTAGAGTAAAATTATTACAAACTTTTGCAAATGTCTCTCCAGTTCAACAGCGTCGCGATCGCCCTTGTTTTTGTGATTGTAAATTAGGGCACGAGACGAAGTCTCGCCTATCACGTGAAGTAGGCAGAAATCTGATTGGCTACCTCCAACCCACTAGCGTAATGTTACTTCACATAGCGAGAAATCACAGGTCTGCAAGTATGGCCTCGAGCAGCGTAGCTATGTGAGTGGACGTATGTTAGTACGATGATACTTGAGTGACAGATCAGACCCTCCAATTGCTTTGATAGAGCTATACAATAAAGGGATACATTTCTAGTTTGGCCCCACACATTTCTAGCTAGGCCCCACACATTTCTAGCTAGGCCCCACGCATTTCTAGCTAGGCCATGCCCATTTCTAGGTAGGTTATGCCCATTTCTAGCTAGGCCCCACACATTTCTAGCTAGGCCCCACGCATTTCTAGCTAGGCCATGCCCATTTCTAGCTAGGCCCCACACATTTCTAGCTAGGCCCCACACATTTCTAGCTAGGCCCCATGCATTTCTAGCTATGCCATGCCCATTTCTAGCTAGGCGCCACTCATTTCTAGCTAGGCCATGCCCATTTCTAGCTAGGCCATCCCAAATTCTAGCTAGGCTATGCCCGTTTCTAGCTAGGCCATGCCTGTTTCCCAGCTGGGCCATACCCATTTCTAGCTAGGTCTGATGCCTTTCTAGCTAAGCCCCACCCATTTCTAGCTAGGCCATGCCCATTTCTAGCTAGGGCATGCCAATTTCTAGCTAGGCTATACCCATTTCTAGCTAGGCCATGCCTCTTTCCAGCTAGGCCATGCCCATTTCTAGCTAGGCCCCATGCATTTCTAACTAGGCCCCACCCATTTCTAGCTAGACCATGCCCATTTCTAGCTAGGCTATGTCCATTTCTATCTAGGCCATGCCTATTTCTAGCTAGGCCCCATGCATTTCCAGCTAAGCCACATGCATTTCTAGCTAGGCCCCACACATTTTTAGCTAGGCCATGCCCATTTCCAGCTAGGCCATGCCCATTTCTAGCCATGCCATGCCAATTTCTAGCTAGGCCATGGCAATTTCTAGCTACACCATGCCCATTTCTAGCTAGGCCACACACATTTTTAGCTAGGTCATGCCCATTTTTAGCTAGGCCATGCCTATTTCTAGCCAGGCCATGCCCATTTCTAGCTAGGCCATGCCCATTTCTAGCTACATTGTAGATCATGCCCATTTCTAGCTAGGCCCCATACATTTCTAGCTAGGACCCACCCATTTCTAGCTAAGCCACGCCCCTTTCTAGCTAGGCCATGTCAATTTCTAGCTAGGCCATGCCATTTACAGCTAGGCCCCACCCATTTCTAGCTAGGATATGTTTCTTTCTAGTTAGGTCATGCTCATTTCTAGCTAGAACATGCCAATTTCTAGCTAGGCCATGCCATTTACAGATAGGCCATGCCCATTTGTCGCCAGGCCATGTCCATTTCTAGCTAGGTCATGTCCATTTCTAGCTAGGCCATGTCCATTTCTAGCTAGGCCATGCCCATTTCTAGCTAGGCCATGCCCATTTCTAGCTAGGCCATGCCCATTTCTAGCTAAGCACCGCTCACTTTGTACACAGGTTTTACCACTTTGAATGTGTAATCCCCCGAATCTCAATTTCAAAGTACCTATACACATAAGCTGTTAAATATTTTGGTGCTATTTATGGCAGCAAGAACTATCAGTCACATTAGTTTCAAAATATTCAACAGAATGTTTAGTAAATTATAAATTAAAAAATGACATACTATACAGCGAGTATCTGTTGATCGTTTTCCCCTTTAATTCATGATGGCCCAATATCATTTGACAAGCGACATACATTTATGTATGTTGATTATGAGGTCATATCAGATCCATATTCTCATGCTGAATTGAGGAATCCAGTTTTAGCTATGCCCGGCCCATCTCTAGCTAAGCCCCACCCACACTTTGCCGGTGTTGGGATTGATCGATCCCTGAACAGCCTGACAATCAATTTCCTGAAAATTATACAGGTAACCTGTTGAATATTTTAAAACTAATTTGACTGGTTGATGTTGCTGCCTAATTAGCAGCAATGACCCCTAGCCAAATTAGTTTCAGAATATTCTACAAATTACTTGTCTGGTTGCCTTGAAAATGAGATATGGGGAACTCATCAGTGAAAGGGTTAAACAGTCTTCTCCTGACCTGTAAATAGCCATTGGTTTAACCCTTTAAGGCTTTATTTAACCCTCAAGCTGGCCAAAAAGTGGGTTCTGAAGTCATCTTGAGAAATATTCACTTGCAGACGAAGAGAAGACTATATATTTTTAATTTATCGCTGGAATGAGTGGCTCGCTAACTGACCCAGTCATTCCAGTCGTAAATTTTCAAAAGCAATCTTCTCTTGGTCTGCAAATGGACCTTCTCGAGAAAATTAAAAATTTTTTAAACAAATCGAGTGTTAAATGATTACGCTAAGCTTTTCATTACCTTGACCAATCCTGACCAGTGCATAATATAATGTTCCTACACAAGAATCAAAACCACCAGCAAAATTAAGAATGATTCAGTTTTAACAATATATAATGTATATATACCGTTTCATGCCATCGATCTCCTGACTGATAGTATCCAGTCCTTTAATGGCAGAAAAGTCTGCGACATGACTGTATGGGCCAGCATTTGTTCCATCCTGTGGGTAATAAACAATAAGCATGGTCAGAGCAATATGAAGCATAAGCCATTATTCACTCCATTATATGACAGCATAACCAATGGACCTTAACAGTTTTAGCCATGCCACACACATCTCTAGCTAAGCTTCACCCACACCTCGCTCTCTGACGATCAATTTCCTGAATACTATACGGGTAAGCTGTTGAATATTTTGAAACTAATTTGACTGGGTGCTGTTGCTGCAACAGCGGCCAGTCAAATTAGTTTCAAAATATTCAACAGCAAGTTTATTAAACAGTAGACAATTTTGTGTTTGTGACATACTTATCTATGTCATTCATGATGTCATTGATTATGATGTCGTATGATGGATGGATAAACTAGAAAGGTCCATTACATCACGTCGGCTGACATCACAATCATAATTGAATGACAATACTCCGTCATGAAGCTGAAATAGTCTGTCAAGTGTACGAATTGTATGCCTTTGATGGATTTACTATTTAATAAACAATCTGTTGAATATTTTGAAACTAATTTGATTGTCTTGTTGTAAAATTACCATGTCAAGTTTCAAACAATTTTCTCTTAACCCATAGGAAGAGCTGCAGTTATACGATTTTTCTTTTGGGGTAGGGGTGATAATTAAATTAATGCTAGGACTTAGAGACGGCAACATGCTGATATAAAAGCCGGAAATGAGACAAAAAGATTTGCTCCCTACCATCAACATTCAATGATGTTTTAACCTCTTAATGGTCATGTCGGCCAAAACTAATCTATGCAATAGTCTTAACCCTTTAGCCCTCATATCGGCCAAAAACGACCACAGCATTGGTCTTGAGAAATGTCCATTTGCAGACCAACTGAAGACTATTTTTGAGAATTTAACGCTGGAATGACCGACTCGATAACCGATCTAGTTATTCTGGTGGTAAATTTTCAAAAATAGTCTTCTCTTGGTCTGCAATTTCTGAGAAAATTAAAATTTTCTTCACTAAATTTGAGGGTTTAAAGGGTTAAAGGAGACCAGAAACGAGAATTTGATTTCAATCAAAACAAGAGGCCCAAGGTCCTGTGCCGCTCACCTGGACCATTGGCATTTACACCATTTGCATCTAAATAGATATAATGGATGAGTTTCGGAAAACCAGAGATGACCACCAAAAGATTGCCGAATCAAGACTCTCGTTTAATATGTTGAAGCTACCGTCATAGGATCGTTCCACCCAAGCTTTGTTGAAATCAGGTTATTGATTGAAGGACGGAGTACCGTTTTTAAATGGTTCCGGAAAACTTTCAGAAAATCTGAGATTTCTGCCAAAACATTGACCTATCGAAATTCCAAATAGAATTTCTAGAGGCTACGACAATAGGCTCCTTCCAGCCACAATTGGTTGAAATTGTCCAAGCGATTAATGCGGAGTAGCATTTTATATGAATTCCCATTTATCGGAAAACCCAAGATGGCCACCATCAAAATCAAGCCATCAAAATTCACTATAAAAGTACTGAAGCGTACGGGCCTAGGGTTCTTCCAGCGGAGTTTGGTTGAAATTGGCCAAGCGGTTAACCCGTAGCACACTGATGTCAATATTTTATCTTTTACGGTGTCAATAGCAAAGAAACTAGTGTACAACTTTCTACGACAGCACCATCTTCCACCAAATTGTTAAAAAATAAACACCAGTTCATCTTTTATTTTAATTTGAAAATTAAAAATTAAAAATTTTGACATTAGAGTGCTAAGGGTTAATGAGTAGCTTTTAAAGGACAATTCCGGGATGATAAAAAGTGTGCTTTATTTGAAAGATTATTACATGTTTAATGAAATTGTGCCAGAATAATAACCAGATAGAAATAGCGTAACCAAATATCGCTAGATAAAGTCGGTAAAATTGACAATTTTTCGCACATCAGGGCGCTGCCATTTTATCGCGTCTAGCGACGTCATCCCCGCACCACCTCTATTGCTATGACTGGAGGAGCGAGGCCAATAGCTGCGGGTGTGTATTTTAAGGAAGTATACGTAAATGATAATAGGAAACGAACCACTGAAGCGATTCCAATGAATCTAGGAACTCTAAATAGGTGCCGACCCCGGGATTAATATGATATGATTAATGGATGTTTCTATCGGGCAAGAGGTTTAAAAGACTGGAATATATACAAAAATTCTTCATCCAAAATATGATCTGAGAATATGGTATCCTATTTTTGGTAAAATTCGGCATGAGCTGGTTTTTGTCTCGCAGACTCTATCTTTGCGTATTGTCATTAAATTGGAGTGTACTTAAAGCTGAAAGAAATGGCTATTTGCCTGACCACTATAATTTTTATAGAGATATCACCAAATGAATTGACATTTTGACATAAAATCTGGGAATTCTCATCGCAGTTTTTGTTTGAAATTTTGCTGGCTTAGTTTTTCCCGAAGAGGGTATCTTTTGAACCACTAGGCTGATTCTAGCGTCCCTAGCATTGGATAAATATTCGAGTTTGCAGCTACAGGTACCGGTAGGTATCAGAATTATTACAATCGGTTCTGTGGTTCCGGCAATATTATCATATCATATGTTTTCTTGGAATATATATGTACACTGCCTGCGACACACTCTATAACGGTATCTTGAGTCGGCTGATTAATTTGACAATCCGCACGTGTCAAGTGTGCCACTTCATTTAACCCTTATCGCGTGGTGTAAAATGCGTAATAGCCTACTTACAGAAATAGTGCCGGGGTACATTTTGAAAAAAAAATGTTGCTGAAACGTGTTGCTGTCGTGCACAGGCATGACTTATTGCAGCATTGTTACCAAAATGAACACATTCTGATAGAAAATGAAATCTGTTTCAGCGGTCTAGGGGTTAACGATTCCCCACCGACATCGGATACTAGAATTGAAAAACTTACTAGCTTAACTGGACAATGTCCTAACGATTACAAATTAGCACATATTTAGGCCTCCATGCATATACATATTTACTGGGCAGCCTTCATGCTTGGCAAACACAACGTCGGTGCGGGGATGACGTCAGGATCTCGTGAAATCTCGCTCTCGTTGCAAGAAAATGGCGCCGCCCATGAGATAAAATAATCCCATGTTTATGATGGTATAATTACTCGTATTATTTGTCAATTGTTTTTATTTAGGAGCCAATGTGTTAGTCATATAATAGGCTTTCAAATAAAGTACACTTTTACCAATCCTGGAATTGTCCTTTAACTGATTTCCCAAAATATTCAGAAAATCCAAAATGGCCACCGGAAAAAACTGACCAATCAAAATTCAATATGCAACTTCTAAAGCCTACCGCCCCAGGCTCATTCTAGTCAGTCTGGTTGAAATCGCCCAAGTAGTTAATGAGTAGACGATTTTCAGTAATTTTTCCCGGAAAATTCAGGATGGCCACCGAATAAATTGACCAATCAAAATTCTATATACAAGCTCTGAAGCATAGCACTTTAGGGGCCTTCCAGCCGAGTGTGCTTGAACTCGTTCAAGCGGTTAATGAGAAGTAGCCTTTAAACTGATTTCCAAAAATTTGCAGAAAATCCAAGATGGCTGCCGTAACAATGGATCAGTCAAAATTCTGTATACAAGTTCTGAAATCTACCAGGCTAGTATCCTTCTGGCCAAATCTGGTTGAGATTGCTCAAATGAGGAGTAGCATTTTAAACGATTTTCCGTCATTTTTCAGAAAATCCAAAATGGTTGCCGAAAAAATTGACCAATCAAAATTCTGTATAAGAGTTCTGAAGCATACTAGGCTAGGGTTCTTCCATCTAAGTTTCATTGAAATTGGCCCCGTGGTTATTATTTAGTAGGCTTTTAAGTGATTTCCAGAAATTTTCAGAAAATCCAAGAGGGCCACAGGAAAAACTGCCCAATCAAAATTCTGTATACAAGCTTTGAAACCTACTAGCCTGTGTATCCTTCCAGCCAAGTCTGGTTGAAATTGCTCAAGCAGTTAATGAGTAGCGTTTTAAACGATTTCCCAGCATTTTGGGGACAATTCAAGATGACCACCGGGAAAATGGACCAATCAAAATTCTGTATACAAGTTCTGAAGGATACCACACTAGGGGTCTTTCATCCAAGTTTGATTGAAATCGGCCCAGCGGTTAATGAGAAGTAGGCTTTTAAGTGATTTCCAGAAATTCTCAGAAAATCCAAGATAGGTGACGGAAAAATTGACCCATAAAAATTCTGTATACAAGTTCTGAAACATACCAGCGTACTTCCTGTTTGGTGTTCACCTTTAACCCTTTAACACTCATATCAGCAAAAAATGGCTTCTACAGGGGTCTTGAGAAATGTCCATTTGCAGGTCAAGAGAAGACTATTTTTGAAAATTTACCACTGGAATGGTTGGCTCGATAACCGGACCAGTCATTCCAGTGGTAAATTTTCAAAAATAGTCTTCTGTTGGTCTGCAAATCAACACCTGCTATGAGAAAATTGAAATTTTCTTGAAGAAATTTGAGTGTTAATTTGATAAATACACATGCACAATTGACAATGATAGTTCTTGACACTTCAATCGTCAATTTGCAGGTCACGAGAAGACTATTTTTGAAAATTTACCACTGGAATGACTGGCTCAATAACCGAGCCAGTCATCCAACTGATAAATTTTCAAAAATAGTCTTCTCTTGGTCTGCAAATGAACATTTTCTATGAGAAAATTGAAATTTTCTTGAACAAATTTGAGGGTTAAAGGCTTAAGGAATGTCCATTTGCAGGCGAAGAGGATTTGTAATTTACCACTGGAATGCCTGGCTTGATTGATGACCAAGCAAGTCATTCCAGTGAAAATCTTTTCAAAAATAGTCTTCTCTTGGCCTGCAAATGGACATTCTCTCAGCAAAAATGACATTATTTTTCCCAATTTTGGCCATCAAAGTGTTGACAGAACAGATATTTCTAAGCATTTATTAAATGAATTAACATTGCTCTCTATAGTATTAAAAAATAAAACATTTACAATGGCAATCTGATATACAAGTATTTTACAATGTCTAAAATGCATAAATTACAGTATAGATCTTTCTTTAAAATCATTATGTCATGACATCACAGGCATTATGACGTCATAATACATATGCTTATGATGTCATTGATTGTTACAGATAATGACATCACTGATGATGTCATACTGTTAATTGCAAAAAACTGAGAAATGACTGCACATGTGTTTGAAGAACAATGAGACAATTTACATTACTGGAAGCATGTATAAGCACTTAATGCTGTTGTTATTACAATTACATTGTTGCTTCAATTTTCCTCGACCACAAACGAAAGCAGATATAGAAGATGGAGGGTCTAAGCTGGACACTATCACAGTCAGGAGTTATTTAATGTCAATTAATAAGTCAAAGGATTTATTTCCTGACATCTGGAAAATAGCACGGGCTGGTGACACCGGCTACAGTTATAAAATACCACATAGAAAACGATCAATTTCAGAGGATTATGAAGATGATGACGACGATGATGTGTTACATCCTGAAGGCCTGGACAATGAGCGGATTGTAGAGTTGTTTAATGACTACTATAAATGTATTCAGAAGAAATATGCTGAGCGGAGAACGCAGGAGGATACAATCAGTGCCATGCTATCAGAGGAGGGACAGGATATTGAGCTCACATGTAATCTATGGTTAGTCAGTATATTTTGGGCATAATCTGATTGGAAGCCATTGCTGCAATGTCATCAAATCAAATTCATAATATTCAACAGTATTATTATTATTATTATTATTATTATTATTATTATTAATTTACCATATTTATATAGCGTTCTTTTAAAAAAAAGATGGTTAAAAAACGCTGTACAATGATTAACTACTTAGGTTAAAATAGAAACTGACATCACATTTCATAAAATAGAAAACCATAATTAGAATTATTAAAAATTAGAAGTGGATTGCAACAGATGATAAAACTTAACAGACGGCAGTAAAATTTACATATGTTCATAGTGTTCGATAAAAAGATGGGTTTTAAGAGCTTTCTTAAAACCGGCAAGCTTGTTTATGTGCCGTATGTTAGTTGGCAGTGTGTTCCACAAGACAGGTGCTGCTCTTGCGAACCGTCGGTCACCGTATGTTATAGTTCTAGAGCCTGGTATAATTAGAGTCATTGACTGCGCAGATCTAAGGCTCCTGTTCGGCTTATAGATATGCACGATGTCGCTGATATATGTACAGTACAGTACATTTTATTTTGTTTAAGTTATTTCTGAGTTATCCTGTACATTATTATGATCAAGCATTGTCCAACTTCAATATAACTTACTTTTAAGATCATTATAATGGACTTTTCCAGTTTTAGCTATGCACCGCTATCTCTAGCTAAGCTCCACCCACACTTTGCTCGTGTTGGGATCGATCGATCAGCATTTCTGGAAAACTATACAGGTAAGCTGTTGAATATTTTGAAACTAATTTGACTGGGTGCTGTTCCTATGGCAGCAAAAGCGACCAGTCAAATTAGTTTCAAAATATTCAATAGCATGTTTATTAAATAGTAAAGCCATACAATTCATACAACCTGACGGACTAGTAATCATTTAAAATGGAATAAATCGAGTCATTTATGATGTAATCCTACAGGTCACATAGGCCAATTTGATTATGACAAAACTCTCAGTTGATATGTTGAAGCCTATCGCTATAGAATCATTCCACCCAACTTTCACTGAAATCGTGCCATTAATTAAGGAGTAGCGATTTAAATAGTTCTGGAAAGTTTTTCACAAAAGTCAAGATGACTGTCAAAAAAATCGACCAATCAAAATTCTGAATAGAGGTTGTATAGCCTACCAGTATAGAATCCTTCCAGCCAAATTTGGATAAAAATACCTGACGAAGCAAAATTCTGAATAGAAGTTTTGGAGCCTACAATGTCTGTGCCCTTCTCACCAAATTGTGTTGAAATCTGCCAAGCTGTTAATGAGCATATTAGCGTTTTGACAATTTCTAGTAAATTATTCATAAAATATCAGATTTTCACTCAAAAACTTGATCAATCAAAATTCTGAATAGAGCCTACTACCATAGAATACATCTAGCCAAATTTGGTCGAAATATGTCAGGTAGCTAAAGAGCATTGAGTAGCATTTAGACAATTTCTGGTAAATTTTTCATAAAATTTTCAACCCAAAAAATTCCTAGCATAGACTCTTTCCAGTCACATTTGGTTGAAAAGGTCAAAACATTAACAGAAGCGATTTGACGGATGGACAGATGGATGACAGACGGCTGCCATGGCATAAGCTCACTTGGCCCCCTTAAGGCCAGGTGAGCTAAAATGTTCTCTTGACCTGCAAATTGACATTCCACATGATCACTGAAGAGGCTGGCTTGAACAGGTTAAAGTTATGAATTTTGACACGCCATAAAATTCACGGTATGACATCATCGTATGCATTGTCAACCTCGTGGATTCCGATTATGCCACACATGTTTTCAGCTAAGAAGAAACGGACGTCTAATACAGTTACCAAGCGGGACGTCAACAAACACTAGTGTTCTTCTCATTTGAATGAGCTGTTTTGAGCTATAAATCATCTAGAACATATTATTCACACGTTGATGTCATATCACACCACAATCATTCACGCAATGACATCTCTACAGGACATAAGAAATTGACAAAAATGACTTTCGTGGCAAAATTTACAATTAAGGAATTCGAAAAAATGCCAACAATATATTTCATTTTATTTAAATTATACAAAAGCATAATTTTGCATGTTTTTGACACCTCTCCATTTCTGTTTCCCTTTAACAAATCCAGTCTAGACCCTAAGAAAGAATATGTATGATATTACTGGGTAATCTTGTTGTACAGTTTACGTCCTGATCAGCCGATTCACTCATACAATATAATGTGGAAGCGACTACAGCAGGCAATGGGTGGCGAGAGCGTGATTGAACCAGGACAAGATGGAGGAAGGTTCACATTCACACATAGGTAAGAATGGATGAATCTGAGCTGTCAGTCAAGTACATGACATCATAATCAGTTACGTCACATGTAGGCTGATGTCACAATCATAATCGACAGAAATACTTCGTCACAAACCTGGAATAGTCTGTCAGTATGAATTCTATGTCTTTACCACTTAATAAACATTGTGTTGAATATTTTGAAACTAATTTGACTTGGTCATATTAGTTTGAAAATATTCAACAGATAAGTCGTATAGTTAACATGAAATTGGAATTCTGAGAATTCAGGATTCAAAATATATAAATGGATCTTAAAATGTGCAAAGCAGGGGCAGAGCTTAGCTAGAGCTAAAAGTGGATTCACCCATTACTGATAAGTCAAGATGTGCATGCTATAGCAGGAATAATGTAACAATTACATGTACTATCATGTAACCTGTTTAAACTCTCACTTGTAAAATCTACTATCAATCAAATGTTTTACCCTCTCCAGTTGATATAATTACCCTCTCCAGCCAATATAATTACACTCACCCCATACATGTCATAGCAAAAAGGGTATTACATTACGCTGTATACTTGCCAGCCAGCAAGCGAGCCAATGGACCTTTCCAGTTTTAGCTATGCCCACCCCCAACCCCTCTCCCCGCTAGTTAAGTCACACCCACACATTGCCCATGTTGGGATCCCCGAACGGCTTCCCTATCAATTTCCAAAAAACAATACAGGTAAGCTTTTGAATATTTTGAAACCAATTTGACTGGGTTCCGTAGTGGCCAGTCAAATTAGTTTCAAAATATTCATTTCAAAATATTCAACAGAATGTTTATTAAATAGTAGACATACAATTCATACAACAATGCTTAGTCCGTCTTCAATTATGCGTTAATGACGTACTTATCTACATCATGCATGGCGTCATTGATTATGGCATCATCCTACATGCCATGTAGTTGATTTAGCCTTGACCCGCCAATCTCTAGCTAAGCTCGCCCCACATCTCGCTCATGTGAGGATTGATCGATCCCTGAACTTCCTGACTATAATTTCCAGAAAACTATACAGGTTAAGCTGCTGAATATTTTGAAACTAATTTGACTGGGTGCTGAGTCAAATTAGTTTCAAAATATTCAACAGCATGTTTAATCATGTACTATTATGATAATGTCTTTTATCTACTTTAGCTCAAAATAAACAATTAAAACTCCGCACTCTCCATGGTCCTGCCCATACAGTGTCCGGGAATTACCATTAGCCTCCAGGTACCGAGTCAATTCCCCAGAACAGTCAGATTAGTCTGATATTTGTCTATTTTGAACCCTTTAACAATCAAACCTGGCAAAAACAACTACTGTAGTGGTCTTGGGAAATGTCAATTTGCAAACTAAGAGACTATTTTTGAAAGTTTACCGAACCAGTCATTCTAGTGAATTTTCAAAAATCTCTTGGTCTGCAAATGGACATTTTCTAGCAGAAAAATTCAAATTTATTAAACGAATTTGAGGGTTAAAGGGTTAAATAGTGAAGATATACAATTCGTTGGACAACGATTAGTCCGCCATCAATTAAGTGCTTGTGACAAACTTATCTACATTCATGACGTAACTGATTATGACATCATCCTAATTGTCACATAGTTGATTATGACATCATATGATTGATGGATAAAATGGAAAGGTCCATTGCTTATGGTCACAAATGGTGCTTCTGCCAGGACCATTACGGCTGCTTGGTGTGAGAGTACCGCTAAGAAATAACTTAAAATTGAACTGGCTTGCAAACAGTACAATATTTAACACAATGTAAGAAATATTCTGTTAAATATTTTGGACTTAATTTGATTGGAAGCCATTGCTACCTTAGGCAGCAATGGCTTCCAATCATATTAAGTGCAACAGGACCGTTTATTTTGTTTTGGAAAACAGGTTAAGTTATTTCTGAGCTGTACGGTAGTTATCATGATTTGGGAGAGCGTAAACACTCGACTCTAAAATTTGTTCAAGAAGATTTCAATCTTCTCATAGAAAATGTCCATTTGCAGACCAAGAAAACAGTATTTTAGAAAATTTACCATGGGAATGACTGGCTCGGTATCGTTTACCGAGATCAGTCATTCCAGTGATAAATTATCTAAAATACAATTTTCTTGGTCTGTAAATGGAAATTTCTCAAAACCACCGCAGAAGCCACTTTTGGCCAGCTTTGAGTGTTAAAAGGCTAAAAGTTCAACAGCATTAACCAGATGGGCTAGTGAATTTATCTACTCATTAGTGTTGTAATATACTGTCTCAATAACAGAATTGCAGCTATATCTTTGGAGTGGATAATGTTTAAATGACTGGTATAACAGCTACCTCCTTCATTTCATGTTATTACTATCTTACATATTTAACCAGGAAATCATTGCTCATACGAGGCGTTGATGTTCTCGATGCAGGACAATACTTCTGCCTGAATGACGGCGAATATGAAGTAATCTACCAGCTGGATGTGCTCTTCCATGAAAACCGCAGAGTAGTAAGACAAATCATAATTATGCACCAGAATGAATCCTTTCATCCATGAAATGGCTCTCTCCAGTGTTTCAATGCTCCTCTAATCATAGCGATTATAGCAGCTCAATAAACCACCATTTCTCTCCGTTTGTTGGTTGGTTGGGTTGGTTTGGGTTGGGTTGTGTTGGGTTGGGTTGGGTTGGGTTGGGTTGGGTTGGGTTGGGTTGGGTTGGGTTGGTTGGTTAGTCAGTCAGGACAGCTACAAAAGATTATTCAGGGCCGTCGTTTTAAGAGTGTTTCATATACTGTCATGATATCAAACGTGGGGAAAACCTTGCCTGTGGAGTCCTGAAGATGTCATAAATTTGGAGTCAAAAATGTCAAACCCACGGCAACCAAATTAAAATAATTATATTGAAACCTGTGCCTGAAAGACACATTTGTCAATAACTCTCATTGTACTGGAGAGATCTTGAGGACTTTGGTGGCAGATCGCTGATTGGCTCCCGAAGACATGGAAGATGTGATAAAATTGGAATAAAGCGATCAAAGGTCAAGGCCATGGTGAGTTTGATGACCCAATCAAAATGTTTATTTTGAAAACCATGTGCATTAAAGACACATTTGTCATGCTTTAAAAGGCATGTAGCGTAACAAATGTAGGTCAGTGTGACCGCAATGTCACCTCTGTTTCACGCTTCACCAACATTATATGGATTCTATTGCCCTTGTTGAAATACATGATGGTATATATCCTTCCGAACATGATCAAGAATTTGCTGGCCATGAGTTTGTGTTGAATGAATTATATAATTATCTAGTAATGTGCAATCGACAGAGCAAACTGAAATAAAATTCAACACAAGCTCTACCGAAGGCTAATAAATGTACACATGCTAATAGAGGGAGAAATCTCTAGCTATGCCCCGCCGCCCATTTCTAGCTGATTTCCGCTAACTTTTTACATGTGTTGGAATAGATTTGAACCGTTGCAACCTAAATTTCCAGAATCTAAATTTCAAGGTAACTCGACGGTTAAGCCGAGTGTTGAATATTTTGAAACTAATTTGGCGAGGGGCTGGTAATATCTATATGGCATTAACATCTCCCAGTCAAATTATTTTCAAAATATTCAACAGAATGTTTAATTTTTTTGTTAGCTCATCAGAGATGAAATTTGCACGTTTTCGTGATCAGAATATTCAACAGATAAGTTTTATGTCATAAAGTATTTACTTTTTATGGGATTTTTGGGTGAGGTGAAAGAGTTAACATGTGATCATATTTAACTATGACATTAAATAATTAAGGTACAGATAGGATATCTACATGTACATTAGAAAGTACTCTAAATTTGACGTATTTCAACAGAAAAAAGAGTTACCGTTTTTATTCAAGGAAACGACACTAGCATGTATTGGATGCAGGCTAAATTTAGGCCCAAACCATCCCCAAAAATCCTTATACTCATAGAAAGGACGCATAAAGAAATTGAAATCCGTTCTCTAAAATGGCTAAAACTCATATAATAGAATCTACCACAGAAATTCCAACACACATGCTTTAGTGCCGTACCACTATGTTTAATGTATGTCTCAAAAATATCATCGTGGAAGTGAAATTATTAATGGGACCGACTAAATATTGCGTATCTTCAATAAAGATTGTTAATTACATCAATATCAATGCTACTTTTGACATAAATTGTTGCCAAGAAAATATAGAAATCATGTGACATTAGGAATGCGGTAAGATCAGCAATTGTGTTTACTAGATTTCTTCTAATATCTGCCATTCTCTATTGTCATTGGCATGTACGGGAGAATCTACCCAATCAGAACAGAAATAGTATTTCTCTTCAGAAAAAATTAATGTTTTCTCTCGTATTGCGCATTAATTTTGTAATGCCGACCAACATTAAATGATCCAAAACGGAATCAAGAATTAAAATGAGATAGAGCTTCTTATGTTGGCGAGCCGCTGGCTCTTTTGCATTTGGAGGTGCTGTGTTCTCGCGAGATCTTATACGTTAATGGGAGTTGTTTATCAAACGGGTACGGATCAGACCTAAAGTACAATACTTAGTTTCTATCGCTCAATGATAATATATAGCATTCAGAGTTCTGAGTGCAGAATATTTTATCCCAGTACTTGCTCTAATTAAAAACAATCTTTTGCGATTGGAGGCGAATCACAGGATTTATCCTTTCGCGACAACATTTAATGTCAAATTCAGGATTAATTTTGTTGTAATAAATGATCTCCAATTTAATAATTTCACTTCCGTGATGATGTTTTGAGGTATACATTAAACATAGTGATAAGGCGGTGAGACCATCTACCTAGGTGCCGTACGACCACACCTTGAGTATGGATCCAGCTCATGGATGACAGCAGCGAAATCTCATCAACAGAACAGCTGTCATCAGGAAGACTTAAAAGATCAAGTTTTGTGTCAAAGGAAACACCAAGAAATGTTGCCAGCACAAATAGAAGACCCAAACCACACCCTTGATCCTCCACCCTGGGAAAACAAACTAGAGCATAGCTATTCGCACCACAGTACCTCATCTCACAACCAAGGATGAACACAGTGATGTGAGCAAGAAGGCCCTGACCCTAGCCATGCTGGAAGAAATGTACCCTTAGGAGACATGGATAAGGATCTACACAGATGGATCAGCCAAAGATGCAATTAGGAGCGGAGGTGCCGGACTGCACATACAGTATCCAAACGGACAACATGAGTCAGCTGCAATACCGACAGGCAAACACTGCACAAACTACAGAGCTGAAGTCGAAGCACTGGTTCATGCAGCTAATACCATCAGCAGAACACCAGACCCTATTGCACAGATTGTCTTTTTATCTGATGCCCGCTGCGTCCTTGAGGCTATCACCAAAGGTAAGCTGCTGCAACTTGAAGAAGCACTACAAACCATCAAATGCTTTCGGATAGCATTGCAGTGGATCCCCTCACACTGTGGAGTCCAAGGAAATGAGGAAGCAGACAAGATGGCAAAGGTGGGTGCAGAAGAGAATCAGACAGAAAACATGATTACCCATACAGAGATGAAGACTATCATCAAGTCACTCTATAGAACACCTCAATCAGAAGATGCCTACCATCATCTCTCGAGGCCAGAGCAAGTGACCATTTTTCGTCTCAGAACTGGACACAACAGACTAAACCAACACATGTACAGGCGGTTCCACCTTACGACATCGCCCGCTTGTCCTTGTGGAGAAGCAGAAAAGACCACAGAGCACATACTTCAATGTTGCAGTACATATCAGCTGCTGAGAGAAGAGATATGGCCTTTGTCAACCTCTTTTCTTGAAAAGCTGTATGGGCCTGTGGAAGAACTGCAGAAAACCACAGATTTCATCTTGAGAACGGCTCTCCAAGTGTGATACCAGTGATCGAAAAGAAGACGAAAGAAGGCGGTGAGAATTTGTACCATGCGAAAATGAGTTCAATTTTCGTGGTATAATTTTTTTATTTTCTTTTACGAAACTTGACAAAAAAAAAGGCTCAAAGAATGTACTCGATTATAGGATGCACCCCCCTCATAGAACATGTAATATGACAAAAAAACTGCGTCCTTTCCTTGAATCAAAACAGTACTTTTAAACATGTCAAATGCTTATTTATACCTAAAAACAAACTGTTCACTCAGAACTACACTGGCCGTAGACAGCCCATGCATTAGTAATAGGATTTCTCCTACATAAACTACATGTATATCATCACAGTAATATGGGTTGGGTCACTGAAATTCTGCACAATTGGACGCAGTGGTGTTGGGTGGGGGTGCACTTTCTTAAAATAGCAGCTATACATATACCGATGACATAATACATGGTAGAAATTAGGCAAATTCTTTCTCGCGTCTAACAGCTAAAGGGAGACAACTCTTTACTGCAAAATTTTGTTAGTAATGGCATTTTAGGGTGCAGGCCGTCCTCGGCTGATGTAAAATGTAATCCTGAGAGAACAGACTCTCCTCAGCCACTCTAGGGATGAAAGGGTTAAAAGCAATAGAAAGAGCACATTGTTAATTAATACAAGGACAATGGTCTAGAATGTGGTCAAATCAAACATTAAATCATTAGATTTATAGGAATGATTGATATATATATACACCTGTGCAAAAGTTAAGCACCACCCTATTTTTACGCACATGCGAGGGTATATTCATGTGCTATGAAGAAAGCAATAGCATAAACATTTATGTACCCATCCATCTTAGTGCAAGAGGTAATAATGCAACTAGAGGAATGCTGATTATGATGGTGGGGAAACACTATGTTTTTGTTTGAACTTGAAAACGAGGCCTGAATATGGTTACGTTGACACAACTGACAACTACTGCCCTACAGTTGACACACGTGGCTAGATTGTCATTAATGGTGTCTGAAAACGAAGTTTAACATCTGTGCACGAGTTTGAGACTGTCATTATTAATACCGGGTATATCCACCTTGTGCCTGGATGACGGCCTGGACACGACGTCTCATGCTGGTCACCAACCGACTGATACGCAATTGTGGTATTCGTTGCCATTCAAGATGGAGTGCGTCTGTTAATTCATGTAGGTTCTGCACAGGAGGATCCCTCCTTCTCACCATGTTTCCCAGAATGTCCCAGATATGCTCAATAGGGTTCATGTCAGGGCTCCTTGCTGGCCATGGTAGGGTTTCGATGGCATTCTGGCGGAGGTATTCATGCACAGCTCTAGCACGATGTGGTCGGGCGTTGTCATCCATGAATATAGGGTGGGTTCCAGGTGCATGATTTACAAAATGAGGGACCACAACTCTATCCAGTATGGAATCTTGATATCTTTGTCCATTTAGTGTTCCAGGTACAGTCAACAGATCCAGCTTACAATCAAATGAGATGCACCCCCATATCATAACGGAACCTCCACCAAATGGAACTTCTTCCATGATGTTACGTTGGTCGTACGCCGTGCGTCTGGACCTCCATACACGAGTTCGACCATCTGTGGCATGAAGCAGGAACCGACTTTCATCGGACCAGTGTACCCGTCTCCAGGATCTCATGTTCCAGTGTCTTCTTTCGTTGCACCACCTCAGACGCTCCTCTTTGTGGTGTGCAGTGAGGAGAGGACGTCTGACAGGTCTCCTAGCTTTCATGCCAGCAGCATACAGTCTCCTTTTGACGGTAGACATTGACACTCTATTGCGCGTTTCCCATTGCTGGCTGAGCACTCTGCTGTTGGTGAATGGAGATCTCCTAACAAGGCGTACTAGGGCTCGATCATCACGGGCAGTAGTCTTCTTCGGTCTTCCAGATATAGGCCTGTCCTTCACCTCGTTAGTTTGCCCATGTTTTGCAATCAAACGACTGATTACAGTATGGTTAATGTTCAGCTGTCTGCCAATCTCTCTGCATGACATACCAGTGGTATGCATGCCTATGATTTGCCATTTCACACGATCACTTAACCTTCGTCTTGCCATAGCGGTTCACAATCAAGAGCTAATTCTCTCTGTACAAATAAACCACGGTCATGAACACAAAATTCCTAATCTTGTCACCTAAATCTGTATGTAATGTTCTACACCTCAAACTGGACTTTTACATAACTGAACACGTGTGCTGTTTCCCGCCACGCACGGACATCAAGCGGCGTGAAGTCATGCATGCATGTGCATTTCGTACTTGGAATTATGTCAGCTAACGCGGGGACAAAAAGTATGGCAGCCTAGTTGTACCATCATGTTTCTACGTTCTATTGTTTTTGCTGGTGCTTAACTTTTGCACAGGTGTATATATATATCGCCCTGTATTGTAATTTCACAGATTCAAGAGATGGACAACAGTATGTCTGTACTACCCGAGGTATACCTGGTGGATAATAATATACACCTGTTTACTACCTGGTCACAATGGAGCCAATGCAACAGATGCAATGAGAATGGTCTCAGGAGAAAAGTTGGCATTTGTACTGTTAAGGTATTTCTCTGAACATTATCTGTTTATTTATACTAGTACATATACATGACAACTCTGGCCACGCATATACAGTATGTTATATGGTTAGTGAATTTCAAACAGACAGCTGATTTCATCAAAGAACAGTTGCAACATGCTATAGTAGTGGGTGGTATGGGTGTCTTTGTCAGACGTGTAAAAGATTTGACAGGCAGACTAACTGACAGACAAACACAGTGCCAATAAGATGACAAAACTGACCTATACATCTTGCGAGTATCAACTGAGATGCGTGAATGCTGAATAGTGGCGAAATTTGTTTCTAAAAGATTTGACAGACCAACATATAGCAACAGCGAGTCCCAACTAATAATAACCTTAGTTCATGTATGATTACTGTATTCTGCGGCTGTAGTAGTAAAAACATCCTACAGCTGCAATCAGTCCTTCTTCGCTTTTGCCCACTGTGTCTTGTCCTCAGCCCAATTCCTTAGCTTCCTCAGGTTCATTCTTGATTTGAGTGTACCGAGTCCTGCTTTCTTGAGGTCACCTCGTAGCACCTAAGCATATTTATGCAATGACATCCTCTCCTGGCTTTGTATTTGCTGGCTCCCAGTATGGCGAATTCCAAGGCTCTCTGGCCATCGGTGTCCAGATATGATGTGTAGATGTTTGCGGTGGCAGGCTTAAATTTTGTCTAGAGCTGCCTTTGGAGCTGCCCAGTTATACAGCATCAAGGACCTTAGTTCATATACATGCATATAGATATAAGCAGTGGAGATAAAGCTGTGAGCAAAACATATACAAAACATAGAGGAAATGTCAACTTATACTGAATAAAGTTAGTTACTGAAGCCGGTGAAACTGGCCATAATAGTGATATTGAAGAATGGCCATTTACAGGCAAAAGAGAAAACTATTTTTGAAATTTTACCACCGGAATGGCTGGCTCGTTTCTCAAGCCAGGCATTCCAGTGGTAAATTTTCAACAAATATTCTCTTGGCCTGCAAATGGGCTCCAGTGGTAAATTTTCAACAAATATTCTCTTGGCCTGCAAATGGACCGAGTACATTTGCAGGCCGAGACTATTTGTTGAAAATTTACCACCGGAATGCCTGGCTCGATAAATGAGCCAGCCATTCCATACCAGTGGTAAAATATCAAAAAATATTCTTCTCTTGGCCTGCAAATGGCGTTACAAAGCAAAAATGTAAATTTTTTAACCAAATTTGACCAGTAAAGGGTTAAATATTTAAAATTCAGAATGACCTCAACATGTACTTGCATAGATCATTGAGACTATTAAAATGGTTATTCTTATTTCCATTTAATCTAATAGAAAATTGAAAAACATAAACCTGTGAAGCCATACGATGTACCCACTCTGCAGTTCTACCCGGATGGAGTACCATGCAGATCTACTGTTTTACCGAAACATGTCTCGAAACTGAATCAGGTAAAGCACAGACAGAGCGAGACGCTGCTCGGCCCATGTTTCATACCATGTCCAACTGCAGCAGCAGTTGAGAATGTCACAGACATGTACGGAAATGTAATACAGCAAGTGGAGATTGAATATTATGCGATTAACGAGAAGCCAACACTGCCAGCTCATGTCAAGAGAGATGTTATATATAAAGAAGGTGGCAAGAAGATGATACTAAAATGTCCAACGTAAGTCTAGCTCAAACAAGACATGACGTTTTCTTCAAAATGGGACACATTGTAGATATCGGATTGTCTTCTGGGGGGTCATGACCCCGGGGACATCTTATATTTGCAGTCTAAGACCTCAGTGAATTACTATATTTGAATACCAGGCGAGCTAAGGAACGGATAACACATTGGGCAGGGATGTAATAGCGCGATCTAGTGTGTGCATCAAGTCGATGCAAAACTGACACGAAAATGTAGCTGATACAATAAGTGAAATTGGAATAGAATAGACTAAGACTTAGGGCAGTGAGCTGATGGAGTCTGTCGGTGGTTGAAAGATGAAAGTTGTTGCTGCAGTCGCGGCATAACCTTTTATAATATTCAGCAGAAGTTACGACCAATAGTTTTCTAAATATTCAAGCAAGAGGTCGGTAGGGTGCTACGGACAGAGTGTACGTAGCACAGACTGAATGACTCATAGAATGACGTAGTAACGTGGCGACGACCGACTTACCATAGGACCGTGATAATGTGACCGAGTTTCTATATTTCTATAGAGGCGACCCACGACACCAGATACGACACCAGATGTTGGTGAATCAGATGGGCCACATGGTCACTACGTCATGGCACCCTTGTAAAATGCAGGCGCAAGCCTAATAAGCAAGGGGTCGGACGAGGACGTAGTAGCATCTGGCGCCAAGAAGATTAGAAAACCAGACGAAAAGTTGACAGAAGACGTCCGTTAGAATAAGATATTGAGAAAAGATTAACAACGATTGTCGAAACAATATCCATCACTGTCAAGTTTGGGGGAGGTTATCGGATAGAATTCTACACTCATGAGTCAACTAAACCGCCGTAACTTGTTCGGTGTTCTTTTCCTAAGAGAGAAAATCGGAGTTTGATTAGTCAGGATGACGTCACAATCAATGAGCATCGAATCAAACTCTAGAAAGAAGAACCCAAACGAACATGGTAAAGAGCTCCAGAGAAGTATAAAAAGTGGACTTTAACTTTAATCAAGGGTCCGGTCGAAATCAAGAGCTAGAATAAGTTAGATTGAGAGTCCCGTCATTCGTGCGCATTGAAATAGTGTTAGGGTTAGGAAACATTAAATTTAAGTAAAGTAATCAAATATAGTCAAACTTGTATAAAGTCAGTATCTTTTGTTTGTGGCAGCAAAAGCCACCACAGTTATATGTACAGTTAGTTTAAGCTTAATAAATCTATCACCTTGATAACCAAGGCACGAGTTTGATTTTATTAAATCTGGACACTACGGAAGACCACCGTAACGAATCTATACGTTCTGAAACATCAGTCAGATCAGGCCCGGATAACAAACTAAATATCGTTACTTATATCTATCAACGAGGCGAGCCGTTATCCATCTCTTTCGTTCCTGGTAAAGGTGGTTGTCGCAGCAACCGTCCATACAAACCTCAGCCAAAACGAAAGAGACTGTAGAGCAGCGTGTATATTAAGAGCACGTATCATTAGTGTGGGGAGATACGTCACAATCTTAGGTGACGTCATACAAAATCTTCAACATGTAACACGCACATGCACGCATGCACACACACGTATGCCCAGTCAGGTTTATTTGGTGTCAGTGTAGCTTCATGAAAACTGTATCAAGGACAGTATAAATTAACACAAAAGACTGTGGCTCCTTAAGAATAGTGTCAACAATATGCAATTAAACACAAATGTTCTGAACACGTTTCATGGCATTATTGAATAAGTTTTCATTTTAACTAGACTGGTTACCATCATACAATATATACACGCTCTGACAAATATCTGATGTATTTTTAAAATAATAATAGTATCAAGGAACAAAGTCAGAGATCAGAATATACATGTAATACAAACTGCCATTGTGAGGAAATGTAAGGAAATGTTTCCATGCAAGATATCCTGATGAAGAGATCCAGTCTGTCAGTGAAGTATCCGATGCCTTAATCAATTATGTCACTCATTAGCTGACATCACAATCATGATGATGAAGAGCTATCTGTCATGAACCTTGAAAGGTTTGCCAAGTGTACGAATTGTATGTCTTTGGTAAATTTACAATTTAATAAACATTCTGTTGAATATTTTGAAACTAATTTGGCTGGGAACTGTTGCTGCCATAGCTCAAAGTCCAAGATGCCCACAACCTAATTCAACAAATCAACTTCATTCGAACATTGAAATTGGCCCAGGGGTTCATGAGATGCTTCCCATTTTTTTCCTATCTCTGGGAGTTCTGGCAGGAAAATAATCCAATACGGCCACTGGCCAAATTGACCAATCAGTTTCTTTTTACAATTTTGCTTTTTATGCCCCAATGATGCATCATTCCAAATTTTGCTTAAATCAATCCGGTGGTTCTTAAAAGGACATTTAAAATTTCCCATTATTTTCCTTAGAGAACTTTTGGCAGGGAAAAAAATCTGACATGGCCACTAAACGGTTTATCCAACAATTTTGAAAGCGCAAAATTTCACCTCACCATACCCATAAACATGTACAAAGCATAAAAAAGGAAAAATTAGTTACCTCTCCAGGATGTAGAAATTGTTTGAGTGTAGCTTTCGTGACCATCACGGTCACTTCTTCAGCACTACTGTAACTGACGGTCGCTGGCAACGTCACTCTGGTCAGTTCTTGTGGAGTCACGTGACAGCGTGGACTGGTAGACTGCTGGTATACGGAGCCCTCATCTCTGTTCAAGGTTGGTTGATGCTTGTAGATTTCTATGGCCTTTCTAACCTTCTGTTTGAATAAGTTGGTCTCAATGGCAGACTCTTCAGAGAACACCACATCAAAACCTACCACAAGCCCGTCAACACCGTAAGATCACAACTAGTAAGAACCAAAGATAAACTGACCACAGATGAATGCTCTGGAGTCATCTACAAGATCGAATGTGACCAATGTGAGGGGACGTACATAGGTGAAACCAAAAGGCCTCTCAGCACCAGAGTCAAAGAACATCTTAAAATCAATTCCAACTCAGCTGTGGCAGAACACAGAATCCACTGGCCACGTCATCCCCACCAGCAGTGCCTCGGTCATCAACATTGAGACCAACTTATTCAAACGGAAGGTTAAAGAGGCCATAGAAATCTACAAGCATCAACCAACCATGAACAGAGACGAGGGATACCGTATACCAGCAGTCTACCAGTCCATGCTGTCACGTGACTCCACAAGAACTGATCAGAGTGACATTGTCAGCGACCGTCAGTTAATGCTGAAGAAGTGACCGAGATGGTCATGAAAGCTACACTCAAAAACAATTTCTACATCCCGGAGAGGTAACTAATTTTTCCTTATTATGAATCATCCTGGGATCGGGACTAACTTTTTCGGAAATATGTATATAGCAATTTCTGAGTCAATTTAAAATGCCATCAAACTCCATCAAGTAAAACTCGTCAAACGCTACATGTGAATTTTGATTGGTGCACAGCGGCTATGTTTTTTCTGTATCAATATCCTTTGAACAAACTTTGCTGGCGCTTAGGCCCTATTCATATTTTTAAAATTTCGGCTTGATCTGTTCAGCGGTTCTGGAGGCATTTTTGCAAAAACTAGGCCATCCAAGATAGCGGTCCGACAAATCAATCAATCAGATTCTCTCGAACAAACTAGGTTTAGGAGTTCCCCATGATGAACTTTCTTGAGTTTCAAATCAATGAGCAAAGCACTTTCGTAGATTTTTAAACATGCTTATAAAAATAGCACAAAATCCAAGATGGACAGAACAAATGGACCAATAAACTTTATTTGAACAATCTTGGATCTCTATGCCCTAAGGATGCTTCCTGACAAATTTGGTTAAAATTGTCAATGGAGTTCTTGAGATGTTTAAAAGAAAACTTGACAAGAGACAGATGGGATGGACGACAGATGGATGGATGACAGACGGATGGATGGATGACAGATGATCGCCATGGTATTTATACTAATTTGGCCAGGTAATGTTTATTAAATTGTAAATTCATCAATGATGTATGATTCGTGACAGAATCTTATATTTTTGTGATGGAGCTACGTCATTTTGATTGTGATGTCAGCTAACCAAGTGACGTAATGTAATTGATCATGACATCAGATACTTGAGTGACAGATCAGATCCCTCTATTGCAGTGACAAGCCGACAAAGATGCTACGCTGGCAGAATGGTACAGATGTCATCAATCCTCTCACCATAAAACGTAAATCTAGAGGACGTGTAAGAATTGACCATGCTAACAGATTACTGGTGCGCAGGGTGAAGATATGGGACACTGCAGCTTACAAGTAAGGAGTGCATTATGTTACTGACATTAGGCTTGCATAATGTGATTAAATCGAATATCACGATTATTTTTTAAATCATAAATTTATATGATTAAATAATCAAATAATTGTGAATAATTTCAACTGCGTAAAATATTTTAAAACCTAACTTATAATTACTCTTTAATGTGATGGGTCAAGAAAGTTTACAGTTTGATCATGGAATGGCCATTTTCAGGCCAAGAGAAGACTATTTTTTGAAAATGTATCAATACAATGACTGGCTCGAGCATCGAGCCAGGCAATCCAGTGATACATTTTCAAAAATACTTTTCTATTTGGCCTGGAAGTGGACACTTCTAATGACCATTGCAGATTTTGTCAATGATAAAGTATTGTTGTTATGTCTGGGTACAAAGTAATTTGTACGGAGACTGAATAATCGAGTAATCACGATTATTTTCAAATAATCGATCGTGATCGCTGAAAGCAATAATCGCACAAGCCTACCTGAAATGCATGACTCAATAGCTATACGGTCAAAGCTGGAAAATCCAATTTCATGGAAACAAACTTTGCTACATTAAAATTTTAACCAATCAGTATGGACACTAGAGCTGGGTGGTCTGACGGTAGTACCATGAGGACCGCGGTATACCGTGAACCGATACCATGACCGTTGACATTTCCAAATACCGTGAATACCGTCCATAATGTTTGAGCAATATTTGAAAAATATATTCATAAAATCTGACTTGACCAAGGGTAAATAAGTACTAATAGTGCCAAAAATACAGGCATCCCTAACTATTAGCCGAGTTCAGGTGAAAGGGCTGTTGTAAAAACAAACGTCAAGACGTCAATTACAAAATAATAACGGGCAGAATTGCATGTCAAACGCACGTCTTGAAAGTCTCACGGTAAAATTGCTTTATTTAAAACATCTAAACTCATTCTCTGGCCGTCCGCTGGTAGTAATTACACTATAATATATTCCCTATTCCCGTTTCTATTATTTGTAATTTATTACTCCAAGCATTTTGTCACCGAACAAACACGCCAGAATAACAAAATAACATACAAACTGCATGCTATTCAAACACAACAGCAATCTCGCAGACGTATCTGATTGGTTGTTCATGAACTAGACCGTGGGAAAATGCATTACTATGCTGAATTTATCAATGAAAATTTACTAAAACGTAGTATTTGCTCGCGCCGTTTTGATCACGTGCTAATTTATTAACAACGAGCAGCGTTGAAGTCGTTATTTTTTATTTTTCTGGCTTGTTTTAAGAAATTTCTTTATGGATTAAATCCAGTTTAAGTAACGACACCTAAAAATTATAGTGTTTTAGTTTTTGTAATTCATTTTTCAACTGGCTACACGTCGGAAGTTCGCGGAAATAGCTTTTTACACGCATTGTTCACGGGAAGCATGGCGAATAACGAGTCTGCACATCGGGTACTCGGTAATTATCAGAAGCTTTGGAATCGGCTATATTCAATGTCGTGTTATATGTATGTGTATAGGCCTGTTTTCGCGAGTAACAGAATATACGACTCCAACAGAAATAAAAGCGTACAACACTCGCCCCGTTTAAATACTCGCGGATTTTGTCTGGACTCCGTTTATTAAATATAAAATAAAATTTACCGTTTGCTGGTCGCACGCATTAATAGCAAGACCAATCCAGATTGAAAATAGTGCACCCCAATGTCTCAAACAGCGGGTTATAGTTAGCGAGTCGACCACACCCTTTGACCGATATTCCCGTGAATGATATTACGTCAATAAAAATAGTGACCTAATAAAATCGTGAAACTAAACAGTCGCAATAGCCATGTTTTTCTTCTCTAAATCAGGAAGCCGATTTATTTATTTTACCTATATTTACCGTTGATTGGAGATGGAAGTGAAAAGGAAATGGAAAAAATTGTTCTAATTTCGTGGCATGCCTCAAGCTCAGATGACGGTATACCGTGGTATTTTTTCATGGTACCGGTACCGTCATGTAAATATCAATATCGCCCAGCTCTAATGGACACATCCATGCACACACACACACGCATGTGTGCACGCACACAGCAATGTTTTCACACTAAAATGGCAAAATAATGTACCTAGAAATGTAATGGACAACCTAATATATACCATAGAAATAACACACTACAGCTACATGTATGTGGAGCATACATGTAGATGATTTTTTCCATTTCATTTTAATGCTTTATCCACTAGCTAATTCATATATTATTTCAGTTGCTGGGATGGTGACCGACACATTGCGACAATAAAGGTGGTTGTGACAACAGCATTCAATACAAACTTAAAGCAGTACATCTCATACGCTGGCTGTGCACTCACATTACTGGGCATGCTTATTATGGCGGGTTGTATATGTTGTCGCAGCAATAAAAAAACTCTCAAATAGTTATTTCTAACCATGACTCATATGACCGCACAAGTATTTTTAGCTTGAATAAATAAGACTGGTCAAGCAATTCGTGACATGCTTTAAAATTGACAACTGGCAACATTAAGGCTCAATAACGCAGTCATTATTCTACTGATCAATAGCTTAAGGCAGGTGATAATGATTTTCCTAGAGTATTCTTGCTTTGAATGGTCTTTGAACTCTGCAGCTCGATGCATCGAAGGATTACATAACTGACCGCTAACAGAAAATAAGGGGATATGAGAGAAGCTTTTAATGCTGAGCTGTCAGTCTCTATCATCATATTTCATTGAGCATCATGCTTGTCATAAAAATGGAGGGTTCATTTTGAAAATAGTAATACTGAAGTCATTGATGTTTATGAAAAATGTATGACAGCAACAACGTTGATCGGCTCAGCCACACCATCATCAAAATGTAGGAATCCAGTTTCAGCTTTGCGCCACTGACCATCCTTACCGAAGCTCCACCCACACTTCGCCGTGTTCGGCTCAATTGATCGTTTACTTCCTGACTATCAATTTCCAGAAAACTATACAGGTAAGCTGTTGAATATTTTGAAACTAATGTGACTGGGTGCTGTTGCAGCAACAGCGACCACTCAAATTAGTTTCTAAATATTCAACAACATCTTTATTAAACATTAAAGACATACAATTCATACAACAACGCTTAGTCCGTCATTAATTAAACGTTCATGACAAACTTATGTACGTCATTCATGACATGATTGAGTATGACATCATCCTACATGTCATGTAGTTGATTATGACATCATATGATTAATGGATAAATTGAAAAGGTCCATGGAACACCAGATTTTATCTTTCAAACAATTCCTTCAAGACGTTAACTTATTATCACATGATTTATATGATTCAGAAATCCCACTTCATGTCTGAAAACTGAGATTTTTCGGATTTTCCAAATTTTTTAAGATTTTCCAGATTTCTTCAGATCTTTCCAAAAGTTGTGGAATCCAGCCTTGCACTCAGTAGAGAGAATGTTCCAGAGCGCCCTGCGCTTGAAAAATCTGCTTTTCTCGGTTTGTTTATATGCGATGTACTTAATGCGAAAACAGCAGATTGTCAATAGTTTGCAGATTTAGCAAAACATTTTTATACATTTTCCCTACTCAATGCAAAGCGATTGTATTGTCGCACCCTTTCTTGTGTTAAAATTTGTTCACAATCGGAACAGTTTTTGAGATCCCCATAGGTCCAGGATTTGATCTGACCCGGGCCAGAGCCAAGATCTGGAAATCCTCTTGCACGGCACATTCCTTCCTTGTGTTCAATGGATGGAGGGAGGGGATGGACACAGACACACACACACACACACCGACACATCCACGCATGCACACACACCCAGACAGACACCTGATCGCAATACCCTCTTCACCATACAGAGCGATGGTAAAAGAGAAGTAACTTTAAAACACCAATGCTTAATGTAAGTTAGTAGCATGGCCATACTTACAGCTACACCAAACGCAGCAGCTGGATCTCCTGCCTTAGGCCTGAGTGATGGAGGAATCATCTCTAGTGTGAGTTGTGCCGGGACATCTATCCCGGATAGCTGGTGCTGCATGAAATACATGGCCAGTGCAAACTGCTCGCAATTCAATTTGCCAGTACCTTTCACATCAGAAAGTTCCCTGTATAAAGACATTACAGATAGATGGTCTAAGCAATGAGAACTCCTTGAGAAATATTCAGTTGCAGGTAATGAGATGACTATTTTTGAAATTTGTAAAATTGGAATGTCTGTCTGAATAACCGGTACCAGTCATTCCAGTTGTTAATCTTCAAAGACAGTCTTCTCTTGGCCCGCAAATGGAGATTGACAGAGCAACGTTTATATTTTCCTTGATCAATCTTGATGATTGAGTATTGCTACAGTACAGCTCATAAATAAGGTATATTGTTTCCAAAACAAAAATAAAAACATGTTAGTTAATAAGACATTGTTCTGTTGAATATTTTGAACATATGTTTTTATATTTTGTTTTGGAAACATTTAAAGTTATTTCTGAGCTGTACTGGTAGGTGTTTAGACTAAAAGATTATGGTGGGTTCTTAAGCAATATCTTATGTGATAACAGACTGAACAATAAAACATTTATAAAATCTAAATAATAATTTGGTGGTTTTTTTGTTACCATTTCTTCCAGGCTTGATATTCCAATCACAATGAACATCAGCTAGCAAAGGTCAACACTCATTTGATTGAGCTCTTTTGGATATTTAACCCTTTAACACTCATATCAGCCAAAAATGGCTTCTGAAGTGCTCTTGGGAAATGTCCATTTGCAGACCAAGAGAAGACTATTTTAGAAAATTTACCATGGGATGGCTGGCTTGATAACCGAACCAGTTATTCCAGTGGTAAATTTTCAAAATGTCTTCTCTTGGTCAGCAAATGGGCATTTTCTATGAGAAAATTACAATTTTCTTGAACAAATTCGTGAGTTAATGGATTAAGACACTTCTACAATTTTCATAAAATTGTATTTCAACAGCAACCGCAATAATCTTTAGAAGTGGAAGATAGCTATAATTTTCTGGCATCACAATTTGAGCTAGATACATTCTACGCCATAATAGCAGTCTACATATCAGTGTACTAGAATGCCATTATGAACTCCATATTCTACCAATCACTCACATGTCATCATTGAAGTCAGATGACATCAATTGGGCCATGGCCTCATTTGAGTAGTACTATGACATCATTTGAGTAGTATGACATCCTTTAAGTAGTACCATGACATCATTTGAATACTATCACATCATTTGAATACTTTGACATCATTTGAGTACAATGGCATTATTTGAGTACTATGACATCATTTGAGTACTGACATGATTTGAGCCATGTGTCATCATTTGTTTAGTACTATGGCATCATTTGAGTACTATGACATCATTTGAGCCATGTGGCATCGTTTGAGTACTATGACATCATTTGAGTACTATGACATGATTTGAGTACTATGGCATCATTTGAGTACTATGACCTTATTTGAGTACTATGGCATTATTTGAGTACTATGACATTATTTGAGTACTATGACATGATGTGAGTACCATGACATGATTTGAGTACTATGACATCATTTGAGTACTATGGAATCATTTGAGTACTGTGACATCATTGTAGTACTATAACATCATTGTAGTACTATGACCTTATTTGAGTGCTATGACATGATCTGAGTACTATGACATCATTTGAGCCCTATGACATTATTTGAGTACCATGACATCATTTGAGTACTGACATCATTTGAGCCATGTGTCATCATTTGTGTAGTACTATGGCATCATTTGAGTACTATGACATCATTTGAGCCATGTGGCATCGTTTGAGTACTATGACATCATTTGAGTACTATGACATGATTTGAGTACTATGGCATCATTTGAGTACTATGGCATTATTTGAGTACTATGACATCATTGTAGTACTATGACATCATTTGAGTACTATGACATTATTTGAGTACTATGGCATCATTTGAGTACTGTGACATCATTTGAGTACTATGACATCATTGTAGTACTATGGCATCATTTGAGTACTATGACATGATTTGAGTACCATGACATCATTTGAGTACTATGACATCATTTGAGTACCATGACATCATTTGAGTACTATGACATCATTTGAGTACTATGGCATCATTTGAGTACCGTGACATCATTGTAGTACTATAACATCATTGTAGTACTATGACATCATTTGAGTACTATGACCTTATTTGAGTGCTATGACATGATCTGAGTACTATGACATCATTTGAGCACTATGACATTATTTGAGTACCATGACATCATTTGAGTACTATGACATCATTGTAGTACTATGACATCATTTGAGTACTATGACATCATTGTAGTACTATGGCATCATTTGAGTACTATGACCTTATTTGAGTACCATGACATGATTTGAGTACCATGACATGATTTGAGTACTATGACATCATTTGAGTACTATGACCTCATTTGAGTACTATGGCATCATTAGAGCCATGTGACATCGTTTGAGTACTATGACATCATTTGAGTAGTATGACAATATTTGAGTACTATGACATCATTTGAGTACCATGGCATCATTTGAGTAGTATGACATCATCTGCCCTAAAGAATTGTGGCTAGTCTCCTTGTAACTTTCTCTATCATTGTTTGCGATTTTAAAATTAAATTTATTTATGGAAAATATTTGCATTAAGATACTCATGCATAGTTTGTAATTTAAACTGACATGACTAATGTGTTTTTAATATTTAGCAATCAGAATATCGTTCATTAGACCATTAAGAATTAATGGCCATCTTGATGTACATACCAGATATGAGCTAGAACATTGTTAGGTAGCCCACTCTGTACAAAGATGTCCTTGATCTCTTCACCACCCACTAAGCCATCCTTGTCAGTGTCAAGCTGCATGAATGTTACGTCATACTTTGCCTTGTCCGTCGCTGTCACGACCCATGGCTTACTGGCTTGCAGCTTTACATAAAATAAGCATAAATAAAGAATAAGAGCAATCCGAGATCGCATGCACCATTGCCTCCTGTTTTTGTCGCATTATTATGAGATTTTGGGATTTTCCGGATAATGGCTAAAGTTGTGGAATTCTAGTATGTTGCGCGCACCTTTTCGTGTGTTAAGATTTGAGCCAAATTGGACCAGTAATTTTCGAGATATCTAGCGATTCCGAATTTGATCCGATCTAGTGCCAGCTTTTTTTAGCCCTTTCGCCGACAAATCCATGAAAAAGTATATTCTTTACGATATAAAACTTATTTTGTTGAATATTTTAAAATTAATTTTCCTGACAGCCATTGCTGCCTCATGTCAAATTAATAACAAAATATTCAACAGTTTTCCTGTATTGTTACCTTGAAAATGAGATATGTGGAATTCATCATTGGAAGGGTTAATCCGGAACATGGCTAAAGCCTGTAAATACTAGTTTATGGCAAGTTCCTTTGCTGTGTTAAGATTCGAGCCAAATGGGACCCGTACTCATAGATCTCAGGACACAGACAAACATGCACACACACACACACACACACACACAGCCAAACCCAAACACAATAAGACTCTTCCACCTGCGGGGCAGAGGTAGTTAATGGTAGTTGATGCTTATTCCGCCAAATAATGTGAAGTTTACACACAATGAATCAAGTACCGCTAAGCGTATATTTCTGTAAATAACATGATAGCAAATATTTCAGACAGTAATTATTATGTTAGTTGTAAGATTCACACAATTATCACTATATCGTTATTAGGAGAGATAATGAAAATGGTATTGTCACCATTCAAATTGTATAGAGCATCCTTCACGGAATAATTAGATTTGTATTTTGAAAATGGATACAGGATTTCATCTCAAGAGAATGAATAGTTGAGAGAAATTTCGAATATTTATCAGAAGTGCTGAACAAGAACTTCTAAAACAGACACTAGTAGACAGAAAATAAGTGAAATTCTATGTCTTTTCATCCCATTGCCTGTGATTTGATTTTTTTTATTTCATCCAGTATGTCTTAGATAATATTGATTCCAATCTAGGGAAGCTAATGTTCTGATTATTCCCCGACAATTTGACTGACAGTTTCTATTCTACATGTAAATCGTGCAAGCATAACAAGTGTGTATTGTTTTCTTCATGTGGCACTGATAGCTATATTTGATAAGACTTTGTGTTGACAGTGTTAGTCAAATTAGTTTCAAATTATTCAACAGCTTACCTGTATAGTTACCTTGAAATTAAATTCTATAAATTGAGAGCTAAGTGTTAAAATCGATTACATCAGCAAAAAGTTGATAAAGTTTAGCTTGGAATGGGCGCGGCATACATAGAAAACATTCCATTATCATTCTCTATTGACTTACCCCTAAACTGGGTGAATCAGTTCTGAAAGCAGGACTACCCCTCCCTGCTGCTGGAAAATTTACACCAGGGAGGACAGATACAGCACCAGGAAGAGGGGCGACGGCGCCTTTCCTCTTTGACGGCGGCATCATTTTATGTGGTAACGACAATGGAACAGGGTCATTCTCCAGGGCACGATACACAAGATGCATAGCCTGTGAATAAAAAAGATACACAATGCATAGCCTGTGAATGATTTACTCATCAGGAATTATTGGTTTGGTGGCCAGGATGAACCAATGAAATGACATCCGAGATGCTTTCCTTCAAAATATAGTTTCAGCAAAACGACATCACTACACACACGAATGCACACAACATAATGACCACAACCATCAAACTAACATTTTAACCCTTTAATGGTCAAGTCACCACTGGAAAGACTGGCTAGATAACCGAGTCAGTAATTCCAGAGGTAAAATTTCAAACATAGAATTCTCTCAGCTTGCAAATGGACATTTACTAAGCAAGTTTAATTTTTTCTTGACAAATCTTGACCATTAATGGGTGAAGCCAGACAGCCTGGATAGTGGTCTTCATAGACCATACATTTGATTACACTCATATAAATAGCAAGACATTCTGACATACCACAGCAAACTCATCTCTGTCTAGGAATCCATCTTTGTCGATATCGCTCAGTTCCCAGACACGGCCAAGCATGTCCATGGGAAGCTTGGAATTCAACAGTACCTAAAAGGAGGAAATACAATTTCAAATTTCATCACTGAGGCACAAAATGTCCTAGAGGCTCAACTTCTAAGTATGACTAATTTAGCCAATCTAACTAATACTCACTAGCAGCTCTCATTCAAATTAGTTTCAAAATATTCAAAAGAATGTTTATTAAATTGTAAGACATACAATTCATACGTTTTGGTGATACATTGTAGACTTTTCAACATTTGTGATGTCGGCTAACAAGTGACCTAAAGGATTAGGACATCAAATACTTGAGTAACAGATTTGCCGTATGCTCTGTAAGGCATGCAAAAAATAGGTTCAAAAGGTCGCTCTGTTAGAGTGGTCTCTAACAAAATTACGAGTCTATATGGAACAATAATTTTCGACAGAGTACTTTACCCCAGCATCCTTTGCAGGAGACGCTTATGAAGTAATATATGTCTATGTGACGTATGACGTTGTTTTGCGTGTAATTACGTCACAGATTAAAAATATGTTTTGTTTGTTTTCTGCGCGTCGTCTCCAAACATGTTTCGCGAAATAGCAGAGGGCTCTAACAAACCATCTCATTCCGTAGGCGAAACTTTTTCTGCTCTACTAATCTAGCAGAGCGCTCTGGAAAGTTTTCCTTATGCAAGGCTGATCCCTCCATTCACAGTTTTCCGAGATGACTATAAATACATGTACTTACTTAGCGCAATAATGGTCAGAGTCAAAGTGTTAATGGAGGATTCAATGCATTTTATTTAAGATATTCAGAATAGGCCATCGATATCTAAACTTTGCATGTCATGTTTAGCTTTTTATCATGATGTCGAAGAGATATTCAGCTTTTAAATGCTATACATGTAAATGGCGATACATTTCAGTCTATGAATGGTGCCATGCGTTACTTACAACCAATAAAAAAAAATTGTCTGCCAAACTCAGTATATATTCTCAACTGAATATAGGTAAATCTAGTTTGACAGTCAGCTGTTGAATATTTTGAAACTAAAATTACTGGAGACTGCTGCTGGCTCAGGCAGCAACAACTTCATCAAATTACCTTCCAAATATTCAATAAAAGACCAGTTCACCGAGGTCTTGTCATAAGGAGTTAACATTCCAAATTTGGAATGAATCCATTCAAGTTAACTGATGTTATCGAGCGGAAACATATTTTACGACTTTTCATGAAATGAAGGGGATAACTCCAGTGTTTCAGGACAGATTTCATCGATATCCATTCCCCAACGAGGTGTCATAAGAGTTGACATTCCAAATTTTGAATGAATATTTTTCGATTTTTCATGAAATGAAGGGGGATAACTCCGATATTTCTGGACAGATTTTGTCCATATGCAATCCCCACCGAGGCGTCGTCCTAAGGAGTTGGCATACCAAATTTGGAATAAATCCATCCAAGCCAACTGAAGTTATCGAGTGGAACCACATATTTTATGATTTTTCTTGAAATGAAGGGGGATAACTCCAGTGTTTCTGGACAGATTTCGTCGATATGCAATCCCCAGTGAGGTGTTGTCATTGACATACCAACTTTGGAATGAATCCATTTAAGCTAACTGAAGTTATCGAGTGGAAACCAAATGTGGATGCACTGATGCACGGACAGGACCCGTTTCTATAGTCCCCGTCGACGATGTTGGGGGACTAACGAGGTAAGTATAATATTATAATGAATTTGCCTATGAAGCAAATAATTGAGGGATCCATTTCTAGCCTATCTATAGCTAAGCTCCGCACATGCTTTAGGTGTGTTGGAATCGCTTTATACACTTTCAACCCTGAATACCTACAATACCAATTTCAAGGTAACTATACAGGTAACGTGTTGAATATTTTGAAACTAATTTGACTGAGCGCTGTTGCTGCTGTAATGTTTATTACATAGTAAAGACAAACTCCTACACTTGCAGGAATACGAAATGTTCATGACAGACCTAGATGTAGATACGGCATTCATTACCCATTTTGATTGTTATGTTAGTCTACATGTGGCGCAATGGACGAATCCAGTTTTAGCTATGCCCCTCCCATCCCTAGTTAAGATGCACCCACGTTCCTCCCGTGGTGGGATCGATCGATCCTTGCACTACCTGACTATTAATTTCCAGAAAACCATACAGGCAAGCTGTTGAATATTTTAAAACTAATTTTACTGGGTACTGTTGTTGCCATACACAGTCAAATCAGTTTCAAATATTCAACAGATTTCTATTAAACAGTAAAAACATACAATTCATACAACAACGCTTAATCCGTAATCAATTATGTGTTCATGATGAAATTACCTACATCACTCATGTCATTGATTATGGCGTCATCCTACACATCGCATAGTTGATTATGAGGTCATATGACTGATGTATAAACTGGATTGCTCCACTTATTATGACTTATGATGTCATGTACTTAAGTGACAGAGCGGATCTATCCAGTGTGTTATTAATAATGGAACCTGCCTTGCAGACCGTATTAATGATTGACATGCAATCTATATGCCATACTCTTGTCAGTACACTAAATCCATCATTACTGTACACATACATGTAAATTTAGTGGTCTACTTACTGGTCTAACTTTATCACCAGAGAGAAGCCCATTCATAGGCAGCAAACTTTCAAACACCTGGTCATATTTAGACTTCTCACCAGCCTGAAAGTATCGTAATACAAGAACAGTATCTTACATGTATGTATGGTTTAACATGATCACATTCAAGTTTGAAACATTAATTCCATTATTACATGTAACTGATTAATGGTCAAGCTCACAAAAACCGACTTTTGCAGTGATCTTGAGAAATGTCCATTTGACACAGCCATGACATTTTTTAAATTGTACTACTGGAATGACTGACTTGTTAACTGAGCCAGTTATTTCTGTGGTAAATTTTCAAAAATAGTCTTCTCTAAGTCAGCAACTGGATATATTTCGTTAGAAAATCTAAATTTTCTTGACCGATTTTTACCATTAAACATGACTTTCTTCCCCTGCCTCCACCCTGCCACCCAAACTCACCGAGTGGGCAGAGCTTAATGTAAATACTGTCTTGCAGTTCACAATCATATGGGTAACTAACACATAAAACAAATTCGATTGAATTCCATCAAACGGTTTCGGAGATAGAGAGATGGACAGACAGACTGACAAAGGCAATTGCAATATCTCCTCCGTTTTTAACAAAACATATGGGGATAATTATATAGTTTTACAGTGTGTAGCAGAAGTCTTACAAACAATAGCATGATAACTCATTACTGTACATTAACTTGTATTGCGTTTTGATATAAATTATTCAATAATTCGTCAATAGCCATTTATGCCAACTAATACATACAGGATCTCATAATGCAAGCACAAATATATTTTTTGTCATTTGTTCAACTTGTCGAAACAGGAATTCAGCGAATGTCAGTTTCAAGGTGTAAGCTGTTGAATAGGTTGAAACGAATTTGACAGGAACCTGCCTATGAATAGTTATTAAATTGTAAATGAGTTTAAATTTGGCCTTTCGGGTTCAAAGGGTTAAGTTAAAATATGAATGCCAGGACAGCCTTAACCACTCGCCAATTAGTTTTTGAGAATAATTCTCATGGTTGGCTAATAAAAGCAAAAAAGGCTAATTTACTGGTTAACAGTGTTAAGTAAAAGTAACCTGTGACCATACAAGTACATAAAGTAAGCTGTTGAATACTTTGAAAGTAATTTGACTGGACTCTGTTACTGTCCTAGGCAGGAAGTGAATGATATGTAATTTATGTACTATAATCCATCAGTACAATATTTAAGACAAGATTAATATTCATTTAACATTTGTTCAGTAAAATCCCCAAATATGTTACTCGACTGGCCAAGAGAGTTAATATCTGGCTAATAAAATGCCAAACATGCCAAAATAGGCAAATTTAACGGCCAATGCTTTCAGATTGGGTACATGTAGGTCAGTCCCTGTGAATGTAATTATTAGATGTATACGAAACACAACGTAAGATTCATGTGATATTTATTCACTCACTTTGATGCACCATGGGATGCCTGAGCCGCCAGGACTAGAGGAAGGCGAGGCTGTTTCTACAGGTCCCTTAAAATAAACAGTATGTCGTTGACATCAGTGAGCTAGTAAATTACACAGAATTCATAACACATACATATTTAGCTATGTCATGTTTGTAATGAAGAAGTTGTTAAGATATTTCATGACAATGTAGACAATTTACTTAAATACTAATCATGTTAATTTTAGTGATCACCATATTCAGCTGAATTTTTGATGCATTGCAATGCATGAATCTGTCACTCACATATCTGATGTCAAAATCAAATATGACAACTGTTAGCTGACATCACAATGACAATCAAAACCAGATTGATCGGTTGATGACATGTCATCGCAAATCCGCACGTTCACCACTTTGAACTTTTGACCCACCCCACAACCAGAGCCAAATGTAAATGTCCTTTTGCACTCCACAATCATATGGGTAACTCACATACCAAATTAGGTTGAATTTCGTCCAACAGTGTCAGAGGAGTTGCATTACAATCAATTCCAAAACCTTTTGACCCCATCCCCCAACCCTGGTGGCGGAGCCAAATATAAATGATATGGGTAACTCACATACTAAATTTGGTTGAATTTCGTCCAATGTTTTCGGAGGAGTTGCATTACAATCACTTTCTTGATAATTGGGACCGCACCACCACCCACCCTGGGGGTGGGGCCAAATCTAAATGTGCTCATGCATTCCACATAGATATGGATAACTTACGTACCAAATTTGGTTGAATTCCGTCAAACAGTTTTGGAGGAGTTGCATTACAATTAATTTTTTGATCGTTTGACACCCCTTCCCCACCCAAAGGGGGGGCCAGGTCAAATGTAAATGTGCTCATCTGCTCCACATTGATATGGGTAACTCACATATCAAATTTGGTTGAATTCTTTCAGATGTGTTAATTAATTTCTGTAGGTTAAAATTTGACCTTTTGACCCCACTGCCGCCCCCTGGGTACGGGGCCAAATGTAAATGGCCTCTTGCACTCTGCAATCATATAGGTAACACACATATCAAATTTGGTTGAGTTCGTCTAATAGTTTCAGAGGAGCTGCATTACAAGTGATTTGACCTTTTGACTCGACCCCCAGGGGGGGGGGGGGGGGGCGGAGCCAAATGAAAATATCGTCTTGCAAAGCGGAATCATATGGGTAACCACTTACCAAATTTGGTTAAATTCCACCCAATGGTCTGGGAGGAGATAGGGTGACGGATGAATGGACAGACAGATGGGTGCGATTAAAAGATCCCCAATGTTTTTTAAAATTAAAAAATCTGTCACTAGATGTATGTAATTGTATGGCTTTGAGAAATTTAAGATCTCTGTAATAAACATTCTATTGAACATTTTGAAACTAATTTGACTGGGAGCTGAGCTTCTTCAGTGTTGTATGCTGTTATTATCCGGCCATAGCTTGAGTTCTCGTCCAGAAATGCAATGCAATTCCCTTAATTGGGTTATATATTAGGAAACTTTGACCTCAACGGTTAACCAACGTCAACCGATAATCGTTAATTGATAACCGAGCCAACCATTTCAGTGGTAAATTTTCAAACATTCCGGACCTAAGCTTTCAAAAAGTCTCTTGGTCTGCAAATTGACATTTTCTTTGAAACAGTTTAAATTTTCTTGAACAAATTCAAGGCTTAAAGGGTTAAATAGTTAGGATGCCTCCAGTAAAAATGCACATGGCAATGCAGACAGACAAACAGACAGACAAACATACAACAAATCCATCCACATGATGTGAATGATGTATGTAGTATCCTTAACTGCCTAGCTGCCGAGTTTTTGTCGACGTCATATTGCAGGGGTTCTATCTCTGGACTTGCTAAATATTTTGAAACAATTTGACTGAAAGTTGTTGGTGGCTAAGCCACCAACAACTTTCAGTCAAATTGTTTTCAAAATATTCAGTAAATCAAGAGTTTTTGTTCATTGAAATGGCCATCTGGTGGCATGTAGCAGTAAAGCTCAACTGCCCGTAACATCGGCATAATCTTTGATGACACCATGTCAATGAAAAATCAAGTAACCTCTATATGTAAATCTGTTTATTTTAACTTACGGAACATTAACAAGATCAGAAAGCTATTGGATGATAATGCTATAAAAACGCTTGTACACGCGACCATAACTTCGAGACTGGATTACGGGAATTCTTTGCTAGCTGGCATATCAACAGAACAGCTTACCAGTCTTCAGAGGGCTCAGAACACTGTGGCCAGATTACTATCACGGACTAAGCCATATGAACACATTACACCTGTTTTGAAAGATCTTCATTGGCTACCAGTTAAACAGCGCATAAATTACAAACTTGCACTACTGGTTTTCAAATGTCTTAATAATCTTGCCCCGCCATATCTAACATCGTTGATCGTACAGAAGACTGCGCCAAGGGCGCTCCGATCAAGTAGCCGTTTACTCTGTGTAGTGCCACCATCCAATCTACTAATCGGCCAACGCGCGTTCTCTAGAGCTGGCCCCAAGCTTTGGAACAGTCTTCCACCACATATACAAAATTGCCGTAAAATTGAACCTTTCAAATCTGCTCTCAAAACATATTTATTTTCAATTTAAGTTTTTGTACATAATTGTGTAATTTTATATAATCTTGTAAAGCGCCTTTGAGCTTCAATTGGAATTGGCGCTATATAAATGCATACATACATACATACATACATAAAGCAGTTAATATATTGCAAGAAAATATTATTATGCACATGTGCAAATAATCTGAAATGTTAACTATGTATAGATCTAATTCTTGTCCAGCTAGCGAACAATATTTTCCTTTTACCATGTTAACCTGGATAACATGGCTGGTGATTAGCTAAATATTAGTGAAGTATAGATAGAAATGGGCAAGGCATATCTAGAAATGTATGCCTCTAGATGGTCAGTATTTCTGATTTCCTCACCAGGTTGGGTGGTGGTGCCTCAATTGTGAGCTTGC